>VZTJ01000263.1:65522-109719 GCA_013397795.1 Orthonyx spaldingii
TTTTTTTTTTTGTTATGTTTGGGGCTGGGAACAGCTGTTCCCTGTGCTCAAGCACTGCCTGCAGATGTGGTAGTCTCTGCTGCTGGGCAGCTGGTTTATCCCAAGGAGCAGGCTGTAGCAGGACATGAGGGTTGCCTCTGAAGCCTTAGTCTAACAGCAGGATGATTTGCCAGCGCTGTCTGCAAATCTCTGGGAACATGGAGGGTTCTGACTTCTGGGCTTGTTACTGCATTTGTGTTCATCCAAAGCAGTGTGGGCAGCAGGTCCAGGGAGGTGATTCTGTCTCTCTGCTCTGCTCCTGTGAGACCCCACCTGCAGTGCTGTGTCCAGTTGTTGGGCCCCCAACATGGGAAGAACGTGAACCTGCTGGAGCAAGTCTAGAGGAGGCCATGAAGATATTCAGGGGGCTGGATCACCTCTGCTATGAAGACAGGCTGAGGGGGTAGAGGCTGTTCAGCCTGGAAAAGAGAAGGCTCTGGGGAGATGTTATAGCACCTTCCAGTACCTAAAGAGGGCTGCAAGAGATCTGGAGAGGGACTTTTGACAAGGGCATACAGTGATAGGACAAGTGGTAACGGATTTAGCCTGACAGAGGGTAGGCTTAGATTAGGTTATTAGGAAGGAATTCTCAGCTGTAAGAGTGGTGAGGCACTGGAATAGGCTGCACAGAGAATCGTGGCTGCCCCATCTGTGGAAGTGTTTAGGGCCAGGTTGGATGGGGCTCTGAGCAGCCTGGTCTAGTGGAAGGTGTCCCTGCCCATGGCAGGGGGCTTAGAACTGGATGATCTTTAACATCCCTTCCAACCCAAACCACTTAATGATTCTGTGATCCTGTTGCAAAGTGGTGTTGTCGTGCTGGGTCTCTGGGGTGCCGCAGGTCCATGAGCATGGGGATACTGCAGCCTCAGGGCATCACGCTGCTCGCACAGCCCTGTGACCAAGGCAGAAGCCACGGTCTGTGCTGGGGTCCCAGCTGAGCAATAACGCCGTGCTGTTGTGGTGCAGTGCCAGCTCTCCTGATGCTCCCCCAGGGAGCCGCAGCCGCTCACCCGGTGAGAGGAAAAAGCCCGAGCAGCACGGGAACAAAAGCCCTGAGGAGAGGAGCCAGGAGGATCTCGCCCACCGGGAAGGCTGTGCCAGCCCCTCGGAGCTGCCTGGGGCTGCAGGCAGCGTGGGGCCACGGGCTTGGCAGGCAGGAGGAGGCAGCTGCCGGGGTGGGAGCTGAACAAGCGAGCATTCAGGTGACGCGGCAGCAGCAGCTGCTTTTCCGCGCCGACCGCTCGGCAGCCCGCTCCTGCGGGAAGGGAGACAGGTCCTGCTCTGAGTCAGATTTGCCACAACCCACATCAGTCAGAGGCCTGAGTTTTTTGGGGTTTTTGGTTTGGGTTTTCTTTTTTTCCATGGATATTTAGGGATATTCCTGGTCACTCTTGTTTTTCTTCTCCCTTCACGTGGTCAGAAAGACACGGGGTGGGATTCCAGGATTAATCACTTGGCTGCTTTTCTGCCCATATTGTCTTGCATTTCCCAGGCTGATGCTTGGCTTTTTCTGTGCAGTGCTGGCCTCTTGTGATGTTATTGATCCTGAAGCACCTGGGCATAGCGTAGCTACTCTCCATCCCTTAGCTCCAGTGCCTCTTTAGCGTGGTGCCTGCTGTCACCCCTGTGGAAGGTCAAAGTGAAGCACAGAGTTGATGAAGAGTTTGCAGGCAGGAGTACACATTTTTTGTGGTGATTAAACTTCTGCTTTCAATGCCTCCGCATCTTTGCATGGGAAAGCCTGCAGTTTTTTGAGATAAACTTCCTGTGGTTTTTTTCCCTCCATCCTTTTATTATTTCTGTCTTTCTCCAGACCCGTGAGTTTTTCATTCTGTTGTCATTTTTCTGCATGGAGCTGTTTGTTCCTTTTGCACTCATCAGAACTCCTCACTGCTGCTTTCCATTTCTTTCTTCTTTTTTTTTTTCCAGTAACTGGTTAAGTAGGTAGTGATGGTACTTCTGTGTTGGAATTGGGCTTTTTGCATGCTACTCAATTAGGTTAGTTTGGAACATGAGAATTAAACACTCCTTACTTCGTGCTGTCTGCAGAGTTGGAAAGACAGCCGTGCATCCCTAGGCTCAGCCTACGACTAGGTGCCTTCCTTCAGTACTGCAAAGCCTGAAAAACTTACATGATTTTTGCTGAACAATCTGCACATCGTGCATCCCATAAATTCCCTGACATCTGCTTGGCAAGCCGTGGTATGCGTCTTTTTCTAGAAAGTGGCTCAAAAGAACTGAGGGATTTCTGTTTTCATCCTTAATCTAGAAAGCCTTCTGTGAGTTGCTTTCGCAGATCTATTTAAAGGAAGACTAAAGTGTGAAACTGCCCACCAAGACGATTCTAGATTTTATTTTCTTTTTCACTGACTGGTTCCGGACCGAATCTCTTTAGGTAAGGGTGTCTCTCCTCTGAGCACCTGCTTATTTGCTCCTGCCATCTCTTCTGTTCTGAAAGTAGCATCACTTCAGAGACTTCTCGGAGCAAGAGAGCCTCTTTCAAGTTCTCAGGGTTTTTGCCACACCTTCCCTTGGTGGTGTGGTATTGTTTGGCTGAAGTGTCCCTTCCTTTCCAGCAACCTTTATTTTTTCTGCAGAGGAGTTGCTTCTGAGATCACCTCAATTCTCTTCCCAAGGGAAATTCAGACTATAAAAAGTCAACTTCCCTGTCCTTGTTTTGTTGTTAGCCTGCTTGCACTCTGAAAAAGCCCCAAAACTAACCATGCTTTTTGCATGTGGCCCAGATTGTGGGATCCAGCTTGTTGGAGCTAACACTCAGAGAAAACCCAGCCCTGCCAGTATCCTGCCACAAGCAGCAGAGCACTGGCCTTACTGTCCCAATGTCCCAGAAAGACTCACTTCTGGATGGATTTCTTGGAGAAAAAACCCATCTGATTGCTTTTCCTGCAAAATCCCTGTGCTTTCTGATAGAGAGCTTGCACAGGACTTCTGTAGGGATGGCTCCTTGTGTAGTCTTTCTTCTCTTGGCTTGTTTTTGAAGTCAAAATGCTGCCGAGGAGATGTTCCCCGTCTTATGGGCGTCTTGGGGTTAAGCTCAGCATTCCCACCTGTGCTGTCCCATTAAAATCTGATCCATGCTCCCACCTTTCTTCCAGTCCCCTTGTCCCTCTCCATCCCTGTGTCTGCCCTTAAACCCCACCGAGACAAGCTGGGCTGGGCCCAGGCGGCTGGAGGAGTTGGTTCCCTTTCAGATCAGGCAGTCCCAGGTAAGGAGGAGAGTTTTTCCCCCAGCAGGGCGGTGCTGCAGCGGTTCTGCTCTCCCCGTGGTGGCCGGGCTGTGGCACTGCCAAGCTGGCCTGGCACACATCCCTACGGCCCCGGTGCTGCCTGGCACCTGCGCGGGATGTTTCATTCAGGGGTTTTTATTAGAGCCCGATAACTGTTAGCGTAGCGTCGATGGGCGAGATGCTATTTACAGTTTGGATGTGGAACGCTTAAAATATTAATGATTTGAAAATGTAATTGTAGATCTCTTAAGCAGTTGAGGAGCTTGTGTTAAGTGCTAGCAATGCATTTTCCTTTTAACGCACCATGCGATGTGTAATGCCTTTCCTTCCCATTTAGGCTTGCCCGTATTCCCGGTGTCTCCGCACATGAAGAGCCTTTCATCCACCAATGCAAACAGCAAAAGGCAGGCTCAGCCAAGCTGTACTCCAGCCTCGAGGTTGGCTGCCAAACAGCAGAAAATTAAAGAAAGCCGGAAGACAGATGGGCTGTACACAGACGAAGAGGAGGATTTCCAACATGCATCTCTGCTGCCGAAATACAGCGAGTGTGAGAAGCCATCAGGGAAACGTCAGTGTAAAACAAAACACTTGGCACTGCAGGAGAGGAGAAGGAGGTCATCTCTGACAGGGGATGACACCACAGATATCGAAAATGCTGAAGATAAGGTATCTTTATTTAGACTTAATTGTCCACCAGCCTCTGAGAAGGCAGAGCCAGCTTGCTTAAAACTAACGCACTGTTGTGCATGCGGGGTAGTGGGGATTGCGTTCAGATTCATCTGTGGATGCTTTGCACATTTTGTGTTTGCTTTTCTTAACCTTAGTTGAAGGCACTGTTGCAGGGGTGAAGCATCTTGCATTTAAAAGCTGTAGCGTCTCTTTCTTTAAAAATTAAATACGAGTAGAAGAGTGTAATTCCTTGCTGACAAAACACAGTCCCATCACTGTACTGTGCAAACAAAGATAAAAACCCCCCCCACTGTAATGCTTTCGACAGGTAACGGTAACGAGGAAGGTCAGGAAGCGACCGGAGCCGACTTCAGACTGCGATTCCTCGCCGGCCAAGCCGTACGAGCAGAAGCCGTACGAGCGCCTGCCGCAGGCGCCCGCGCTGCTCCCTGCGCCGCCGCCCACGCCGCTGCCCATCGCCAGCCCCCCGCAGGAGACCACCCCCAGCCGGCCCATGCCGCCCGAAGCGCGGCGCCTCATCGTCAACAAGAACGCGGGGGAGACGCTGCTGCAGCGCGCGGCACGCCTGGGCTATGAGGTGAGGCTCCCTCGGCGCCCTGCGGGACGATGTTTTGGTTTTTTGTTTTTGATTTCAAAAGTTAAAAGTCCTCTTCCCGGTTTTATAGATGGAAGTTCTGCAAAGTAGCAGCTTTCAGTTGGGTCGTTGAAACTCGTAGCCCCCGTTCCCCTGCTGCTCTCCCTTCCCTGGCATGGGGAGTTCGGAGGCAGGTTGCTGTGGGAATGACTCCCCATCACTGCTGGGTCAGCTGGCAGGGATGCAGGGTAGGCAGCATCCCGCAGGAATAAGCAAAGGGTAAAGTTTTATTGGTAGCCCTCACTTCCCTTTAAATATAAACCATCTGCAAGCAGAACGAATGTCTTTTATTTATTTATTTTTTTCCCCCCAAGTAATCTTTATGGTGATCTTTAATGAGCTGTATGTTTTCTGCTTTTGTCATTGGTGAAGAGCGTGTAGTTTAGGAGGAGGGTTTTATTTTTTGTTCCTCTCTCCAAGGAGTATCTGGTATGTGACACAGGATGTAGCACTTGGAGTGTCCTCTTGCTTGATCAGACGCATCGTAGGAGCACTCTGCATGCTTTATACTCAGCGTCTGGAGCTGCTTGGTGTAGCTGGAACAATGTTGTCTAATGAAAGGGGCCCCCTGTTGCTACAAAAATCAGAAACCGATGAATCCCTTAGCTCTGCTGTTTTGAAGCACGCTTTTATTGGGGAAATACGGGCCTGTAGGTATGAGCGTCATTGTTGCTCGATTTCAGATCTGGTGCAGAGGTGTTTCATTGCAGAGAGCGACTGCTGCCCTCGGCATGGCTGCAGGGTTTGCCATGGTGGTGAGCGGGCTGCTTGGACCTTGGAGCTGGGCTTGAGCCCCACGCGGAAAGGTGGCATCAGCCCAGGTTTGGGTGGGGCCTGCCCAGCCTTGTGCATTTGCTGAAACCTTGAAATGCCCTTTTGTGTAGCTGGAGAGAGCTTGGTGTGGAACAAGGCCTTGTCCAGCTCTGGAAGGCAGGGTTTATTGGAAAGGTTTTGTTTACGCTAAACAAAGGCATCTTCTGACCCACGGCACTTGAGCTCTAGCTGGGAGAAGTGGTTGTTACAACATTGCTGTGGGATTCTCCGTAACTTAAATGGTTTCATTTTCTGTGGGTCCAAAATCAAAATGTGTTGTAGCATGTGCTCCAAGCTGTCGGTGTGTATTTTCTTCCTGCATGGAGTCTGTCAGAGAAAGTATGCTTGGGCACTTGGCTTTCTGTGCCTGGCACCTCTGCTGGGCACAGCTCAATGGGAGCAGCTCCCAAACTTAGTGATGGGCTGACATCTTGCTCAAGCAGGTGCCCAGGGCTCTCCATTTGCTTTGATAGCAGGAGCTCTCTGCTGTCAAATTGACTCGTTGCAGAAAGCTGGGGATACCCAGCTCACCAAAGTGTGGGTAACATTTTGTGCCACCGTGCCTTCCCAGTATCAGCTGGTTGGGAATGTTGTTTTTCTGACTTGAATTCACCCTAAAGTTCAAGCAAACACCATGTTTTCAATGGGATTAAATATTCAGCTAGTTTGATTTGATTGTTGGAGTGGTGTTGACCGTGCAGCAGTCGGTTCTGTTGCTGGAGGAGCGTGGGGCAGGGAAATAGCCCAGTCCATGTACCCAGACTGCTGCCAGAATCTGACGTGGTCTGTGTCTTCCAAGGCTCAGAGTGGGAGTGGCTGTGCCATGCTCTTGGAGCTATGTTTGGCCCGTGGTGAGCTGTGATAGTTTGATCATCTGTGGAAGCTCCATAACTAAGGGGTTTTTCTTGCTAGTGACAAGACTACTGCAGTTAGTAGAAAGCTGAATTGCCTGTGCTTGCAGAAAGAATGAGAATGGTGAAGAAGTCAGAAATTCCTCTATTAAAAAAAAAAAAAAAAAAAAAGAAAAATCTGGATGAGTCAAGGTAATATGCTGGTCTGTGACCTGTGGCAAGTACACAGGTCAGTTTTCTGTCCCCCCTGTTAGCAGGGCAGCAGCCTGTGGTGGGCACATGGGGGCTGCCCGTGGCTGCTGCGGTGGCAGCCAATGGGCCCATTGCCAGTGGGGTGGCAGGGGAGGCAGACGAGTTTGCATCATCAGGGCCACAGCTCGCAGAGGGAGCCGAGTGCTGATTCAGGACTCGGAGCTGGAAGTGGCTGGCACCGCAGGGCACCACCGAGCCCTGGCAGGAATGCTGTATTGCCCTGAGACCGGATGAGCTCGTGCCTGCCCTTGGCAGCCTGCCTGCCTTTGCAGCAGGGATGCCCTGGGGCTGTGCAGAGATCCCACTCCAAACCCTTCAGCGCGCAGAGGTGCTGGCAGGCTGTGTGTATCACTCCTGGACCCATGGGGAGCCCAAATGCTGCGAGGCCACGAGCCTCTGTCCTGCTCTCAGTCCCACGGGGCAGATGTGCCCCAGATCGTCGCAGGAAGCAGGACACAAGCGGATACGATTTTGTGTGTAAAGCTGACGTGAGTGTGAAATGTCGAAGGACAAGTGTGGCTTGTGTCTGGTCAGATGAATTGCAGGGCTGCAGCCAGCAAGGTTACTTAAAGACAGTGCAGCAAATGGTCTTCGGCCCTGGAAATCCCTGATGAAGCTGGTGGGAAGCTTTGCCTTTTCCTTCCTAGGCTTTTGTGCCAGACCATGCTTCAGCAGGATGTTACCAACCCATCCCAGTGTATGGGCACTCTCAAATCCATTCTGTTTTCCCCATTTGAAACAAATGACTTGAGATAATGGTAGTCTTAAAACTGTAATTTACTTTTTGTGAAGAGGGAATTACAGGGAGCATAGAGTCTTTTTGGGAAAAAAATTACAAAAGGCTTGTGTAATGAATTTGATGTGAGAGGAAACACTGGCTGTCTCTGCGCCTCATGTTGCTTTTTGGTGTGTGTCTGCATGTGCTGGTTTTGGCTGGGGTAGGGTTAATTTTCTTCCCAGTGGCTCTTATGGGGCAGTGTTTTGGATTCGTGCTGAACACAGTGATAATAATATAGGGATGTTTTTGTTATTGCTGAGCAGGGCTCACACAGAGCCAAGGCCTTTTCTGCTTTTCCTGCTGCCACACTGGTGAGGAGACCGGTGTGCATGGGAGGTTTGGGAGGAGACACAGCCAGGACAGGTGACCCAAACTGACCTAAGGGAGATTGCAGACCATGTGACATCATGGCTCAGTGTATAAAGCTGGGGGAGGAAGGAGGAAGGGGGATGTTTGGAGTGATGGTGTTTGTCTGACCAAGTCACTGATACTTGGGATGGGGCCCTGCTCTCCTGTAGATGGCCGAACACCTGCCCAGCCATGGGAAGCAGTGAATGAATTCCTTGTTTTGCTCTGTTTGTGTGCATGGCTTTTGCTTTCCCTATTAAACTGTCTTTATCTCAGCCCACAAGTTTTCCACCTTTGACCCTTGTGATTCTTTGATTCTCTCCCTGGTCCTGCTGGTGGGGGAGTGAGTGGAGCTTGGCTACTGGCTGGGGTGAAACCATGACAATGAAATTGGGAAGTTCTGTCATCAGTTTGGTATTAAATCCTTCCTGGGAAGGCAGTGAAATGAGCAGGGGGTATGGTGTGTGATAGGGGGTTTCAACACTCGTGAAGGCAGGGTTTATGCAGGCACGGGGAGTTCCCAGTGTCACTGCTACAGGAGCAGGAGCTCCAGAGCATCGTCCTGCCCTTGCACAGCTCCCCTGGGGCTCCTGCATCCTGCCCATGAATTGGCATCACTTTTGGGGTTTGGTATGATGGTGGGGGGAAGTGTTAAGGCTCACCATACACAGCCTCATTCAAGGGCTGTGTTTTGAGGTTGGGTGTGGGGGAATAGTGCTTTTTAGGGCATGGGGGATCCTGACCTTTTCCCTTGGAAAAGGAGCGCATAAGAAGGGCAGCTTCTTATATATGAGGATGGACCATGCATATGTATGTATTTTGACATTGCTGTTTGCAGTTTGGCTAAGAAACTGCAAGCAACAGAGGTGTCTGGTTATGTTCTAGTTTGCCTCTTTGGATTAACTGTGAGTGATTTTCAGATTGCTGGTTTAAATAGAGCACCTGAATAGACATTAAATTGCCCTGTGGTGCTCTCACAGCCTTTCCCGAACCTTAGCGAGAAATGCTTGTGAAACCAAAAGTGTGTTTGTGGCACCACATGTTTCTATATTTGGCAATGATGGCTAATTTTTTTGTAAATTGAATAAATCATGTTAAAAAAAGTTAATGAGGCATTTAATTAATTAACAATGTAGAGTTTTATGGTCTTTATGGTTACATTTTGTGGTTAATGACATTCTTCTTATAGCCTCTTAACACAGAATTGCCCGACAAAATTAGCTTTTTTGTCCAGTAGTAGGTATTCCACCCTAGGACGAGCCTTTCCTTTTTACAAAAACAGATGAAACATCTTTTATTTTGAGTTGCGAAATCTATTTTAAATGGTAACGGCATGCTAAAAGTGGAGCTGAATACGGCAGCTGCTTCTGCTACCTATATCTGCTAATTTGCCTGGCAGGGTGGTCTGGTTTTGAAGGAGAATTCGTACCTCCGGAGTATAATTTTGCACAGCCCTTTCGTACGGGCTTGAGCATGTGCAGGGTAAAGAGCATCCATTCTGGACTGATTTTTGGCTTTTGGGCTGATTAGCAGGAGCGTTAAGAGGTGAGAGGTGGGACTGTGGGGTCCTGGGTCAGACCGGTGGGTGCATCAGGGGTAGGTGGGTGCCTCCCCCGTGGCAGGTGGAGGGGATGCTCTGGAGCCTGGGACAGGCAGCTCATTAGCTCTCAGCTCTAGCCTGGTTAGTGAGGGCCTGCTAAAAGAGCAGCTTCATGCTGTATCCTGGATACCGGCTCTCGAGTCAGGTGTACCCAGAGCACAGATTATTGCGGGCTTTCCGGTTTATTTTGAAACCGGAGGAATAAATGCATTGCGCCCGACGTCGTTTTATTCCCTTGTTTTGGCAAAACAAGCACTCACCCCTCCGTGCTGTATCTGGCTCTGCAAGGATGTCACTCAAATGCAAAATTAATGGTTTACCACTAATCTGGGAACGTGGGGGCTATTTTATGCACTGAACATCTCTTAGAAACATGTTTTGTTTAGTTTTGCTTTCTTTTGCATCCGACACGAGTCGAGGAAGACTCGCACCATCCTAAATTTTTGGTTGAGTGATGGAGCAGTCATTGTTCCAAGGCTGCACGGCAGCACAGAGCTGAGTCTGGCCCAGGCTGTGGAGCGTGGTGTATTTGACTGCAAGATGAATTGTGTTAAATTCACATGGCTTCCTGCGGCGCCGGGCTCGTTATTGGAACCTGGCGCCTGGCTTTAGTTCTGCATGCAGAAAACTGGGGTGGGTGAAAATGGGATTTCCCCGATCTCGATAGAGCCCGGCTGCTTTTTGTTTGCCAATAGCAAACCATCCTTTGTGTGTCTTAAATGTGTTTTGTTTCGGGTCGTGCACTTTTTCTTTTTAAAACCAAACTGACATCGGCTGCGCTGCTGTTGCACACGCAGAATTTTCTGCTAAAAATGCAGATGTAAGAGTAGCAACCTTCCCACTAGCTTTACATGTGGAAGTTCTCAGAAGTGGAACATTGTGAGTTTAGTCTGTGAAATCTGCACATTCTCCCTCTGACATTTCCTGATGTTGGGGGTTACAGGGTCCTGCGGGGCATGGAGCTCTCCGTGTCACTTTGCCCCAACTAGTCTGCCCAGGAAAGTCGTGGTCTCTGCAATGTCTCCTGAACAGACAGTACTGTCAACAGCTCCCCCTTCTATTTTCCTTTTGACTGACCCAACTCATAGAGAGTGATCGTAGGGATTTTGTCTTTTGCCCCTTTTCTCCCCCGTTTTCCTTCAAGCAGAGAAATCTGCGCATTTACACAGCAAGAAATAACTCTGTTTTCTCTCCTGTTTCCAGGAAGTGGTTCTGTATTGTTTGGAAAACAAGGCGTGTGATGTGAACCATCGTGACAACGCGGGTTACTGTGCCCTGCACGAGGCCTGTGCCAGAGGCTGGCTGAGCATCGTGCGGCACCTCCTCGAGTACGGCGCCGACGTCAACTGCAGCGCTCAGGATGGAACCAGGTGAGCAGCACCCCTGGCCCAGCACCGGGTCATCACTGCCTCCCTTCCCTCCGTGCCTCTCCTTCTTCCTCCCCTTGTCCTGCCTCCCCATCCTGAGATGCCTTATTGCTGGTCCTTGGGCATGCGGGGCTCGGTGACCTGCTCTGCTCTCTGGTTAATAAAGCAGTGGGGACACGCTTCTGTTGTGCCTCGAGTTCAGGGTAATTTCTTTTTTTCTTCTGGGAATTTTAATAAGCTGTGCTCTGGTTGGGTTTTGTTGGTTAGTGGAATTGCCAGCTGTAGGGCAGGAAGGAGTGATACTTGAGCTGCAGCCCTGCTCACGTGCCCTCCGGGTCCTTTGAGTTGTGCCAAAAGAGTGGGGTTTGCCTTGTTAGCAGGGTTACTTTTAAGAGCACTTCAGGCTTTTGTGGCCATCGGGTGTGCGAGCCCTGTATGTGCTGTACAAAAATGTTGTTTGCTGAGCTATTAAACTATCTGCTCATTTCATATTTTGGATTTACTTATTTCTTTTTTCTGTTTTTTAAATCCCGAATTAGCCTTTTTTTAGTTTCCTTCACAGAATGGTAGGGGTGCTTAGTTCCTGTGCTGTCAGAATAGATAGCAAGCTTTTCTTTTTTTGCTTTGTGGAGGAAAAAAATGCTGCTCCGGACCGTTTTTTAAGCTTCTTGTGTATCTCCTAAAGCACCTCTTTGACCACCTCTGCGAGGCTGACCTTGGGGTAACTTGTCCTGAGCATATGCAGAGCATTATTCAGTCTATGCATTTTGGGGACAGATCGCTTTGTATTCTGCGAATCTTCTGCAGCTTGTTATCTTAAATGGTTTATCGCCTTCCCTATCACCATCCAAATAGCCAGGGAGGTAAAATTAGCGTAACTAAGAGCCTGCTTCTTTTGTTTTTAAGCTCTTTATTTATTAACTTGGAAAGGGAGGAGTCAGGAAAACAAAAAGAGGGCTGGTCAGGATGGTCCATTAAAAGTTCATGATGGTCCATTGTTACCGGCCCATCACCAGCCCATCACAGCCCAAAGGAAAGCTTTTTGGAGAAACATTAAAACCCCGACTGGATTGTCAGATCCCTCCTCTGTCGCCCACTTCTTTTGTAAGAGTTCTGAGCTCTCCAGGCTGCCAAACAGCCTCACATTTTCTGCTGCCTTCAGCTTTAATACGTGACCTGTGCAACAGCGGCGAGTTGCCGGAAAAAGAATCCTAAATTATTTTTGTCTCACTCGCTGAAATAACCTATATAGAAAATTATCCACGGGAAGTGTCTGATCAGTCTTAATCACCTGCCAGTTCAGAGTCCACCTTTGATTTCTAGTCACAGACAGAGCTGATTTTCAAGAAAGAAACTTGGCCGGTGTACCCTGAAAAGTTGTTTTGGGGAAAATGGATTTTAGAATTGAACATAATGATGATCTGATCATAGATGGTAATATCAGAATTCAGTTTGCTATTGCCTCTCTTTTCTGAGGGCAGACTTGCTTTTCATTTGGAAAGCTGCCCAACAGACAGCAAGAATCCAAAACACAACTAATATACAGAGGAGAGATGGTCTGAGTTAGGCAGGACAGAGAGCAGAAGCTTCTGTATGGAACTTTGGATCTTTGTAATGCACTGCCTGTTGGAGGGACCAGACTTCTCTGTCTCTGTAGAGTAAGTCAGGACATTCATAAGACAAGTCCCATTTTTCTCTTGAGAGTTTTTCTCCTTTAACTTTTAGGAGGAAAAATGTGTCAGTCTTGCTCAGCTGTGTTGGTTTAGAAATTAAATTTCTGAACATGTCCAACCATTAGAAAGACAGTAAAGTCTTAAAAAGAACAACAAGAAACCCCAAAACAAAACCCCAAAAGCCACCAAACAAATGCACCATCAAAGGCTCGTCCTCCTCCCCTGCTTTTTTAATGACTCTGAATATGCTTTTTATTTTCCCCTCTGCCACCTCACTTATCCAAAGGCACTTTTGGTCGTGCTGTGGGAGCTCTCAAGCCTGCAGACAGTGACAGGGGATGTGTGTAGTTCTGCTCAGTTAATGTCAAGCAGTGCAGAGCAGTGATGTAACTGTGATGGAACTGCATGTGCTGTGTTAGCGAGGCAGCCTGGGGGTCACCTGAAACTCTGGGCTCTGTTCCTTGCTGCCTCTGCCGTCAGCTTTTTGGAGGACACCCTGATAAGTTGTGAGGACATGGCTTTGGTCTGTACAAAATGTCCATGGGAACGTGAAGGGTGCAGGAGAGTTCTGTGAAGTCCGTGCATCTCTCAGCCCTGTCTGAAGTGCTGCGGGTGCACTGGTCAGGTGCTGGCTCTGCCTGTGTGTGTTTTGGGATGGGGCAGGCGTTCAGCCTCTGGTTCCTAAGAGTATCAGAAATCTCGGTGAAGCCTGAAACAAAGCACCAGACTGTGGTGTCGGGCACGCAGGTGGCAGTGTTGGGGGCTTGTAGGGATGGTGCAGTTCTTCCCTTCACCCCACCTCGGCACAGGATGTCCCTCTCTGCCCTATTCACAGCACATCTGGCCAGGCTAAATGTGGTGGGTCTTGGATGTTTTCCCCCTTAAATTCTATGCTGATAGACCACATGCAGTGCCTGCAGACCCTGAATACACAAGCACTCTGCTGCTCAATTAGTGCCTAATCAAAGATTATTGTAGAACCCGGAGATCTTTAAGACCTGTCTCCGAGGTGCTGCAGTCACTAAGGGCTCTTAATCGTCTTGCCTATAAATAATAATAGACCGTGCTTAAGAGGTGAGAGCTTCCCTTCCCTGACAGGACCCCAGTAAGTGCAGTAGCTCGACAAGGGGTGTCCGAATTGACATTAGCAAGGCTGCTTGCCGCGTGTATTTGGCCTTATCTCGCTGTTCTTCTCCTCTTACCTCTGCAGCATGCCCTAGGCTGAACCAGTGCCACTGCAAAAATAGAGCCACATGCCAAAAACACAGGCATCCCCTGCCTGTTAGCGAGGGCTCCACGTTGCTTCAGAGTTCGCTCGCTCGATTGTCTCTCTGCAGCCAGTTCTGCTGTATCCTTCCCGCTGGCAGCTGATGAGCTCAGCCTTTTTTATTTTTTTCCCTGCGAGGCCCATGCCAAGATGGCTCTCTTCCTGTGTCCTTTCAGCTGGTCTTGGCAGAGCCGTACCTTCCAGCAGCTAATTGCGTTAAAGAAGAGTCAGCCTGCGTAGCTGCCCTCCTGCATCTCGTGCCTTGCCTCTTCCGAGGGGCAGCCTTGCGTAACGGAGCCGATGGAAACAAAAACAAAACGCCAAAATGTGGCATTGCTCGGCCAGTTGCAGGACCTCTCACTGCAGGGAGGAAAATTCTGGTGGTGCCTGAAAGGCTGAGAGCAAACCCTGGCTGGTCTAAATAGTTTATAATTTTGGTGGTGGAATGATAAACCCCCAGTGAAATGTTTTCCTAACTCTAGTGGCGGTAAAAATAGTAGGAAGAATTCGACAGTACACAAGAGAGGGTTGAGATGTGTGTCTTTTGTAGGATATTGCAGCTCTCAAATGTCCCCAGATTCTTCTGGGGCCTTTTGAAGGGTTTGTTTTAGAAACGAGCTGTGCTACGTTAACTGTACCATTAGGGATAGAGAGTGTTTATTTCCACGGTGCTCAGGGCGGAAGAGATTGTATGGGCAAAGCAGCCCAGGAGGGGACTCCCAGGGATCTTTTTTTTTTTCCACATCTGTAAAAGTTGCCTATTCCAGTAGCTTTTGCTTTCAGGAAAAGCTTTTTCAGCAAAAGCTTCCAGGATGCTTTTACATCCTACAAAGAGGATGGTTAAACTCTGCCAAGACTAAAGAATACTCCCTCCTCTGCTGGCCCTGCTGGGAGAAGCAAACGAATAGCTGTGCCCTTGCATGGTCCTGCTCATGAGCCTGCCAAGAAGCTGTTCTAGCCAGTAAAAGAGTCTGTCAGTGCTCTGTTTTGGCCTTTTCTCCCTTAACTTATCTATGGGGAATCTCGTTTTTCCCCCCCTCCCTGCCAGTGTTTTCTTTCCTTCCTTCTGTTTATTGTTCTTCCTTCTTCCGCACTGCTTTACTACGCCTTTCCTTCCCCATGCCTCTATAAATTCCCCTCTCATGCCCGGGCAGCCTCCCTGTGTACTCTTAGATGACAAATCTGAGTCTGCCTGCTCTGTCTGCAGCACCACGTTGGGCTTGGTGGCCTGTGAAAGGGGAGAAGGAGGTTCCATCACAGGGTTACAGCCCATGTGCTGCAATTTTTCCTTCCTAGGGAATGCCCAGGCACCCTTTAATAAACTTGTCTGAGTGTCGTTAAATCAATTGAAACACTGGGCGGTGATTTAGATGCTGTTTTTAATAAGTTAAGGGATCATCTTGAATTCATTACTGCTTCAAAAGCCACTTAGGTAAGTCAGTTTAAAAGAAACCCCAACACAAACAAGAAAACCCACAAACCAATAATCCCACAACACTCCTCAACCCCCTCCCAAAACCAGAAAATCGTAATTCTGAAATAAAATTGAAAAAGAGTTCAAAATTAAAGACTCCAGTAAATCGAGGGAGTGAGGGAGAAAGCATTCCCAGCACTTGGCAACAGCCATAACTCTGGTCTTCTCCTGGTGCCTGTTGCCAGACTTTCAGCCAGGGATGCTTCATGCCCGGTGGGGGACAGGAGGGTTTGCAGCAAGGCTGACCTTTCCTGCTGTGGATGCTCAGAGTGCCATGACCCAGCAGCTCAGGCCTCAGATGCTTGCTGACAGCAAGAAGCACCTGACACATCTGCAGCCTCCGTTACTTGTTGCCTCTGTTATTTGTTGCCTCCTGCTTGGTGTCACCTGGGATGTGACACTGTGATGATGTGGCACTGGCCAGATCCTGGATGTGATGCTTCCCCTGTGGGGAATCACTGAGTCAGTAGGTGGAGGTGGGAGGGTGAGGCTTGCAGGGGATCCCGGGAATGCTGGCTCCTCCAGCACTGTCACACACACAGCACTGAAACAAAGGCATCAGTTTCAGTGTTGTGTTAGAGACTCCCTCAGAAACTGAGAAGGGATATCCTGACTCTTTGCAAGTGATCCTCATGGACCTCTCTGCTCTTAAATTGTGAAGGTGGCTTTCCAGAGAGTGATGTGTTGGGCTTTGAAGGCGTCCATGTGTTGTGCTCTCTGCTGCCAAGGGTCTGAGGGTTGGCACCAGCTGAGGACTGTGCTCAGCAGCTCAAGGATCACCTGCTTCTTCACTGTCTTGGCTTGGGGTGTATAGGAGGCAGGCAGCAGGGGATAAGCCCTCTTTCCATAGGAAACAAGCCACCAAGTCCCCAAGTGAACCTTCTCATGTCAGTATATTGTGCACGTGTCAAAACTAGTATGACATGCAGCTTTCCAGCAAGATGGATGCAAGGAAGAATCCTTCACATGTAGCTTGTGTTAGTCACTCTAAGCCATGGCCTACTGGAAAGTACTTGGGGTAAATACATCTGGAACACCATTTTGAGACTTACCAGAGTTCCCCTCCTCCCAGCAGTGCTGTGTGATAGGTGGGAAAACGGTGGCGTGCCATCCTCTTCTGACTGATTTGATCCTCCCCTCCTCTGTCCTGAGCTCACGTGGATGCCAGGCCGTGCCCAAGCAGTGGTGACATAGAAGGGACATTGCCCTGCAAGACAGGAGTGGTGGGATGTGACCTCTTGGCAGGAGGGAGTTGAAGCCCTGGGTGTCAGCAGAGTGTTGCTTGGCAGATCGGGAGATGGAGCGGAGAGGTTTGCTTGGCTGTGCTTCCAGATGGCTTCCCCTTGTAACATCACTGTGAAAGCTTTCCAGGAAGGCAGTGTGTGATCCTGGTTAAAGTCCTTCCTTGCCTTTTCCTGCAAGCTCCCTGAGAGCTTGAAAGCCTTGTTGGGGGCAGCAGTGTTGACAGCCCAAAGGAGGAGTGTTGAGCTGAGTTGGACTGCCATGATCACTGTCCACACAGTGGACTTCACTTTTAGTTCCCTGCTCTTGCTGTTTAAGAAAAAGATGGGATTTTAACATATCTTCATTAGTCTGAAGGGTAATATGTTCTACTTCCAGACAACTCCCCGTTACATGTAATCAATTTTAAAGGCAAAAGTTAATGCGATTTATAATTAGCGATCAGGAATTCTAAACCTGGAATTGCAGGCCTGTGTATTAATGAACAATCCTTCTGAAGGCTCACAAAATCTATGTCTGAGCTTGTATGGATTGCTCACGCCGCATAAAATGCATTAATTTCTGGGTGGACTACACATGGAATAACATGTTTTTCTATTCTCTGATTAGAAGGGTTGAATTGTGCTGCAAATATATTCACAAGTACTGTTTAAAGAGGATGTTCTGCGCCGAAGTTTAATTCCTAGCAAATTTCATAACTTATTTCTGTGTACATAATTTAGGAGCTTTGGGTAACTGATTTCCGTGCTTGCCCAGAGGCAGGCTGAATGAGCCTTACTCCACAACACGCTGTTAAATTGGCAGAGATTTGGAACGGTAGAGTGACTTGCAGCAAAATGATGTTTGTGAGGCTTCACACAAACTCCTGCTTTCTGTTACAGCAGTGTAATTATTTTACTGTCCCTTGAAAATGTGTACAGCAAGGAATAGACGTAACAGAAATACCTGCCCTGAGCAGTCTGACTGAAGACAAGAGGGGAGGGGATGATGTGCAAGTAAAACCGACAATAAGATGATTGACAGCTGTATTAATAGTGTTGCTTTCTATAAATAACCTCGATCTGCAGTCAGAAGTTTCTTGTCAGAAACATTTGCACAATACTGTTGAGTCAAAATGTAATGCAGTGATTTTTGTTTTACTTCACACCAGACCAATCCACGACGCGGTTGAAAACGACCACTTGGAAATTGTCCGCCTGTTACTGTCCTATGGTGCTGATCCAACACTTGCAACCTACTCTGGGAGGACCATTGTGAAAATGACCCACAGTGAGCTCATGGAGACCTTCCTCACAGGTCTGTGCCCACACTGCATGGGGCTTTCTGGTCCTGGCAGATGGGGGCTTGTTCCCTGTCCCCCAAAGTCCCTCCTGCCTGGCAGGGGGTGACTTCATGCCTAGGATGGGGTGGATGGGCTGCAGTAGCTCCCTCTTTGCCTGCAAGAATCCAGAGGCTGCAGGTGGGAAGCACAGCCATGCTTGGGGGCTCCCTCCAATTGAAACTCTTAATAAGTCATAAGGATTATTCCACTGTCAGATTTGGTAGGTGGGTAGGAGGTCAGCGGGCCATTTTGGTGCCTTCAGTTTTCTGCTTGAAATGAAAACAAGAAACTTGCCAGTTCAAATAGCTGTTTGTTAAACATAGTCATGTTTTCCCATGGTCTTGCTTTTTATCTTAGACTATTTTTGGTTTTGCCAGTTCTGCCTTGTTTTATATCTGAAATACTGTAACACTGCACTAAAGGCTCTTGTCTTTAAACATGTCCATGTTGGAACATGGTTTTAGGTTTTTTTCTTCTCTTAGTTTTGGATGAAGACACTTGCATTCCCTAATAACTTACCTCTGAGCATGTTTGCAGTGTTCATAGTCCATGAGTTTAAGTACTCATCTGTTTACCTGTTTAAATGGTGCAGTATAGAAGGCACATAGGTGTATCAGGACTCCAGTAAAGTCCAGTATCTTTGACTTCCTAGCATCCTGAATCCCAGTATCTTTTCACCAATTCAGCTTGTAAATCTCCCAAATTATATCTGTAGAAGAGAACTACATCTTCTGAACATATTTGTGTGAAAAAACCTTTAACATCAGTTTATCTGGGGCTGCGTTTCACCCGCAAGTTGGTGTCCAGAGTAACTGTGAAAGGCAAAAACGTGGTACACCCTATCTTCACAAAAATAAAATGCTGCTCTCAGTTTCTGAAGCTTAGACCTTAGGTGATTATTTGATGTGGTGGGTCATTATTTGATGTGGGGGAATGGTGTGTATGTGCTGTTGTTTGTAGCATGTGTGCCAGGAGTGTGGTATGGGATTTTCTGATGGAGGGTATGAAGGACGCGTGTTGAGGGCGTGTGACGCGCGGTCTGCTGAACTTGCCAGCTTTTTGTTCTCATCAGTATGTTTTTGTTGTTGTTTTTTCCTCTCCAGAGTATTTAACTGACCTGCAAGGTCGGAGTGTTGATGACCCTGGTTTGTGCTGGGATTTCTATGGCAGCTCTGTGTGCGGTGAGCAAATGTTGCCCTTTATTTCTTTGTATGCAGAGACTTAAAAAACATGGGGCACGTGGGGGTGGGGGCTGTTTTGTTGTTGTGGTGGAGGAAACTGGGAAGGAAGCAAACTGATTTTGTTTACAGATCACGTTATTGGGAAAAAAAGCAAGACCAGCAAGAGTCTTTTCATTGCTGACTTAGCACCTTTATTCAATTTTATTTAGATCCAAAAGATGAATCTGGATTTGATGTTTTGGCAAATCCTCCTGGCCCAGGTGATGAAGATGAAGATGGCTTCAGTGATGTGTTTGAATTTGAATTTTTGGATGAGCCTCCCTTACCGTGTTACAACATTCAAGTGTGTCTCTCTCAGGGGTAAGAACAACTACAGATTTTGGGGTAAAATAGCTGGGACGATCTGCTTGGGTTGGTGGCAGTTTGTGTTGGTGGGGAAAAGCACTTACATTTATAACAGAAGTGAGAGATCAATAGTGCAACTGCTGGGGTTTTTTGCTAATAAACTAATAGGCAGGTGAGAGGGAAAAGGCTGGTTTGTCAGGGCTGAGTTTTGAGTGCCATATTCCCAAGCAAGACAAGAGACGTTTGAATAAAAATTCATTTTCTCATCCCAAACAGGCATCTTGTTTATAATTTCCCAAAATAGAAGTGCTTCTAGCACTTAAATTTGGATATCGTGTTTGTAAAGTGTTAGTTGTATTTCGCGGACTTTTCTGTTCTACTGCTGAGTGGACACGCTTTTGTGGATGACAAAATGACGACATCACTGCTTTTCTAGACTTTATAGCAAAACTGGTTTAAAGCTCTGAATTGGCACAAACAAATCAGCATCTGAGGGAAGATTCTGTGATATGTAATATAAGCAAAGACCTGGAAAGTTGTATTATCTATTATATTCAAGATATAAATTAGATTTGTAAACGGCTATTGTTTACCATTTGTACCAATTTTGATGACAGCTAGTTTTAAATATTGATCATACAGGAGTGTGGGTTTTAGCATGTTTTTGTTACTTGGGTGATGGATCTAACTTAAGTTCCCTGAAGTGGACAACTACAAAGATTGAATTTAAAAACTGTGTTGTTTATATGACAAAAAAACAACTCACTGTTGACTTCTATTTAATATTGGCATCTCTGGAAGTCAGAAGTGCTGAGTTTTGTGGTTATAACTATAATCCATCTCCTAATTTGTGAAATGAGAGTTGGGTTTAGCTGGACTAACCTTTAGCTGTCCCAGTTGGGATGGCTGCTGGCCCACTTGGGCACTGAGGAGCCCAGGTTTTATAGGTTCCAGTGCCCCTGTGTGCCTGGATCCTTCCTTCCCCAAAGCTGCAGGCAGCAGTACTCTGAATAAATACATACACACCTGCTCATCTGTTACATCCAACCCCTGGGCAACAGCCTGGATTTCAGAGGGGTTGTTTGTGGGCGTGGGATTGGGGAGGGTTTGTCACAGAGCCATGTGGGGAAGAGTCAAAGATCCTGTGACTTATTGGAGCCTCTTTCTCCTTCGCAGACCACGGAACTGGCTGCTGCTCTCGGACGTGGTGAAGCGGCTAAAAATGTCATCTCGCATCTTTCGCTGCAACTTCCCCAACCTGGAAGTCGTCACCATCACGGAGGCAGAGTTTTACAAACAGACTTCCCTCAGCCAGTTGTTCTCTTGTGCTACGGACCTTGAAGCTTTTAACCCAGAGAGCAAAGAGCTCTTGGACTTGGTAGAGTTTACAAGCGAGCTCAAGACTCTGCTGGGCTCCGAGCTTCACTGGTTGCATCCGCACGAGGAGCCTCCCTTCGACATCCTCTGGTGAACCATCAGGCCGTTTAATGTACAGTGCTCTATACAGTTACTTCTTTATGTATATGTGTTCAAATGAAATTGTTTCTGTAAAGAAAGGACACTATTAAATATGAAAATATCTTTATATAAGAGATCTGAATTCCAGTTGGATGGATTTTGGAAGAATTTTTTTTTAACTTCAATCAGTTTTTACAAAATTGTTATATAATGTTTCTTTAAATGCACACAGGCTTTGGGATAAGTTTGTTATTACTCGGAACACATGTTTTTTTTTTTAAAGAACACACCCACACACATTGACTTTGTTTCATACAAAGCACTGATTACACAGAACATACTTTTTCTAGGTGATGTGATCAAAGTCGTGTGGCTTGTCTGGGAGATAGAATTCGGTAAGGCACTTGGTGATATTATTTTCGTTTTTTTTTTGTTTACAGAATTACCTGCTTTGGCCAGGTAAGCACTATTGAATATAATTCAATAGTTTGTAATATAAATTAAACCATATCCATACGCATCAACTAATTGTAAGAACTTTTATATCCTAATTTAAAAGCTGTGAAATTTAGTTTTCACACATCAAACCGGATTGTTTATATATGTTTAAACATTTTATGCTCTTTATTTAAAGAAGACTTTGAACTATTTTTTCTGTACCTTGTAAAATATTGAAAAACTAACATATGTTGAAGTTGCTTGAAACTGTACATAAACTAAATTTTCTGAATTGTGTGTTTATGTTTGAGATCTGTGTTTTAACTTTGTAAGTAAATCTTCTGCCTTTGTATTTATATTTTACAAAAATTTTCTTAAAGGCAATAAAACTGTTGAGAAATGAAGAGGCTAAAGTGACTCCCATTAACTCCATGCCTGGTTGTGACATGAGCTTCACCTCATTAATTTTTATGAAAGGAGGGAGTAGTTTCCAATGTGGGGCAGGGCTGGTAGAGGTGCAGGCAAGCAGCTGATGAAATCTGGGGTACAATTTGTATTGGCTTTCTAAATTCAATATTGCAAGAAAACATCAGGTGGGTAGTTTTGGTGGTTTAAAAATTGTGTTCACAATACTTCCTGCACCACCTTTTAGCTAAAGAATTGTGAATAGGTGCAATCATTTTCCCTCCTTTGACATCCTTTTATTTTCAATTGGCTGAATTCTCTTTTCAGAGGAGTCTGCAAAGGGGAGGCAAAATACTTTAGTTTTGATGTGGAGCATTTAAAGCTATGAGCACATTTAGGGAGGATCTAAAGGGACAATGACCAGAATGTGACTTTTGCGTAGCTTGGAAACTTGGAGGCTGAGCTCTCTGGGCTTGGGCAAGCTCTTCTCTGCCTTCCCCCAGTGGAACGAAGTTCTTGCTGTGAACCCAAACTCCCCTCTTGAGTTTTAATTTGGGGCAGTTATTAAGAGTAGTGTGTCCTATGATAGCCAATTGCCACTGAGGTGTTCAAATCACACTGCTCTTCTGATGAGGGCCAGGACCCCACCAAAAGGGTCTTGAGCAGAGCACCTGGTCAGTCTGGCAAAAGCATCTGGAAACAGGTTTCTGCATTGTCCTGAAGGCTGAAGGTAAGGGGGAATGATGTCTCATTTCTGAAGGTGCCCTGGAGGGGAGGACTCAGAGCTGCTGCCTCTCGTGGTGTGTTGCTGGTGAGATTTTGCCAGACGTTTGTACTGTGTGGATTTACAGTGGAGCTGTTCCTGTGGGTAAGGTGGTTTTGTAGCTGAGCCAAGAGGTGAGAGAAGGGTCCAAAAGCTGTCTGCTGCTGGAAGCTGAAGTCCCGTTTCTGCACGGGACAGGGAATTTCTAGTCCCAATATGTCTACTAACGTCTTTTTTCCAGACATTGGATAAGGAGGATGATGGTCTCTCCTGCACAGCTTATATGTGCATGCTGGATTTCCTTTTAAAACAGTCTCCAGCTTTGCAAGGAACTGACACACAGACACCCCTACTCTATAGTGCCAGCTGCTTTCACCCCTGGTTTTCCCAGAAAGAAGAGGTGGGCCAGAAAATTTAAGGCAAGGGAGAATGTTAAAAAGGAGTTGTTACAGACACCTTTATCTGATCAGCTGTGTAATGCTTGGATGGCTTCAGCTGGGTATAAATCAGCTCCGTGCCACTTCCCAGGGTGCGTGGCAGACACCTCACTCCTTGCCGAGCCCCTTGGGCAAACAAAAGATTGACACAGCTTCCTCTTTTGGCCAGCTCCTGCTCGAAGAATCCCGGGCACGTGCTCCTGAGCATCTCTGCTTAGTCAGCTTTCCCCTGCCTCGCCGGGGTACAGTTGGGTCTTCTCCATGCTGGCTCCTGCCTGGTGCTCAAATACAGTAACAGCCTCATGCTGCTGCCATGCCAGCGTGTGTGCCTGCCCCAGGCGGCTGTGCTCTAAAAATAGGGTCGTGGCAGGGAACACCTGATCCCAGCGCTGTCCCCTGACATAACGGAACCCTTTTACACTCTGGGATGTGCTTTCTTAAAGGGGCTTCGCTGTGCGAGGGTGCTCGAGGGAGCACAGAGGGTTCAGTGGAGCAGGAGGGGGCACGAGGCTGGCTTGGCTGCCCTGTGCTGGGTGGTTTGGGAGAGACTGGCACAGGAGAGGCTGGCTGCAGGTGTGGTTTTGCAGGAGGCAAGCCCAGGGGAGAGTTAACCTAGGAGAGGAGAGATGGCAGCGTGCCAGCAGGGAGTGAACGTGGTGACAGCGAGTGTAGGCGGGGGAGTGGAACACGGGCTGGCACTGGGACTGGCTGGATCCTGCAGAGCTGGGGCTGGGCGAGCTCCAGCCAGCATGGGGGCTGTCTTCAGCCGTTCCGTTTCTGATCTCACACTGCTCTCCTTTAAAGCGCTTTCCTGTGCATCCTCCTTGGGCCAAAGATGCTTGCTTCACACCGCTGGCTTTGCTCCAGGTTAATAAAAAAATAAGGAAGTGGAAACGCAGCCTTTGGGGATGGTAAAACCCTGCTGATCCTGTTTCTTGCCTTCTGCAAGGTGAAAGCGCAGTGTTGATGTTGTTGGGGACAGAGCCAAGGTGTTTCCTTGAGTTTCCCCTGCTTATCACTTGGATTTGCCTGGCTGGGAGTCTGTGCTGCCCTGTGGAGGTGTTGGACAACCACTGGTGCAATAGGGGAAAACCCTATTTCCAGCTGGAGCAGGCAGATGAGCCTCGCTTGAAAGAGATTCCTTTGTCAAACTTCTACTTGTTGCTGGCTGGGAAATCCCAGGGAATACCCAATTCCAGGCTGGCTGCCTGGTGGGGCGGCTAAGGGGAAGCCACAGCACAGGCAGTGCTGGGCGGTTTCCCCTGAGATAAGCGATGCTGCTGAGGAGCAAAATATTGAACCCCCCCTTCGCCTTCCTGCCTTACCCAAGAGTTCTGCAGAGTGGGGTCAGCCCTGGGAGCTTCCCATTTGGGTAATTTCTCCCTCCAGCCACTCTTCTCATTTCTTCTGCTTTGTGGTGATGGCTGAGCTGAAGTCTCGTGCCAGAGACACTGATGCAATGAGTGACAAGCAAGGGTCAGAGGAAGTGTAGATGTGGTGCTTAGGCACATGGCTCAGTGGTGGACTCGTCAGTGCTGGGTTAACCTTTGGAGTTGATGATCTTGGAGGTCTTTTCCAACCTTAATCATTCAATGATTTTAGTTAGCAGGAGCAGAATGGAAATTATTTTAAAAACTGCTCCCAGGGACCAAGCTCACTCCACAAATCAAAAGAGTTTGAAGCTGACTCCTCCCTTCATTTCTGTGCTAAATAATGAAACTATAGATGAGACCCATCATTTGAGCATTAATGTATCAGGGAGTGGTAAGTGCAGGCAGCTGTCTTTCCCAGGCTCTGTGAGGCTGCTGATAAACATTCAGCATCATCAGTTTGCACAGGGGAAAGGCACACATTATTGCTTTAAACTTGCACAAATCCAAGGTAACTGGGAAAAATAGCATTTTATCTGCTTAAAATTGTTTGCAGAACATATTTTCATTTCAGTATGAGACCAGTGTTTGTAGGAGAGGGCTTGGCACTACCACACAAGGCAGGAGATTTGAATGCTGTAATTGTGAAGACACATCTTTTCTCGGGGTACTCATTCACCGTTGCATTTCTGCTAGAAGGAGGAGCAGGAGAAGGTGACAGGAGTTCAACAAGTTTCACTTGGAGTGATGTCAGGGGCAAAAAGATCTGAAAGAGATCTGAAGAAGATGAAGTTTTAAGTATCCCACCATGATGTCCACCTGCATCAGTCTTGCTAGTTCTGCATTTCAACCTTTAGTGTGGTTTGCATGGGTTCCCCCTGACTGCACAGGGAAGAGAGTATTTTCCTGCAAGTTAAGTGTGATGGATCCTTAGGAGCAGCACTGCCTTCTGCCCTCGGCATGAAGAGACCCCGTGCTTGTTTCTGGTCTGCCAGCCCTGAAGGAAACCTCGTCCATGCCATGTGCACATTTTCCTCCAGCAGACTGTCGTGACTGTAGATGGTTGCTCTCTTGAGCCAGGTAAGGAACCACAAATCTGTCACTAAATAGATTTTCCTTTTGTTGTCACATTAATTTGCAACTCATTAATAGTGACAGCAGTGAGGTACTGCACTGATGCAGATTTGCATATTCATGGATAACTTATTATTAAACAAATAAGATTTCCCTAGCTTAGGAAGCACCCAGAGTAATGCCACATTGTGCATTATAACAGCCTGAATGTTTTATTTTCTTTTTAATATGTTAATAGATGCAAGGGGCGCTCTTTTTTTAAGTAAATGTGCATCTGTAAAATAACGTGTAATTTAAAATATCACAATTGTTTAAATAGTAATCCATTAACAAACCTGCCAATAATTGAGCACAAATACCTATTTAATGTACAAATCAATTAATCAATTCTAAATGCTGGCTTTGTTGCCTGATGACCGTAACGAAGGCAGTACCAGCGAGGCACAACCAAGTCACTGTGCTGGCGAGGTGAGCCAGAGGTGGAGAGCTGATCCCATGTTTTATGGTTCGTTACAGTCAAATTGGCTGGTTTTCACAGTTGCTTTTGTTTCTTCTCCCCAAAGGAGTGGTGGGAGAGAAAGTGAAGACTGAGCTTGCTGTGGTACCCGCTGCCATCCTCTCGTCTTACTGGGCATGGCTGAGGAAAATGTGGCCATCTCGGCTCTGCAGGGACCTCCCTGCTCCCCCTTTTCTCTCCAGCAGGCAGGTACCACCTGGAAGGTACCACCTAGACACCAGCTTTGGCTCAGCCCTGGGGAGGAGGAGGGCAGAGCTCTGCCCCCAGCACGGTGGGTGGGCAGTGGGCAGCAAACTCCCCCGTCAACACGAGTTTCTTCCTCTGTGCTGAAGGAACTGTGGTGAAAAGCCCTTGGAGTTCAACAGGCACTCAAAATCTGCAGCTGGGAGGAACGGGAGATGCGGAGCGTGGGGCTGTCCTGCAGGCAGGTGTTTTAGTTCACTTGCTGGTAACAGCAAAAGTTCTTAGTCCTCAGAGTAGCACAGCTTTTTTCTACTGGGCTATTCAAGACTATCCAGTATGCTTAGCAACCCCCTCTTCAGATTCCTGCTACCACATCCATATTTTTCATTCCTTTCTGACTCTTTAAAAAATTTGTAGGGTAGTGGGCATAATTACATGTATGGAAACCAGCTGGTTATTGCAGTTCCCCTCAGCCCTGAAGTGAGGTTTTTTCCTGACCTGACTTTCCAGAGTCCTTTGACGGTGTTGCCTAACCACGAAATGTGGTTCTTACCCCATCCTGCTGTTTCCTTGTGAGTCATAAGCCACCCCTTTGAACCACTGGCCCGTGCTCCCAGCCTCCCCAGGCTCTGGAGCTCCTGTTTCTGGCTAATTGAAAAGGGTGTATGGCCCTGAAGAGACACAGATAAAACCAAGGATGCTGAAACACAACCATAAGTCACCCCAAAGACTGCATCCCTGCAGGTGCAGAGCAGGGTGAGGCTGTTTTTGAAACCTGTGTACAGCAAGCTCACAGCGCCCTTCTCCAACAGGGGATAATTTAATTTTCTCATGTGGGATCTGCTTTTATCTTCATCTCCTGGCTTGGGTCTTTCCTTGGCACAGTGAGGAGTGCCAGTGGGACTGCAGCCCGATTTCCACTGCTCTGTGGCTGCAGGCTTTTCCACACACTGAGGATGTAGAGGGTTAGGCAACACATGTGGCAGACGCTCATGATGTCAGAGACAGTGTTTAGTATTTGTAGCTGTCGAAATTTCAAGGAAAAGGCTGCCTAATGAAAACCCTTTTCCAATATGCCAAAAACCTCCTGTTTAAGTAAAGCCTACGTGAAGGCAAGTCCTGACAGGCCTCCTGAAATGAAAAGGGCAGATTATTTAACAGCTGATCAACACTAATAACCCTTGGCAAATACAGTATGCAAATTCAGCGCTGGAGCCAACATGAGCCGAAGGGACTCCTCTGTGACAGCCTGGCCTGGCTGCTCTCAAAGTGCTGCTGGTAACCACAGAGCCCAGCACGGGGAGTGGGGAGACCTGGGCTGCCACTGCCACGTGTTACATCCGTGGTCTGCGGCTGCTTGCTGAGGAGAAGTTCCTCCACCACCACAGGAATCTAATGGGCATCTGACCACTCAGTGGGGCCAGGTTTGGGCTCCCTTGCTGAGGTGCTGGAACTGATGGCATAAAGCACCGAGGGAACTGAAACAAATAGTTTGAAGCTGGGTGTCTTGGCTCCCCACTCCGTGACATCTTAGGGTAAATATCACTTTTAAGTATCTGTGTGACCTGCCAGTCTACACAAATATAATGCTTCTTTCTGAACTGGGCCAACCCATGGGCAGTAAGCAAGGGATGGAGTTGGGCTTCCAGAGCGAGTTCATCCTCCTGTCCCCTATCTCCATGTCACGAGGACAGCTTTGTGGCTGCCTGGCTGCCCTGCACAACTTGGCTTACCCAGCACAGGAACTTTACCTACGCTACCCACTGGCTGCTGTGAGCTTCTGGGGATTTGAGACACCTCTCTGCAGGGCCAGCTCAGCACACGGCAGTGCCTGGCAATGTCCCCACACAGGCTGGTTGCGCTCACCAAACCAGCAGATGCCAGCCCCAGAAGCCTCTCAGAGTGGTGGGCACAGGGTGGGAGATCACCCAGCCCCCTGCAAGGGAAGGAGGCAGTGCTGCCTGGCTCTGGGAGCAGGGCAAGGGGTCAGGGACAGGCAGGGAAGTGTTGCCCTTTTGGTGGCAGTGTGGCATTACCTTGGCTCAGAAAGTTGGGTAAGCCTGTGCCTCCGAAACCTGGATGCTCTGCCCATCCACCAGCTGGTGCTCCCAACACAGCCCTTAACAGCCTGGTGACCAAACCTGCCTGGTCCCCCGGGGGGTCACCTCTCCTGAAATGGCTGCCGTGCCCAAAGAGACGGAGTGCCTTTGAGTGCTGCTGTTTTCAAAGGCTCAGGAGCGAGCTTGATTAGCAAAACCAACAAAGAGATGCAAATATGCTGCAGCAAAAAGGTGCTTGGTGAGTCTGGGAATCAGGGCCCTGGGTGGCGGGAAGCAGCAGCTCTGAGTGCTGGGAATCACTGGAGAAGGGAGGGTGTGTTATTCCCGAGAAAGCGGCGGCTCAGGCCAGCGCACGGCTCTGTGGACACAAAGCAGCGTCTCCGTCCTCAAGGTTATTTAACAGTAAACAAGAGCTGCCAGGAGGGAAGGAACCCACTGCCGCCCCAGCACTCTCAGGCTGTATTGTGAGCAGGGCAGGAGATGTGGCTCAGGCAGTGCAGGCTGGGGGAATCCAGAAAGCCCTTTCCCAGGCTTATTTCTACAGCTGCAGATCACCTCAAAATCACAGCCTCATGCTCAGCCCACGTTTGACTTGCCAGGGCTTCAAACACCCCACCAAGTTTCAACCAACGTTAAAGCCTTTCCTGCTCAGTGTTTGCTTTCACTTCACCTGCGGTAACTCCTGGTGCTCCATGGGGCCCTCAGCTTTGCTTTGGAGGCAGAACAAGGTGAGTCAGCCCCATCCCTCACCCAGCTAGTCCTGGGGGAAGAGGATGAGGATGAGGATGTGGAGGAGGAGGATTAGCAGAGCAGGTCTGCTCAGCAGCTGGTGCTGAATCACAGCAAAACAGCCCCAAGGACAGTCCCTCTTCTGCTGCCAGTGGCTCCCAAGTGCACAGGAATGCAGTATCCCAGGCAGTCTGTTTGTGAAGGCATGAGGCAGTTGTTAAAACTGCAGGGCTTGGTCCTTTGTAAAGTAAATTTATTTGACAGGTTTATTTCTTTATCAGGTATTTGTCTAACCCGGTGACACTGAGAGACCTGATTTCCTGGTACAAATGTTAAAATGTAAACTCCCAGAAATGTGGGCTGTCACAACCAGTGTCCAAAATATCCTCATCCTGGTTTCTTGTTGAGTGTCTTGGTGTGACAGCAGGAGACTCCCGAGGTGCTGGATAATCCGTGCTATGATCACACTGGGACACCAGGAAAAGACCCCAAGAACAGGACAGGAGACAGGCTTCTGGCCAGTCCTGGCTGAGTGGCTGGTGGATTCAGGGGTTAAAAACAAGCCTTTTGCAAGCGGTGCCTCCATCCAACAGGATGGAGAGATTAGAAACACCTAAAGCGCCTGAAGGTTTGCAGCACCACTGACTGATCAAATAAAAATATGTGAATCATAAATCAATGTAATTTAAAACAGACTTATTTAGAATTTGAGATTGGGCACTAAGGGACTTACTCAAATCACTCTGGCTTGCCATTAGCCACCCCCTGGAACTCTCAGTACTCTCTTGGGGTAGGTGAGGCGGGGGTGCTGCCGCCCGTTTGAATCAGACCTGGGCAGGGAGCTGGGACAGGGTGACTGGGGAGGCACCCGGGTGAAGGGGGGCTCAGCTGCCTGCTCGCCCGGGGCTGCTGGCCCTGCTGGCCACCGACAGATGACAGCCAGACGGCAGGAGCAGTGCAGGATGACACGAGGTCTCAACGCAGCCCAGCGTGCCAGGGACCACAGTCAGTCCCAGCAGAGACAGACAGACACTCTGGTAGTGCCTTCCCTCGCTCTCTTGGCTGAACAGACACCTTTGGCTGTGCTCCTACCGTCAGTTGCCACCTCCCTCCACAGCAGGCAGCAGTCCTGAGCATCTGAGGAGGGCCACGCTGCAGTTCTGCACAGTCTCTGTGTGTGTGTGCATGTGCAGGGGGTGCTGGATGCTTGCTCCGAGCCCCAGCTGTGCACGAGATCCTGTTACCTGACTCCGAGCTGGAGCCAGGAGGGGGAAGGTTGGCTCTTGGCTCTCTCTTCCCATCAGGCTTGCAGTCACCCTGCAAACACATTAGTTTTCCTAAAAAGGCACTGGAGAGCTTGAACAGCAATACCACCGTGGCATTTATTAATTTTTTAGCATAGCTCTCCCCCCACCTCCACTGTGATTTGCATACCTGTTAATCCTCTCCCTGCTGCAATAACTCTGTGAAGGATAGGGAAATTATACCTGAGCAATAACTCCTTGACTCTGAAGCTATGGAAGACCCAGTGTGCCATCCTGATCAGAGCAGAGATTTCCAGTGAGTGAAAGCAGGAGGTTTAACCTCCTAAGAGCTGCATGTCACCTACAAGACCCAAGGAAAGCCATCCATCCTGAGGATGTGGAACCCAGCCCTGCCATTCCCAGATGGCTCTGCTCCAGAAAAGCCCCTTCCCTTGGCAATATTTTGCCTTCACAAAATGACTGTTCCCTACTGGCCGTGTCCCCCCTGCAGCACAGTTGCTTCCCATGGGAGAAGGATGGAAAGCCCTGCCCTCTGGAAGTTTCATCACTTCTTCCAGCCCTGCTTGGGGAGCTGGGAGCACCACCAGCTTCCTGCACATGCTGGGCCTGAGCACCCTGTGGCAGGGCTGTGCTGTGAGGCAAGCTCTGACCCCAGCACTTTGGATGGCTTCTGGTGAGGTCTGTGACAGTTTCAACCAGCAAGAAGCTGCAGACCCTAGCAGCTTAATTCATCACTTTTCTCACTGTTGTCTTTATCTTCTTCCCCCCAGCTTTTTATTTCATTTGGATTTGTGGGTGCATAACACCCTTTCCAGTAAAAAATCCTAAAGATGAGTCAGTCAGGTCCAGGTCCAGGTCCAGGGAGACAGATCAAATTCCTCCAGAAATCCCTGGAAAAGCTGAGCCAGTTTTTCTTGTCATCCCACTTCCTCTGTGACCAGGAGGGGACAGGGTAAGTAGGCAGGGGAGGAAGGACAGCAGGGTGATGAGTAGGTGGTGGAGAGCTCCAGGGAGCTCACTGCCCTTATTTGGAGCCAGCAACGTGGGTGGACAACAGAGGGAAGCACAGGAGAAGAGCAGGAAACTAAGTTTGAGGAGGAAACTTTTATCACATAGTGATAAGTCCCCAAACAGCGAGCATCTCTCAGTGAGGGAGTGACTAAAACCCCGGTTTGCTGCAGCTTTGCTAAAACTGTGCTATGCTCTGGCTCTGCTGGAGAAATAAGTAATTTTTAAAGTCTGAAGGGTGCATATTTGAGGGCTCTGGCATCCTTGTGTGCTGTATGTGCCCCTATGCAGGCAGCTCAGCGTGCAGCGTGAGGGAGGTGAGAGAAGAGAGGTGATGCTCACCACTGTCTCTGTCCTGGGACCATGAGAAACAGCCCCTGTGGCTTTTTGCCAGGCACAGGCAGAGAGGATCAGAGGCAGCAGGACAGCAAACCCAGCGTGTGAGAGCCACGGTGAAGAAAGGCTACACCACTGCCCTGCAGGGCCACAACAGGGAGTGTCCCTTGGCTCTCTAGGGACACACACCGAGCTCAGAGGCTCACGCCACACGCAGGGAGCCTGGGAGGGTGGGCAGGGCACACCTGGAGCAGCAGACTGATGCAAGCAGGCTGAGTGTCCGTGCTCACACCATGCACAGCCTGGAAGCAGCTGAGGCAGAGGCTCACCAGGCACCCCGGCAGCTGCCGCAGCGTTTGCTCCATCAGGCACTGACAGCGAGGTCTGGGAGGTTCCTGTTTCTGGGCTATATTAAGGCACACACAACGGCTCGGGAGTGGGGTGAGAGGACAGCAAGGAGTTGTGAAAGAGCAGCACGCAGGAGCCTGTGAGCAACCGAGGCCTTTTGGCAGTGTTTCAGAAAATGGGGTGGTCCAGTTAGGGAGTTCAGGAAATTGTCTGAGTTAGATTAAACATTTTCTAAAACCTTCTGGGTGCTTGAGAGCTGACTTGAAAGTTGGCAAAGTTAAATAAAACAAAAGTTAACACATTCCCCTCAAATTATTTTGTTACAGCTCGAGTATAAAATCAGACTATTTTTCATTAGTTTCAACATTCCCTTCCATCTGAAGGCAGGAGTATCTGCACAGTAAAATGCTGGGATGCTTGCACAGCCATGCAGGGGGCCACATAAGAGCTTTAGAACACATTCCAAAAGTCATAAACCACATAACTTTTAGGCAGAAAACTGGATTTCTCTCTAGTTGAAGCCTGCATGTGAGAGTCTCTGCGGTTTTGAGGCTCACTGGAGTCTTCCTTCAGCACCAAACCCCTGGAGTGCCCAGCAGCAGAGAGCCTGCTCTGGACATTCTGCTTGTTTTCCAGTAGCTGCACTTTGTCCCTCAGGAGACAAGACTGCCACAGTTTGGGCAAGAGAAGCATCACCTCTCACATCAACCCTGCACAACAGCAACGATGGAAGCAACAGTGGGGTTTCCCTCTGGAGAGGATGGGAAATGCAGGGTGAGCAAAACAAGAGCTTCTCTGCCCTCATGCCCTCTGAGGAGACTGACTTCAAGCCGTGTGTCTCCCCTCCCCTTCAGAAAGCCAGTGGTGTTCGAGCTGCCTGAAGCAAAGGATTTCCACTGCTCATGCAGGCTGTGTGCAGCCAGGAGCTGCAGAGCAAACCCACACCCTGTACTGATTCGTCTCCCTGGTGGAAACAGAGCCCCTGATCCAAAAACCCCACCAGCTTGGGAAACTACTTGCTCCTGTCTCTTGGGAAAAGTTTCTACTTGTGGAATCGGAAGTGGTATCAGGCACAGAGCAGATGTTGGCGGCTTCCTCACTCCATGGAAATAAGGAAGTAGGAAACCCATTTAGACAAACAGTTCCACATAAATCTTAGCCTGATGTTTCTTGCCTGCACGATCTCTGCAAAGGGTAAATTGAACTCTGCTTCATTGACGAAGCCCAGTGCTATTAGTTATACCTGTCTTTACTGCAGAGCTGCTTTGGGTGAGAAAAGAAAAGCAGTATGGCCCCAGGAGAGAGAAAGGAATCAGAACATAAATGCAGGTATCAAAGCAGAAAAATACAGAGAGTGGTATTAGCCCAGGGTACGTTGGAGAAGAAAACAAACTCTTATCACAGCAAGAGCAGAGGAAGCCATCCCACTGAAGGGAGGAGACAAGGAGGACAGGCGACATCCTGCAGAGAGGGAATCTAAGGTCTGGGGGAGGGAGAGCACAGCCCCAAAGGCATGGCATCTGGAAGGCGAGCGGCTCTTAAAGACGCAGCTGCCCCGAACGCCGCTGCTGACGGGCAGCAGGGCGAGGCAGCCGCAGGAGCAGCTCCCAGGCAGCCGGGGAGGCTGAGGGCAGGGCTGTGAGCGCCCCTCTTTCCAAACCATGTGGTTTTACAGGCTCCTTGCCATCCACAAAGTCCTCCCAGGAGAAAGTGAGAGCCTAAACATCCACCTGGAATCTGGTCAGATGAAAATGAATTATTGAAAGAAGTGAAGATTTATTGCCTTTAAAAATTTATTAACAGGACAAGGAGAACAACTTTCTGCAGGAGCAATGTTGGGAGGCAGCAGCAAGAAGCAGAGTTTTGCCTTTGAAGGTGGCCATCTCCAGGGAGGAGCTGGTGGCTTGGCTCTGACCAAGGGGTTAGAAAGGGGTCAAGAGCACCCCAGCTCCCACCCAGTGCCCAATCCTTTTTGGCAGATGTTGAACATCCAAAGGACAATGCTGGGGGACCAAGTAGAAACAGTAATGACATTTCCCCTTTCAGTGTACAAACCTCACGAGTGATGGGCACCTTGGCTAAACCCTGCGAGAGCCACAGAAGCCTGTTTGCTCTGCTTTTGGAAGGAGCAGTCACCAATCTGCTCTCGGGCACTGGATTTCCAAGATACCACTTTTTTTATAGCCAGGAATTGAGAGGTGATTCCTGCTCTGACCTCTAGCAGAAGAGGAGTGATGCTGTGGGGATGAGAAAAGGAGGAATGATCCAGGGGAGGATTCCCAGCAGTGAGTCAGAGGGGAAAGAGACTGAGGTGGAACTGGTAAAAATAGTTCGGGGAACAGGGACAAGTCCTAAAAGAAAAGAGTCTTTGTGCAAAGAGGATAAAATAAAATCAGAAAGGGCTGGAACAGCACCACAGAGATAGAGTTGAAATTGAAGACCAGGAAGAAAAGGCAGGAGGGGAACGCAGGGAGGTTCCAGTCAATCCCAAGGGTAATATTTTAACACCATTGTAACATTTTGTACCATTGTAACATAAAATTTAAGATTTTAACACCAGGTCTTATTGGAGAGCTTGCTGTTTCTAACCATCTGCCAGCATTGTCTGCACTGGCAGGTGGGGGTGAAGACCCTTTCCCTCATGACTTCAGCTTGCAGTTGTGTTCTTCATGTCCAAAGGGTGGTACTTGAGGCAGAACAGCTAAAGGAAAACCCTGCTGCTGTGTACAGACACACAGAGCATACACAGACCCCCACCCTCACACGTCTTACCTAGGGCTGGGTAGAAGAGGGAAGATTACCAGGGCAACCTTCAGGAACCTGATTGCAGGCATGTTTCCCCATCAATGCTGTTAGTGGGACTGTGATCGCATTGTTTGAGACAGCCACAATTGACCGACAAGCAGAGCTGAACTCTGTGCCTGCACTCTGTGTAAAAACATTTTTCTTCCTTTGCTGTCTGAGATGGGGGTCTTGCTAAGAGAAGGGTTGAAGACAGCTCAGTGCTTTAGGATCTTGCCCTGTCCCATGGCCAGAATTCACATGTCAGTGTTCAGTGTGAGCCTGGCCAGGTGAGGACACACACAGACCTTGCTTGCAGGTGGAGTGTTGGGCCAGCAGTGCACGTGCAGAACCACCCCGCCAGTCCAGGGCACTTGTGTGCATCCCTCCTTCCCTCCCTCCCAAACTCTCAGACTGACAACAGACAAGTTACAGGGAACCACAAAGAAGATGTTTTTTCCTAAAATGTAACCACTTTGTCCACTTCTGATTTCAGTCACACTCTGGTAAGTATTTTCTGGTGAGTCCACCTCGTGTTGGAGTTGGTAAGGAGTAAAAATTCCTCCTGGTGCTCCTACCCACTGAAACACTACTTGACAGCAACTACTCTGCCAGTTTGGGTTCCATCCCTCAGTGCCCAAACTTATGAAAGTGAATGCAGCCATTTGTCTTGTCATTTCTCTTCTTCTCCAGGGGTTCTGTCTACACAAGCAAATTACAATTACAATGAAAAGGACTTAACCCAGCATGCTCTTGGACTTCCCACAGGTCCATTCCTGCTCTTCACCTGCTGTCTATCTCTGCCCATCCACTTCTGTGGGCCCTGCTCTGTCTACCTCATTGATTTTCTTTTGAACTTTTATTTTTCCTGCCTGTGGTTGAATGTTCTTTCATGCACATAACTTTTAATTTGTGTACGTAACAGTGATGTTGGCCACACCAGTGTTCTCCATGCAACAGAAGCAATTTGCTCATGTTGATTTACTTTTTAGAGCTCCTTACATTTGTTGGCTAAGATGTGAACCCTTGCTCATTTGTATTGAAACACACAAAGAGTACTACAGCTCAGAGCTGTGACCCAGTCCAGAGGAAGGCGTCTTGGAGCTCTGACAAAAGTGCAAGGGAAGTCCCCCTCTGATCCCTGAGCTGTGGTTTACAAACCAGATGGTAACTAAGACACTTATTTGCAGAAGACCTGGCCTGATGATAGAGGCTTCGTATTTGCAAACAAACAAACCTGGCAAGATAAAAACAAAGTTCTGCTTTAAAGTGTGTTTCACTGGGAACAATACCAAACCCAAGTCCAGCCATTATATTCAAAAGGCAAGCAAACTCTCTCCCCAAGCCCCATATCTTGGAAATCCCATTATCTCAGCAACAAAGACTATCAGGCACCATGTTCTTTGTCAGAGCTGTCCTCTTAGAGCTAAGTCACATGGTGCCTGCATCAGGGTGTTTTGTAGGTGGGGGAATACCGCTGTGCTGTACTGGCAAGGGCTTCTGCTGGAAATGCAGATGTAGCAGCAAAGCTGGCTGGATAAAACTACAAAAACAGCCCTGCCAAAGAGCAAAGCAAGTAGTTTCAGCAGCCCCCAAGCTGACTGTGACTGGTTGGCTTGATGTGAGTGTGCCCGTGTGAGGCAGGATCACAGTGATGCTCACAACTGGCATGGCTGTGGTGGCAGACACAGCTGGGGCACAGACACCTACATTACCAGAGCTCTCGTGTTACATTCTTCCTGGCCATGGTGTGTACAAATACTTATTCATAAAACAAGATAAAGTAACAAACTCCTGCACACGTGATGTGAGAAGAGAAAATGGGATTTTGCTGCATTGAAAAAATTAGGACAAGATGCTAACTCATCGATATTCTTATTATGCTAGTTAACCTACCTCAAACAGGTACACAACAAGGCCAAGCAATTGTGGAGTGTGTTTGAGCTGAGAAAGAAAAAGGGGGAAAAAAGAAAAAGTTCTCTAAAGGAAAGTTCAGATAGGTTTCAAAGCACTACAGCTCTAAAAACACCAAAGGAGTTTTATCAAACTTCCCAGCAAAACTTTCCTCTGAGAGGAAATAGGGCAAGTGAGATTTCAAAGGGAGACATCTGAGATGATGACTGAAAAAACCTCCAACCCTGAGCCTCCTGAATGTGCATTTGTCCTGAGCTGTACGTAGCATGGTGACTGTCAGGCTGTAATTAAGACGAGAATATGCACTAAGCTCATTGACTAAAGTTCTGGATTAATCTTGGCTATAGCTGAGACCTTAGATTCACCCGAAGCAGCTGAGTTATCACAAAGCACTGATTCACCAACCCTTAAAAAGAGTGCAGCCTTTAAAAAAAAATTAATTATTTAATTTCTTTTCTAATTAACAGCAGGTAGTGAATAGGAAAGTGTTTATCCTCCCCCCCACCTCAGCTCACTACCCTGCTGTGTTATGGCAGATGGAATGTTAATTAACGTGACCTGGCATAGAATATTTACTTCGAGACCGAGTATCATGGAAACATCTGACTGCCTCAGGGCTGGTCACCTAGCAGGTATGCCCTGGAAAACCCTCCTGTGCACTGTCCCATGGGCACCCATGGCTTTTAGCTGAGCTAATATAAAAAAAGGTGAAAGGCTGTGCCCACACTGCATTTCTGAGGGCTCTGGAGGGGCTGAAGCCGCAGAGAGAAGGGGTTCCTCAGGAAGGAGAGCTTTGTGAAGCTGCCTCAGGACAATCAATCCCTGGGTGACCTTTCCATAGGTACCTCTGCAGTGGGAACGCTGTGTCTGTGCTCCATGACCTGTGTGCCTGGCCTCCTGTCCCTCCTTGCAAGCACAGCACTCCTCCTCCTTCGCCCAGGTGCTTTGCTACCCCTGCTCACTCCCCAGTGTGCCCAGTACACCCAGCATGCCCAGTACACCCAGCGTGCCCAGTACACCCAGCGTGCCCAGTACACACAGCGTGCCCAGTACACACAGTGTGCCCAGTACACCCAGTGTGCCCAGCACACCAAGCGTGCCCAGCACACCCAGTGTGCCCAGCCACAGCCAGCCTGGAGCCAGAGGCCAGGACTCCAGCTGGTCTCCCCAGCTGCCAGGGGACATGACCCCAGCACTGCCCTGCCCATGCAGGCCGTCCCTCCTAGACAGGCTGTCCCCCAGCACATGCCTGAGGTCTCCTCCAACAGAAAGTGCAGGGAGCATTTAAAGGGAAACCACACTGAGCATGACTTTACAAATCCTCAGACTAAAGCCAATACATCCACATGGTTGCAGAGTGAAGCAACAAACAAACAGTCAGTGGGGACTTTTTAAAGGTCTGTGTTGCTATAGAAGGACTTGAGAGGGGGTATGACTGAAAACTTGACGTGAAGAAAAGCACCCGACTCCACTATTCTCAGTCAGCTCCAGCCCAGTGAAGGCAAGGAGGAGGCAAGTGCTGAATTACAGGTTATCATGTTGTTTTTGTAGTAATTGGTGTGAGGTTATAAACATGAGTAAAAGAAGAAACTTGTTGCCTAGGCCTGATTTGGGTACTAGGACAGCAGCTGCTTGGAGACTGAGGGGTGCTGAGCCTCACTGCGTCTTCAGTGTGCTGAGCTTGGTGGGAACTGTGTGCACACAGCACCCTGGAATTCGCACAGTTTTTACACCAGTGCCAAAATGTGAGTGCCTCAAAGTGAGATGCTGAGTCTGAGCAACTCAGGTGTGATTTTAAATTGAGTGTATTTCTTTAAAACAGTGTTGTTCCTTTGCAAAGACAGGGAGATCATGACAGGGCGAAGAATCCTTGCCAAGCTGCCCCCAGCCCTGTAAGTGGAAGATCGAACTTTCTGTTATCTTTGAAAATACTAATTTAACAGATGAGTTACCAGATGCTATCTCTTAAGAGATTTGGGACAGTGATTTCTAATAACTTTAACAAATATAAGCAGTATCATGCATGCACACACACACAAACACATCTTGAAATGTAGGAATCAAAAAGCTTCTCTAGCTGCGAAAAACTACATACTGTTATTGCCAGGAGCAGCCTTCCTGACCACAGATATCTAAAAGACAGAGTGGTCTTTGGGTACTATTTAGTTCCAAAGGGGCTATAAAAGGCAGATGGTCTCATTAGAAACAATTTATGCATATATATTTCTAGGAGTTGTGCACTGCCAGAATAGGTTTAGCTCTTTCACCATACCGAGGAAAATATCACCACTTGCAAATGTTTCCAGTTTGCAAAATAATGACCTATCCAAAGTAGCTAAGCAACTAATTACTCAAATACTAGAAGGTTATATGCCAATATTATCACATTGTTGGTCTCCTGGGCAAACAACTTCACATTCCTCAAACTGCCACACAGTGTCATTAGATTGTGCAGGAAAGTCCTTCCTGACTCGTACAGCAACAGCAGCCCCAATGCCCCTGTGCTTATGCCATCATTTCAACTATTATTTCCAATCTCCAAGTCAAATCACTTATTAATTAGAGAGGCAACTCGAGCAAACCCAATTACCCGCAGGCAGTTTCTTCCCAGATGTGAAGCCCTTCGTGGAGATGGACCACGATGACAGTTGCTGGGGAATGTTTGTGATTTTTCTCTCCAACAAATCAACTTCTACACTCAACTCTGGAAATGCTTCTCGTGGCCCCTGCCTGTGACGTGTCTGCTGGATGCATTCCTCCCCCAAGCTCCAAATCCTGGGGAATTCAGCCCATACAGCCTCAGGATGTGTAGAGACAGCCATGTGCAGGCAGGTGTGCTTCTAAGGCCTGTACTCAATGTCTTCAAATGTTTCTTGGGGGTAGAGCAAGCAAAGCACAAAGAAAGCAGTGATGAATTGTGCAGAGAAGTGGGGTTGGCTCAGGAAATTGCAAAAGACAGCAGTTGGAAGACTTGGTTTCTGGATTCACGTAACACAAATAAATACTTTTTATGATGGATTTTTCACCAAAAAGGCAGAGAGAAGATCTGTTTTGGAAGGGGGAGGGGAGACAGTGCATGTATACAAGTGTTGGCAGATTGGATGTGGTGTTTATAGTCAACCTGTGGTGTGTCTCATGTTGCATGTAGGGTGGCAAATATTGGGTCTGTCCTTCAGAATAGCTGAGGGACTAATAAATACTTGGGACTGTATAAAAGAGGCTGCATATGGGATATGAGGAAGCAGAATGGGGGTTAGGAGGATGTACCCATTTTCTTAGATAACCTTCTCCTGATACTGTGTCTTCAGGATGGCTGCTGAGTTCCAGTTCAGACTCTCCCTCGGGAGACAGTCACTGGCACTAATTATGCCCATACAAAACAGAAGCGTGCTTGAGACATGAAACTATAGAAAAATCTGTGTCAGCATGAGCAGTTGCAAATTATGGTCTAGTTTCCTGAAAATAGCCTTGCCTTTGCCAGGCACATATGTGGAACCCATCCCCGCAGCACCCGGCAGCCTTGGTTTGTAGTGTATGTCTGCACCACCCCAAAACTGTAACAAAATGTTTTGCCATCGCTTTCTCTTCCACACTCATTCCCTGTCACTTCTGCTTACCCTGCTGCTGTGGGCCAGCAGAGTCCCTTGTAAAGGAGCTGGGATTACCCATCTGAGGCCATGTGCCTTCATTCTTCTCACCTTGCCCTGAGAGACAGGGTGATGCTATTTTGCAGTCTGTGAACTCAAGCACAGGGGCTAGTGGCCATATTCGAGGATATTTACGCATCAGTGTCACATGGAAAATCTGCAGCAAGCAGAGACTCAAATCCATATCTCCTAAATCCAAGGTTAGTAGATTAATCATTTCCTTTCAGCCATCTGTCCAACAGCAAAGTATTGCTGAAATTGTATTGGATTTCTCCAGGAGGAATTAACCACTGACATACTTTTACCTTACAGGTGATACAAAACCACAAAAAACAAGGGAAAAATAGAAGAGAGTAATTACATCATAAATATGTATAGCTTAAACCCTTGGCTTAACCTGAGCTCTCCAGGACTGATCCTCAGTTTCCTGCAAGTTATATTTGCTAATAGAAAACAAAACCTATGGCACCACTGAAGATAAGTAACTAACTAAGGACAAAGTTATTTTCACCAAATAATACAGGAAAATATAGGAAAAAAGGGATAGAAGTTGGAGCTCGATCTCCTATGTGTTTATGAATCAGCCCAGCAGATTCCTGTGAGCAATTCCCAGTTGCACAGCACCCCTGAGCAGGTGCAGCATGGAGCACCCAGTGTGTCTTTATGTCCTGGTTGATGCTCCCACCCGTGTGAGGTGATCCCCATAGCAACCTGCTGCCACGGCAATACAGAGCCTCCAAAGGTCAGCCGGGAAAACAACAACACTATTTCACAAAATCTCTACAACAAATACTATTTTGTTTCAGTGACATGGAAATTAAACACACTCTAAATTCTACCAGACCAAGGACGTTCAGGCCTCCTTTCAAAGTGTGGCAGGGAAAGCTCCCCAGCCTTTCTGCACTATGGAGAATCCACCTGATAGACACAACCTGCAAGTGAAATTTCTGAAAAAAAAAGAACTGGGAAGAGCATAACTGAATCCTTCTTGCTGCAGGTCTATCTTTTACAGTCCATCATACTTGATGAAATAAAAGAATTGTGCAGAAGACCTTCACCTGCAGTTCTGCAAAGCAAATACGACTTACCCACAGCAAGGCCAGCAAAAATGCAACCTGCAATGATACCAATCCTTCCTCACACTGAACACATGAAGGAAGACACAGAATCCTTACTTAAAATTGGGAAACCATCTAGGTAGCATTTGTTCCAACAACTATAAACCAGTGCCATTTGCATAAAGTTCATACCTCTTTTAGCAATTGTGCCAAGGGGGCTTTTTAGCTATTAATGGACCATCAGTCACCACAGCTCAGATAAGTGAATGATTGGGAGGGGCAGGTGTGGGCTCAGGCAGGTGGGGAACACAAACTTTCAACCTTTCACTCACAGAAGAAACCTCTCCTGGCATCTTTGACCCATGATCAACCATTCACATTCGCAAAGAACTGCCCTCCCCTTCAGAACTACCCTCTGCTGCTGTGACTGGTTGGGGTAGGGAAAGCCGGAATGAAGAGCTGTGGGAAGACCAGCACAGCATCTCTTGGTGTTTTCTACCCCAGGTAGCAAACCAGATGTAAGCATCTAAGGGGAGAGTTTCTGAAAACCAGTGTGCTTAGCTCTGGGAAAGTGAATGCTCTGGAGGGAGAGATCAATGTTCCTGATGCCCTGGAGATGGGAAGATTCAGACACCATTCTATTCTATTCTACACTGGAGGGTTATCTCCAGAAAGGTGTCCTTTCTTTGTTCTTTCTGCTCCTGTCAAATCTGTCTCTGTTAAATCAACATTACTGACTCAGGACATGAGATAAAGCCAGAGGCAGGGGCAGCCAAATCATGTTAGGACAATGCAAACTTAGGACTCATCCAGAAAAAAAAAAGAAAAAAAAANAAGACAAAGAAAGGAAACCCTATGCATTTCACTGCTTTGAGCTTGAGCACAAAGTATTCCAGGAGAAGATTCTTTGCCTTTTCTTCAGCCTTTGTATTCCACCTGGGTGTGCAGGGGCCGTGAAAGCTCCAAACCCAGAATGTGAGTGCTCCCCTGGTTAGGACATTATAGCAGGACACTGTAGACCAAGTGGCTCTTCTTTTCTTCTCCTCCATCCCTAGGCCCATGAGTACTCTGGGACTGAGGAGTTTCTGCAAGGCACCTGGGGATGAAAACCCCCTTTATACTGAAGGAACTGACTTTTATCAGAGGGCTGTGCAGTTCCTTACTGTGGCCTGGTATCAGAAGGACACATATCCCTCTTTGTACCCCCCTTCACTTCAACTGAGTACCCTTTACTGCCATTCCCAAAGTCAGAGAAGAGAATTTTGGCCCAGGCCTTTACAGAAGATAAAGTCTAAATGTCAGGTGTCTCCCTAGGCAAGCAGCAAACATTCCTTTCACCACAGAGCACTAGAGGATGAAAAATTAAATCCAAAAGAAAGCATGAACCATCCATATATCACTCCCTAGGCTTCGCAGTACTAACCTCTTACCAGTGCAACAAACATCCTGTGCTCAACCTGAGAAACAGGCAAAACACTAAAACATTTACAAGGCAATAAACCAGGTCAAGGAAAACAACCTTGACCACAGCAGGTTACTCTTAAGGAAGTGACCCGACCTTGTGACAATGGAAAGGGCATAAAATGGGGTGAAATCTGACCAAAGGCACTACCTATGGTCGGAAACTGGTGGTGGAAGCCAGGGAAAACCAAGGCAGAGCTGATTATGCCACCAGTAGAACAGAGAGAAAAAACCTGTTGTTTGGAGTATGTTTTTCCTAGCGTCCAAAGTGCAGGAAGGCACAAAGCAGCCCATTGCAGTGTTAAACATGAGAAGAGGTTTTGAAAGTAAAATCACGGGGTATAGCAGGAGACAACAGAACAGCTCTGCTTAATGCCATCATCTCTATTACTTATAGGTTGTTGTGCCTTCTCACTTAGGATATATTCTGTTTGGTGCAAGGGTCAGCCCCTGATTGATTTTCATACAACATCAGACACAATGCTGCAAAAACAGAAATATTACAATTTTAAAAAAAAATTGTTAAATACAAGTGGACAAATGAATGATCTGAATAAAGCCCTAATCAGTCCCAGTCTCCTTTCCTAGCAGACTTCATCTTCCTCTAATGAAGATCTAAGGGATCTGTGTCTTGATTTGGCAACCACAGTGTGACTTGCCTTGCCAGCAGACCACTGATAACTTGGATAACATGAAAATCCATATGGGATGTGTGGATGTAGTTGTGATGCCTGAGTTGCACACAGAGTTTGGGAAGCCACTCCTGTGGAAGTTTCGGGGTTATATTTGGGATGCTTGTAGAAGAATGCTCTGTCTGTCAAGTGCACAGCTATAGAGCGAGGTGGGAAGTGCTTGGGAAAGATGCAGCACAGCCCTGGAGCCAGGACTTGTGTGTTTGCACATGCAGAGCCAGACTGGTGGAGAGGTATTTGTGATCCAGAACATTTGCTTCGGCCATCGGGTTTGTCCATTACAGCAGTGCTGGAGAACTGCCTGGATGATAAATGTCAGTGGGGCACAGGCAGGTGGTGAGTACAGATGAAGACCTTGTGACGTTGTGGGTAATGGAGCTGGCGTCTGACTGAGGTGGGTGCAGTTGCAAATGTGGTAACAGCATTTCCTGAAAGGCAGCACACTGGCTTGTGACTGGGCTTTAATTCTCCATCCACTAATAGTCTGATCACACCTCCTTGCTGCCTTTCCACTCAGTCTCCTGCCTGTACAAGATGAATGGTTTGCATCTCTGTAGTTCTGGATCTACAGGTGTGTGCACGTTTCAGGTGTCTGTGGCTGCGTTTGGGAGCGAAGGGATCCGTCTCTGCAGGGTGTGGAGTAAGTCTGGTATGCACAGGAGGCCAAACGAGACAGAGCAGAGGGAACCCTTTACGTGGTGTGCGGGGCTGTCTCTGGCAGTGTGTAGCTGAAGGGGATGTCTCATCTCTATTCTGGTGAGGCTTGCAGAGGCTGGCCCTCATGTAGAGGGTTGTCTGAGCCCTGTGTGCAAAAGAAGGAGGGCAGATGGGACGTTGCAGAGGGGCTGTGGATGAGGGGAAAATTGTGTTTGGCTGCTGGGCCATATGGCCAGGTGTGTTGTGCCTGACTGTGTGTGTGGTATCAGCAGCAGGGCAGGCACTCGGGAAGCGCTGACTCTGGAGGTGTTGGTGAGGCTGGCTGGAGAGGGGCTGTGGGGAACTGAAGGTTGTGGGGACCTCTGTGAGCCTTGGAGGAGCAGCACTGCCAAGGTGAGCAGTGCCACAGGCAGGTATGGGGAGCCTGGGCAGGGTGGGCAGTGGGGCAGCATAGGCAGGGTGGGGAGTGGGGC
>VZTJ01000263.1:109814-120389 GCA_013397795.1 Orthonyx spaldingii
GGGTGTGGCAGCAGAGGCAGGGTGCAGGCAGGTCCCACCGCCCTGCTCAGGCAGCAGAGGTGGCCGCAGGACACTGGGCACCGAGCCTGCAGCCCGCTGCGGCTCTGCAGCCACCCAGAGCTGCGTGGGCAGGGCTGGGCTGCCTGCAGGGACACTGCCCTGCCTGGGAGCTGCTGTGTGGCTCAGCCCTGTTTGGAGAGGCACCCTGCCAAGGAGGGGTGGCCGTGCCGTGTGCCACGCATCACTGTAATACTTGGCAGTGCTCTAATTGCCACCTCTGGAGGCTGTGTCCCATCTCTGGCAGGAGTGTAGGAGACTTGGCAAGCCAAGGAGAGTACTCGCTGTCATGCAGCTTAGCAATACAGCCCTCACCTCTTTCATGTTGTGTGCATTAATCCTCATAGGCATTCCCATCAAGAGCTGTTCCCCTCTCATAAAGGGGAACTGGGAGCTTGAAAAGATTGAATGATCTGTTCAAACTATTGGGCAGAGCTGAGAATGGAACCTAAATCTTCGAGGGCCTCCTGCTGTGCTTTTACCACAAAAGGAATCCATCCTTTCCTTGTGCAATGCATTGTTTTAAAATGATGTCGTTAATGAGGTTGTACAGATGTTGCTGGGGGTTGCATTAGACCTCTAGAGCAATCTGTAATGGGGAAGATGTGGAGAAAGGACAGAATGCGACGTGGATTTCCAAGTCTCAATGTGTTTGCAGGAGCACGGAGTGGAATCATGTAAATGCTCCAAATGCTAGACTCATTTTCTCTAGGAGTAAACTAAGGCATGGAGAAGCCCAGTTTGGCTTTAAATCATACCTCTAAATCTGTGCCAGAAATTGAAGCAAAACCTACTGAGGCTGATGTTCAGCTGATATCACAAGCCCACCTCCTTCCCCAGGTAGTTGAGTTTCAGGAAAGAGACAAAGTCCCTTTATTTGCCACACAGGAACATCCCCCACTGCTACACACTATCCCTCACCATCCACAAGCTCTCTGGAAGGTTCCACTTGAAAAATAGTGTCAGTAGAAAGGTACTTTGACTGGTTGTTATGTCTTTCTCTACTGACTTTCCCTCTTTAGGTAGGTATTAACTCATCTTGAATAAAGCTGTATGTTCTTGTCCACCAAAAGGAAGAGAAAGGAGGGATGAAGAAAACTAGAGAAAAATGAACGTCTGTATAATAAAACAAATAGAAAAAGGGACAGGGTGGGGGTGAAGACATCCCTCCTATAAGAATAACAAGTTTGCTCCATAGGGGTGCCAAGCAGATGACTTGGATCAGCACTGCAATTCTCTAAAACAGTTGAAGGGTCTGTCTGTAAGGTGCCCAGTGGTGCAGTCATTGTGAGCTGCTGCAGACAGCAGAGAATAGATGGGGACTTTCATCAAGATTTCTTGGGCTGATGTTGTGGATGGCCTCCATTTCGCTTATTGGAGGATAGCGAGGAGATCCTGCCACTGTTTACACTTGAGGTGTGAATCTTCCTTCTCTCTCCTTAGGTTTGCGGCTTTTTTTAAACCGTAGCACAGCAGAACATTCACCTGAGGAGCACTGACTTTCACTAGAAGCTTGTTCAACTCTGCTGGAAAAGGATGATCCTGAACTTGTCCTTGTCATGAGCAGCCTCTCCAGCCATGTGAGAACCTCAGTGCAGGTCCCAGCAGGGAATGCAGGGCCCTGGGCTGCTGGAGCTTGGCTTTCCCAAGGCAGCAGCTCTTGCAGACCGGTGGCCCCGTGGCCATGGTAAACTGCAGCCCAGCCAGGAAGAACAAACTTAGCCTGAAGCCTTCCTTGCAGCTCTGCTTTGCTTGACCCCACCGAGTGAGTCACAATTCCCACTGCCCCTGCCTGCACAGGCAATCTGAGACCAGGGGCTGGCTTGAAAGGGCCCTTGGCCTCACCTGCTCCAAGAGCCATTTATGTTCTTACATGCAATGCTAAAGCAGTGGTACCAGGTTTGTAATGACTCCTTCTACGTTTGACACTTTTGACCTGCAGTTCCCAAAGCACAGAAAGTGATTATAGCCTTTCTCTTGCCATTTCCATCCATTCTGGTAGAATTATTTTTATGTCATGGTACTGGAGCCCTCCTGCTCAGATGGCATTTGTGACTTCTTTCAGACAACACCCAGACAAAAGAATGGAAAGACAAGAGATCAAAACATGATCTGGTGTGTTAAATTTTGTGGAAAAGTGGGAAGACCAGCTCCAAACCCTATGTTATTTGCAGTCTGTTTAGGTTTTGACTTCAAGGCCTGTTTGAAATCCTCTCACAGAAAGATGCATTTTTCAAGGAACTCCAGTATCTTGAACAAACTGAAAAAAAATGGTATTCCCCATTCAATATTTCATGCTCTATCACTAAAATCTGTGGGTACAGAACAGTAATCAGAGAGGTTTTTCTTTGGGGTAAAGGATACACAAAGCACACAAGATCAGAAAGCATTCTTAATGTTGAAGTCTGCCTCTGTGGTAAATTAAAAGAGAACTGCCACCCAAAGAAAAGCGGATAAAGAAGCCCACATTTGTCTAGTGTGTTGGTCTTTACAACTCAAGAGTTCAACACTAATGAGTTATGGGTTGGCCCATGAAAACATAATGTGTAAATTAGGAATTTAATGATGTGTAAGATTAAAAGCTGTGCGGGGTTGCATTTATTTAAGGCTGCCATCTTGTGTTCAAAGAGGAATTACTTTATCAGACAATGTCCCTTTCAGTAGGTTTAAATTGACTCCGTTATGCATGTTATGGAGGGTACTCAAGTGCCCAAGACTGCCAGCTGACAATATTTCCCACTAAATGCTCTTTCTGTAGCTCAGTTTGCAACTTCATAATAGCAAACATACTGTGCAGGCCATAATGACTTTGTCCTAATTTCCAGAAATAAATAAGTGTAGATTTCCCTCCCTACATCCCTACCCATACATTTAGCTGCAGGAAAGCTTGGATTAAAGACAAGAGAGGTAAAAATGGAAGTCCTGCTTGTCTATTTGACTGGCTGTCCTGATGCTTCACTGCCAAGTCTTCTACACCCACCCAAAACCTCTTTCCCTTCCAAAAAAAAAAAACCAAAAAAAAAAAACCAAACCCAAACCCCAAACCCAAACCATACTAAACAATGAGGGGGATCTCTACACGTCCATTTTCATTTCAATGTGTGTAGTTAACTTTTATCTACTTGCATGGCAGTATTTTGCAAACCAGGACTCCTAGTTCTCAAGTCACTCCCTGCCAATGTTGGTAACCAACAAGGGGCTCTTTTAGGAGCTTGACACTGAGCCAATCACGAATGTTAGAGCTTCCTAGCATGGCAAAAGGACTCTTGGTGGGAAAGGCTCAGTCTGTTTTGTACACTCTGATCTGCACAGTTTAAAATTGCATTGTTCCTTCCTGATACAGCAAAGAAAAAGAAAGGTGGTTGAGTGTTCCTCAGAGCCTTGATGGAAAACGAGTCTGGTGTGATTCCGTTCATGTATGTACCAAATGTTTAAGGTAAGGCCCAAGTCAGCTGAAGCATTCAGGTTTATAGTTAGGTAAGCTGAGAGGCCCATGTTCCCTGCTTAGCTACTTCCTGAGCTTGTGAGCAAGTTCCACCCACCATCCATTGGTTAGAGCAATCTTTCAACAGCTGGAAAACCTGTTTTCAAAACCTCACCCTGCCTAATTTGGGCAGATCTGGGTGTTTCACCTAGCAAAGTGGCCTGGCCATCAAGCTCAGGACTGTATAGACTGATACTGGAGCTAAGATGATTGCTAATTCCGTGGCATCTCCCTGAGCTATGGCTGAGCAAGGTGTCAGTCGCTGCTCCAGGGAAAAGTGAAGTGAAACAGTGGCATGAGGAGAGGCTGTACCCATAGAGATTCAAGCATGGGCCAAGTGGATTTTTAAGACAAGCATCCCCTCTGCCAATGAGTGCCCTGAACCCATGGATATTGAGGAAAATATGACAGATGGTTAAAGGCAAGGCAGTGGAGTAGTGAATCTCTAGAGAGGATAAGCTTCTGCTGCAAGTCTGAAGTCGGGAAGTTGATGCCCTACAAGAGATGTGGCCTAAATCTTACCCCTTTCATTAGCATTTCCTCTTGAGATAGAGAAGGCTTTATATTTAACATTTGAGCTACTGTGAATGCACAACACTGTGTTTTTAAAGTTGGGTTCAGATAGGACAAGTTTGTATCTATCCTTGTTTTCAGCTGATCAGATACGGATGATCCCAGCCTGAAACTATCCCTGTGTTTGTGTGCCATGTTTGCGTGCGATTTATTCCTCACTGCTTATTTACAAGAGCCATTATTTTTAATAGCAGAATGATATAGATTTTCATACTTTACTTTGTCTTCCTTAATTGGAATAGAGACCATGCCTTACAATCTGTTTACGCAGTGTTTATCAGTGAGTTTCTCAGAGTCCCAGGGGCAAGTTCAACAGAAATATTAGCAAGAAAGATATCTGTAAACATGCTAACAGGACATAGTTCATATTTCTGTTTTCAGCCTTGTTTCCTAGGGACACAAAAATTACACAAACACACTGTTCATCTGCTAGTCTCCCCAACTATGAGCTTTTGGGCTCCACTGGTCAGCATGGAATCAAATTTGGCAGAGGGCCGGGGCAATGGCAGTACTTGGGGAAAAAAAGATGCCAGTTAGTGCTTCCACCAAAGAAAAGCCGGAGAAAAGATGCTACCCATGTTGTCTGGCATCTGACAGCTCCCCCATCTAAATCTACATATTTTTGGTTGAGTCACAGCATGTGCTGTCTCTTCCAAAGCTGAAAGGCTGGAAAAGTGGTGTGAGGGCATATAGAAGCATGGTAGAAACCACACAGGGCAGGAGAAGGGCACTGCAGAGATGAAAAGAAGACTGGGTTTGGGTGTTTAAGGAGCATGGAAGAGACCTGAAGCTAGAACAGCTTGGAGACTGTGGGCTGGGGAAGGATTTGGGACATTACTGTGGAAATCTCCTGGTGAGAGGAAGTTTCAAGTGACATAGACAGGATGTTTTGATGTCTGCAACTGAAATTTGCAAAGTTTTATTGGTTCTGCACACAGAGCAAACCACATGTGACTGACGTACTTAGTTTGTAGTTTTAAGTGTTGTGAGAATTTTTTTGAAAGGTTTGCTTTTCCGTCTGTAATCTAGCAACTGTTTTATAGAAGTTCTTATGAGGGAGAGAGAGCTGCTCCAGAAAGCTCACAGTAATATTTGTTTATTACCTGCACTATGGGAGTCTGAGCCTCCAATGCAGCAGGCGCCATGCAAATGTGCTACTGTTACAGTAAATGCAGAAACGGTGCTGGAGGAGGCAGGGAGGCAACTTTTTCCCTTGAGTACTTTATACAAAATAAGGATTTGGTGGTAGAGCAAACACATTTAAACGATGCCCACAGGGAAAAACTTGATTTTGGCCAAGAGAAGCTGGCTACAGTACCTGCTATATACAAAAACCAGAGTCAACCAAAACATTCCTATGGGCTTTCTTCTGCCAGATCCTGAGGTACCCAGAGGAAATTCGATGTGTACTGAAAACCAGGTTACTACAGAGGTTGTTCACTTGCAAGAATAGCCTGAAAGCCTGTTCTGAAGCTGAACGCCAAAATGCCTTGGCAGTTCAGTCATTGACTGGCAATCCTCCTCAGCCAATGCATGTGCCTGCTGCTCTGCTGCCTATTTTTAACAGGATGCAACTATTTATCATGTTTCTGGCTGAGATTTTTATAGTTGAGGCTCCTGCCATCCATCAGCTCCAGACGATTTATGTGGGATAAGGGTTTCTCCCAGGATCGCTTCGAGCTCTTCAGACTAACAAACTGGCACATGGCTTTGCCATCGGATCTGGGGACAGCTCAAACGTTGCAGTGCAGCCCAAAGCCTCCATCTGGCCCAGCCACCGGTGTGTGTCACGCAGCCCCTCTGCTGCTCCTGATGGCACTGGCATCCCATGGGAATGTCTTACCTGCTGCCTCGGCTCATCAGCATCACAGCTTTGCCAGGGCATAGGGCTAGGAGCAGCCCCACGTTTCCTTTGTGCCTCCAGCCCTTTGATGCTGCATCTCTAACATTTTATTTTAATTTTTAAAAAGGTTTGGGTCAGAGGTGAGAGAAACAGAAACATCCCGGTTGCTGTTTCTAATGTAAGACAGCGTCAGGGGACGTGGTGAAATCCAGCTCTCATTTCCTGTCCCTCACTGAGAGCTTTCCACTGACTTCAGTGGGGCTATGATTTTCATCCCCTTTGCTTTTAAAACTTTGCTGACATGAATTTAACAGACTTTGAGATCCATGGGCTGTGCAGGGGTTGGGGTATTCTGTTTCTTATTTTGCTCTAATTTCTTTTAATATCTAATTTCTTAGATGTACTATTGCTACTGTTAGAAACAGGGAAGAAGCAAAATCAAATAATGTTGTCTCTGCCATGACAGACTAAAATAAAGCTTTTCGCAAGCACGAGCAAGAGAACCTTATCTCTTATGCATTATAAGACCAGATTCCAATACCTTTACATCTGTTCTTTGGGCCACAAAATAACCTGCCCTGCTCATGGTGTAAAATATACAGAGCACATGAAAATATGAAAATCTGGTTTATATCCACCAGCAAAAATAAAAAAGCATATTTATTTTCAGTAGGACTCCTCCCCAAATGGTATGATGATGGAAAATACCATAAAATTTTCAGCTGCTTTAACAAGTCAAGTACAAACCCCTTTTATTTTACTTCCTTACTCCTGCAGACTCTCACCACAACACTCCAAATACACCAGAAACTGCTGCTGACAAGCCCTTCTTTGGTGTTATACACTGTAGCAAACGCATCCCTGCCCCTGTCCTGCTGTCTACACATCGTTTTCATGTATGGATATTAATTTATGTGTTCAGTAGAATACAAACGCTCCCCTGTCTCTATAAGTTATAGAAGCAATCATCCAAGGAAGCATCAGAAACTCTAAAGTCAATTCTGGTGTCATAATTTCATACTTTAACCTGAGATGCCAAATCATGGGGCTTTATAGATGAGAAGCGGGTGTGTGAAAGCACTCCCTTTTCAGAATTGCAGACTTTATTTCTCTATAAAACATATTTATGCTGGGAAATAATAAGTGGCTAACATGGAAGCAAAGAGGGGGATCTGTGTCCCTGGGATAGCTTTGGGAGCTTGCTCTGGTTCTGGGGAAAGGGAGCACTTGGAGTGCTCTTGGGCAGGGGCTGCTCCTTCTTGCTCTGCATCCTGTGCACGTAGCACAGCGAGACTCCCAGGATCAGCCACGGTCTCTGATACAGATGCATTAATAAATAAACAACAGCAACAGCAGTAATAACGTTGAGTAACCCTCTTAGCCTACCCTATAATGTTATGAGCAAGCTCAGGAGGGAGGGTTCATCTGAGCCTTCTCAGTCACATAAATCAGCCAGCCTGGCAGAAGGTTTCTGATGCATGCAAAACCCCCATACATTAAGTCCTTTGGGTTCCTGATTTTGCAGCAGCTGTCCCTTGGCTAAACCTGACCATTTCTTGGGCTGCTTCATGCTCTCTTCTCAGCTAATTTTACACTGCACACTTTTGCACCTTGACTTACGATACCTTTCAGCATTTTCCTCCCTAAGGTAGCACAAAAATCCTCTAGAAAGGAAGTCATAGAGCAGTAAATACTATCTGGGATAACATTTCAGTAAGAAGAACTCCTTTATGGACCACCTAAAACTATGCCTAATGCAACCATGGTCAACCCCTTCCCATATTTGATATGTGCATCTGGGAATGCAATTTTTTTGTAGTGGTGAAAAGGCAAAGTCTTCTGGGATTTTTGTGTTTCATTCCTTTCCTCTTTCCTCCACACTGAGCTCTCGAAGATGATCAGCTCATCATGCTTTGTCTCCTGGTATTTCTGGAGTCACTCCAGCCACTGGCCACAGCTGGGGGCTCCTGAGAGTTGTCAGTGTCTCATCTTGTTCCTGGTATAGATTACACCCTACCCAAGGCACATCTGAGTCCTGTCAGTCAAGGGTGCTTGGGACTGACTCGGATTCCCAAACTCAGACCATGATCCTTTTAAAACTGTGCTCTGTGTGGAAACCATGCAGCAGCTTCTCCCAGCATCCACAGCTTTTGCTTATGACAGGATTCACTACAATACTCCTGAGTACCACGTCATTTTGGATGATAACATATTACCCCACTTACAGAACCTGGTTTAATTACCCAGTGTGTGTGTGCAGAAAGCAGGGGATGGGACACAGAAGCAGAATCTTTCATGTAAGGCAAATTCCCAAGCAACCAGCTAATAGGAGAACATTGAGGATGTTAAGTAGATTAGACACATCAATAGAATCTACATAAGTGATGCCAAATTTAGTAACAGCAAAGGGGAAAACATTTTTATTTTAAGTCAGACTCTGCTAGAGCGGTGGCACCAGGTCTAGTCAGGGTTATGTACTGTGTTTCTTTGTAGCACACAAAACATTAAGTGCCGAGGAAGAGTTAACTAAAGTAAATGGGGTTGAAATTTCTGCTAAAAGAATGATGTACTGTACCTATGCATTTTATAGCACGAGGTAAGTAGTTTAATGTCTCAGCCAATATCAAACACTTCATTTGCAAATCTTAGTGTGCTGGGCTCCCTGGTGATTTGTGTAATAAAATGGGATGGTTAAAGGGCATGTCCTTGCATTGACTATTCCTTCTAAATTTGAAGGGCCCAGCCGTTAGGTAAATATTTACTATAATTAACTGCTGGAGTTCACTAGCTCCTAGTTTGCAAGAGTTGTCTGAAGTTACTGTTATCCATAGGCAGGGAGATGGTATCTGTAAATAGTCACTTTTACCTTACCATGTCAGAGTGTGGCAGAGGGGGAGGTTTGCCTTGTCCTGCTTGTCACACTTGACCACAGACATAACCACCCTATTTCAGTATCCACTTGCTGTCAGTACCTCACTGTAGTCAGTCTAATTGGTTTGTGGATTATCCATAAGAAGTAGAAAGTAGGAACTGCCCTTGTGCATAACTGCCTGAGCTGGGCTCTGTCCCTGTCTGCTGTCTGCTTCCAGACCAAAAGGGACCTAGACCCTGTGTGTCCCCAGGGTGCTCAGTCTGTACTACTAATCCCTGCAAACCCAAGATGGTTTTGTAGGCAGGGCTATTGGGGTGTCTCTGCACTGTGTCCCCAAACCCACAAATTGGGGCTGGAGGACAGAGGCACTGCATAAAGCCAGCTCAAACCCAGACAGGTTAAATGGCTTCATCTCAGTCCGGGCACAGCTGCAACCAGGTTGTTTCCTGGACAGTGACTTGGATCCCTCTGCATGGTGCTCCGCAGAGCTGTGCAGCCCTTCACCTCGCTGAGGGCTGTGCTGTATTGAGCCACCCTGCCAGCAAAGGCCAGCGCTGGGCTGATGTGGCGGCCTGGAGCCCAGAGCGCCGCTCGCAGACACCTGGGAGCTCGTGCTAACCCAGGTCTGGCAGAAGTAGCCCCAAGCCAGAGCTAATGAGCTCTGCTGGATCTGACCAATTCTTTGAGGACCGTCTCAGCTGTCTTCATGTCATGCAGACTAACATATTCAGAGGATTCTCATTACTTATGTTTCTTCATTGCCTGGGGTGCTCCAGCCCCTCTGACTGCACTGCTCTGTAAAAAAAAGAAAGAAATCAATCTTGAGCTTACAGGTGGAAACGGGAGAGGCAGGGAAGGCCAAAGGGTAGCAGATGTTGCATGCGGTGCCACGCTTTTCTTTGAGCTGCATGCCAAAACATTCTGGCTGTGCTTTTTATTCCCCCATTCTCCCTTAAAATCTCGTTTGACGCATTTGGCTGCTACGCTGCTCTGGTATATATGTGTGGGCTTCTGGAGCTGTCTCAGAATCTATGCCCGGGAGGGGGAAGGAGTCTTTAAAAATTAATACTGCGAGGCAGCTTTAGTGGCAACGTTGGCAGCGCAAGCGGAATCGCTGGCAGGGAGAGCCCGGGATGTACAGCAGGGAGCAGGACCCGTGGCTCTGTGCCAGCAGAGGTGACACACTCTCACACCCACTGAGAGGAAAACTGCCTGCAAGCAACGTTGGTGTTTGACCCTTCTGTAAAGCTGTGAGGATGAAGGCTCTGAAAATAACCACTAAAATGTCCCTTGCCTGCCACCCATGATAGAGGCCCTCTCTCTGTCTCATCTGCTATGGACGAAACACTCAACAGCATTTCCTTGGTGGCTTTGCCTGGCGCTCCTCAGTGTGTGCCACAGAGCCTGGGAACACACACTGGGGTGGACTACACGGTCTTTTTCCTAATGCAGTATCATCTGGCTTTAGTAGTCTGAAGGATTTAAATCTTGGTCCTCTCTCAACCTCATGTTCAAACCTTCCCTCTGTGTCTGGACAAAGCCACATTTGGCCCTGCAGCTGCAGCGGTGGGCGATGTCTGTGCTGGGCTAACACTTGCACTTTCTTTGGCCAGCCCTGTTTATTTTTTTTCCAGCTGCAGGTGCCCTTTGGCTTAGTGGATGGGGTCAATGCTGCAAGCAGAGCTGGCTGGGAAGGCAGGAGGAACGTGACCACTGTTCCTTCCATTCTCTATTTTTTTTTTTTTT
>VZTJ01000263.1:120406-145102 GCA_013397795.1 Orthonyx spaldingii
TTTTTTAATCTCAGGCTTTATTAAAGCTTCTAGCATTTCATCTCAAATACATCTAGAACACCTTTAGCAGTCCTGGCATGCAGCTAAAGCACAGGGACATTGAATTGTCTGTCTAAAGGATTTTGGCTGCTGTGACCCCTGCATGTCTGATGACTAGGCTGCGGAGGGAGACGCGGTTTTATGACATTAAATATTAACAGCTGGATATTAATAATGAAGGCTGACAGCTCCTTTCCCAGTTCCTGACGTTGTTTCTCCCTCAGCTGCAAGTCCAGCAGGATTTGTGTTTTTTTCACTACTTGAGCACTATGGTCAGGGCCCCCTGATCTCAAAGGGTCAGGGGAGGTAAGAAAAGTAACACGGAGGTGTCAGTGCTGTGAATAGGAGTCGTGGCTGCCTGACTGGGCCTGGCTGCCTGGGCTCTGGCTGCCTCTGGTTAGCCTTGTCATGCCATGCTGATTGGAGAGCAATTTACCATTAAAGGCAGAGAAAATGTAGGAGGTTAATAATAAAACAGGGGGCGAAAAGAAGTGGCATTGGGAGACGTAACAGCAGATCCTTCCTGCATTGCTTGGAGCCAGAGGAGAATAAGCTATTCCAACAAGTTTGTGCTTTATTGCTGTCTGGCCTGTGCAAGTAATGCAGTCAAAATTTTCATACCAAGCCTTCCAAAATTATATTTTTTCTTTCTTCTTTCCTCCTTTCCATTTCTTGTCATCAGCTGTAGCTTCGCCGCAGCCCAGGACAGCTGAAATGCTGCTTCAGTGTGCAGCTATATCATTCTTGTTCCTAAGATAATTTACAGGAGACGTTAATGCACAGGGCAGGCGATTCCCTCCCACCAGCAGCATCACCACAGCTGAAGAAAGTAATCTCTAAAGCTCAGATCAGGTGGCTGGAGGACAGAGGAACACAAGTCCTTTCTTGAACTCGTGACCCGCAGGCCCTGCCCTGCAATGTGCTAAATGTTGCTGAAAAGTCACCTCAGAGGAATCTGAACAGGCCTTTATTTGAATAAAGAAGTATTGCACAGAGCACACAATGGTTGCTAATAAATCACAGGTTAGTTTTATTTTGCTGGTGCAACTCTCCCTTATTTTTTTCCGTATTGGACTTTTCTCCAAATTACATTCTCCCAGTTGTGCACTTTTGTTCTTTTTACTATGTGACAAATGGAGGTGCTGTTTATTATTTATTCTTTGGCTTTAATGTTGTGCAAGCTAGATCAATTCAGTTTTTGATAAATAAGTCTGCTTTTTGCAGAAATTACCTGGTTGGATCAGTACTCTTTTGTTCTTTCTCTGCAAAGGCTGACCTCTAACCCTGTCTACTCTGTGGTGAAACTCCATTTATCCAGACCACTTCTAAACTCTGTCTTGGTCAAATCTAGACCATGTCCCCTACTCTGACCCCTGTATAAAATACCAGCCTAGTACCCTTTCATGGAAATAATTCCTAATGTTCTCCATGCCCATAGTTAAACAGAATGAGCTGATTCTTTGGATTGACAGGGCATAACTTGGTGTAAAACTCAGTTTTATTCAGAGTAAAAGTAACTTACAGAATATTGCCAAAAATACATGCAGGGAGAGCAGGACAGAAGTTTTGGGCTGCATGAGGTACACCTGGGCCATTGTGTGAGGTGTTGGGAATGAAGAGAGACCTTAAAAGAAGGTAAGGATGCTTTCAGCTTCCTAACTCTTCTGTGTGCTAAGGTCTGCCTTCAGTTTGATATTTTCTCATGTCTGAACACAACTGTGTTTGCTGTGTTTTTTGACAGAACATTAGACATGGATTTTGGGTCTGTCAGAAAGCAAAAGGCATTTGGGTAGTTTACCTGTTGTCTGTATTTGAATTACTATGCTTATAGTACTGCTAAGTCCAACCAGCATAAAATCAGAAGTCCAGCTGCTCCCTGGGTCATGAGATAAAAAATCTCAGTGAGGAAGAGGGTGTCTCTCTATTTTCTGAAACATTAAGGTGCACAAAATCAGCAATCTCTATGAGAGAGACAAGAAGACACAAAGAAGAGTATCTGTAAAAGAGACTGAGGTATGATAATCATGTAGCCAAATCTTGGAACACAGGCTTTAAAGAGTATTGGATATCTCAAGGTCTTTGGCAAAATTACGAGACTTTGCAACACAGGGGTTAAAATTGATCCCTATTTGCTCTTGTCTGCACCTAAAGCCAAGATCTGTTCAGTTGTAGTGATTTTTTGGTGGTGATCATGTTTAAACACAGTTACATGCTGTAGTGAAACTCCTCCTATGGACCTCTTTCTGCATTTTCCATCCATGGACATGTACCCTGTTTGAAAGAGGTACAGTCTGTAATGAAATAAGCACTGGCCTCACCAGCTCTCTCTAAAAAGAAGGCCTTGGCTGTGGTCTGACAGGGATGACTGCACTGGGGAGGAAGAGCCTTTGGAGTTCTGACTGCAGATTGTGCCTCTCCACTTAGCTCGAGGGATTCTCTCCCCACCCACCTCTTTCCTTAAACAGCAAGAGGCTGTGTTCCTTGCTGGCAGGAGCAGTCTAGAGCCTGTTCCCTGGAGGCAGAAGTGGCAGAAGAAGCAGGATGGGGAGCATGGGTGAAGATGATACCCAGCCCTGGTGAGACTTTTGTTGGAGAACTCAGCCACAGTAGTAGAAACCCTGTGAAGGAGGGGATGATAGGGTCCTAGGGGGCTCATGGCAGTCCCTGGGGGAGGACAGGAAGAGGAGGACAAATAGTCTGATCCCTCTCTACCTAGGACAGCAGTGATTTTATGGGAAAACCCCTGAGACTGTGATGCTCTTGGTCAAGAAGATTGGCAGGGAGGACAGGTGCTGGAGCAAAACCAGTTGTAAAATTAAATGGAGACGGAATGTTTCTGTAAGGGAGGCACCCTGGGTCAAATCTGTGTAAAGACAGGGAAACCCAAGGGCTTGCAAACCAGAGGGTGACAGAAGTTTCTTGCAACCCTGTATCTCCAAAAGCTGCCTCTGCTGTGGTTCAAGATGAGCAATGGTAGCTCCAGGAACCAGGTTGGAAGGTGTTGCCCCAGGATCAGAGGCAGGATCGGTCTGCAGGGAAAGGGTGGTCTCCTTCCTTACAGCCTGAGACATTTCACTTGCCTGTGTGCAGTAGGTGAAAATGTTTTGATGCCCAGGGGCTGAAAGAGTGCAGGCACCATGTTATAAAGGCAAAGGGATATAGGGATCATGCATCAGGAGATGGCTGTTCTGGATTTCTGTTCCAGTGGCTGGAGGTTAGGGATGAGAGGCAAGGGGAAGCTAGACATGTTTAATTGCCTGTAACTAATCAGGCATGTACACTCATCCTTCCCCTCCTTGTTCCTCTGAAAAAGTGCCCCCTCAGACTCTCTCCTGACTCATGTGGAGCCAGCGATGAGGCAGCTCATACAGACATGGACACTGAAGTGCAGAGCATCCCTGGTCTTGTGCTCAGTCCCTGCAGTCAGGCTGGATCATTAGGACCGGCACCATCAGGATGGTCATCCTTTCTGTGCCCTCTCAGCACAATGAACAGGAGCTTTGACAAACCCCAGGAATCATTAGGAGAAGGACCTAGGTCTATTTATCATAAAATCATGTAGTACTGCTGCGGCATAGTGCTTTACTGAGACCCTGAGGTGGGAAAAGGATGTAGGATGAAGCGATGTTTGTTCATAGCAGGAGCTTAAAATGATGTGCAGTGAGTTCCTTCATACATAATATTGGTTTTGAGCATCTTGGCACCCGGATTTTCAGTGGAAGTAATTAACTTTGACAAAGTAGAAATTTCAAATCAAGTTGGACAGAGGTAATTTTGGATAAAATGGGAGCTTTTCTTCACAAGGGAAAATGTTGACGGCACAATTCCCAGTCCTTGTAGTGACAGTGAGCAAAAGGCAATTAAGAAAAGTTCTGGGGAAAAGCTCATGGCACCCATGCCCTTATTTAGTTGCTCTTCTAAAAGAAAAAAAAAAAAATCAGTTTCTCAGTAGAAGGGGTGCCTCCTCAGCATGCACACCTTCCTCAGGAACCTGCCAGCACTGCTGCTGCCTGGCAGCTCCTAGCAGGAGAGGGAAGCTGCTTGGAACGAAGCAGTGGGCAAATCACTGTGCATCCTCTCCAGCTTTGAGCTGGCTGCTCTTCTGAGTCACTGTGCTGGGGAGGCTGAACCCCTGGGCTTAGAGCAGTGATCACGATCCCCGACTTAGGGTGAGACTCTGGCTTAGAGAGAGACACGAAAAGCAAACACACAGGGCTGCCCTAGGGAGTCCGGTTGGTTGGCAGCATTAGCAGTGAGGTGGCTATATTAGCATTTTAATCAAATAACTAGATATCCTAGAATTATATGTTTGAATCTCTGTAGGCTAAACATAGCTTCAGAGGCAAATAATTTCCATGTAATTTTAGGGTGGAGAATGTCCTTTGGGTAACAGCTGCCTGCTCTGCATGGGCATTAAAAATCCTGTGGCACTTTATTGAAAGCAGAGGTTTGTCTCAGAGGCCTTGCTTAAAGCATCCCTCAGCGTGCTGGCTGTCTGCCCGGCTGCAGTCCTGACACCCAGGAGGGCGTGCAGCTCAGGGGGAGATACTGCAGCTCCTGTTCCCTGCATTGTTTGTGGGGTGCCGTGGGAGCCTCGACACAAACACGGAACAGCTTGCCCAGGTCACAGCAGGAACGACCTCACTGGCATCGGCCTGAGCATATTTGCTTATGTGGTACAGTGGGTGCCCAAGCCCTGGGAAGAGCGAGATCTTTGAGGACAGGAAAACAGATTGCTCAGTCACAGGCTGGCCCAAATCCTGCCCCGTCAGCAATATCCAGTGGCTTGTTCTATTGACCTGGGGCAGTCCACTGGTCCCTGCAGTGGACACGCATCCACAGGCCCAGGTTCAGTGTGAAAGATTTTCAGGAGGGCTTCCAGGTTGTGCTAGAACTGACCACACAGATTTTTTTTCCCCTGTTTTTTCGTAACATCAGAGATTAAAAAGAAGTTCTAATGATAAACCATCTGGAATAGGTTTCTTTTCAAAAGAAAAGAATGAAATAGATGTGAGTTGGCAGGAGCTTTCAGAGAGATTTCCCCCACCCCCCTCTGTTTATATATTATGCAGAGAACTCTACAGGAAAATGGGATAGATGAAGTTGAGCATTTCATGACAAGTTGTCACATTCTGTGCATAAATTTCTCTAAGTGTTAGGCACCAGTGGTGGGAGGAGATATTAGGTCACTCAGTGCTAATCCTGGAAAGTTTAGGGGACTTTGCGTGTCCTTTGAGAGTGCCCCTTTTATGGAACAAACATTACCTGTCCAGAATTATTCCTTCACAGTGCATATAATCCACCCATTTATTGGACAGAAGTACCCATAAAACCCCAGAAATGACCCAACAACACTCCCAATACTAATAATCAGTCCTATCCTGCTGTTCATTTTTTATATCTTCCTGCTTTCTACTGCACAAAGTAATGAAGAACTAAAAGTAATACTCAGTATCTTTTCTTCTGAAAAGCACATTACAAATATTAACCTTAATTCCTCTTCTGCCTGTTTTCAGAAGGTTAAACATAATTTTTTTTTGGAGGATTTAAGTACCCACGGTGCATTCGAGGGGTTTTGAGTGACAGATGTTAAGAACCTCTGAACATCTGTGTCCTATTAACTTCTCCCCAGGTTCATGTGAGGGACAGATCAGAATTTGGATGGTCCCAGCTCCAAACCCTGGTCTAATCACCCCTCTCTCTTTCAGATGCTGTTCTTAGATGATGGCGGAAGGGCGTCACATTTCTGATGACTCAGCATCTGCAGGGGAGGCTTGCTTTAGGTCACAGCTCTTCTGCAGTTATAAGCTCCTGTATTACCCCAGCATTACTCCTGCATGGCATCGTCGTCTTTGATCCCTGGGAGGAGCGTAATACTGGATCAAGTACTGCTATAGGGGGTTAGTGGGAAAAAACTGATTTTTTTTCCTCTTAGCTGTGTTAGGACACAATTTCAGCCTCTAATTTCTCATACCCCCTTCCCTCACCCCTCTATTTCATGAAAACCTTTCATGAAAGCAATAGCCTTTCTGAAGGTGTGTTTGGAGTGTTATTGCTGAAGCCCGCAGGGAAAGCACATCCCTCACATAAATTGTGCTTGATGGTGAATCTGGACAGTGTTTATACTGTAGCACAGGCACTGTCCGGGTGCAGGCGTGAATTGCTAAGGTCTCCAAACCTGCACTTTGCCCAGACATTTTTAGTGGTACCCTCAGAAAACAGTAAGTATGGAAAAAACTTGGGGCACTGCTCTGTAGAGCCCAGGACATATTTCCCTTCGACTCTATAAAATCCCTGTCAGGCAGAACTGCCCTGATTAAACCTCAGTGTTGGAAGTGCCCCCTCCACAGCCTGCCCAGCTGTGGAAAAGCACCTGGAGTAGGGGAGTGTGTACAGCACGGTGCACTCAGCCTGTCCTTGGTGAGAACAAGTGCTCCAATCACCCCAGAACCCAAATCCCCTTGGTCAACTGCTTTGCTCCCATTTCAGCCTAAATCCTAATATTAAACCTATGCCCCGTTCCCTGCCCTGTTGTATTGTCTAGGTGAGGGGGAAAGGAGAAACTTTGTTTTCATTCCCTCGAGAGTAATTAGAGATTGATGCAGGGGGAAGGGCTCATCCAGACAGTAACAGGGGTTATTGTGTTTCATAACTGCATCTAACCAAGGATGTGTTGTGCAGAATTCAGAGTCAACAGGAGTCTCTGGTATCAGGGTCAAGTCAGTACAACCTCTGTAACCAAAGTAATGCACCTCAGAACGATACCTGTGTGGGAGAGAGGACTGGGTGGCCCCTCAGATTTCATCTCTGAGAAGCCTGGCAAGGTATTGCTCACCAGCACACACAGCAGTCCTTTCCACATTTGAGCTCTTGGTGCTACATTTTCTCTTTGCATATGTCTTATCAAGAATGCAAGTGGTTAAGATTTCCTCCTCCTTTTTAAAGATCACGTTTAATTTTTCTTTTTTTGCTCTAATGATTTAGATGAAATATTTAAGCTCACTGCCGCAAATCCCCCTGGGGCACCTGCCAGAAGGTTGTGAAATCTGGGTAAGGGATGGTGGAGGGGTGTATGCTGTTAATTACTGGAGGTTGGCAACCCCCTAACACTTCAGCTCACGCTCTTGTCGGCGGCTCTGAGGTCTGGCTTTTCAGGAGCCGATTCACGCAGGCATTTGGAAATAACCGGACTCTGGCAGCAACTCCCACTCTGACAGAAGAGACCATGACAGCCAGCAACCAGTTTAATAGGTTGCTGCAGCCAGCGAGGTCCTCCGGTGAGGAGCAGTGAAGTGAAGAAAAACAAAGCTCATTCCAACCTCTGCCACAGCAGACAACAATTGAGAGCAAAGAATCATTTTATTGCATACGGGGGGGAGGGGGGGATGAGGAAAAGAAAAGAGAATGACATGGCATATATTTTTTTTTTACAGATAAGGGTTTAACGGTTTCTTTCATTTTCCCCCTTCCCGTTAAATGGGGTAAAAATACACAGAAAAAGAATTCCACAGATTTTTATTCTTCTTGTAAGAAAAGACGGTGCAGCTGAAGCTTCTTCCTCGCATTAAGTTTTCAGAAGGGAAGTCGGTTCCCCTTTCTCTGGCTCCTCATAGCGGCATTTTTCTGGCTCCAGCAACCTAATAGGTTGATTGCTGAGCCTCTTCTGTTTCAATTACTTTTGATTGATTCTCAGGTCTATGTCAGCCACTCGGTGCAGCCACCATCCCAGGAACAAATCTGCGGCAGCTGAGGATGAAAATAGCTTCCATGACCACTTAAAAGGGGAGTTCAAGCATCTTTTCTAAGCTTGAGGTTGCTGTACCCTTCCCTCAAAATCGTCTCTCTGGCCGTCTCTCTGGCCCTCTCTCCGTTCATGATGAGGTTCCTGTTCCTGATGGTTCGCTGAGCTGTGCTTAGCCTCAACTAGGAAGGAGGGTGAAAGGAGTTTTAATATCATTAGGCTGCTCAACTTGCAGTTTCTGGAGGGCACTGATGTTACCCCCCAGGGGAGGGACTGTGGCAGAAATCCCTCTAGGTTTAGGGAGTGGAGGGGACAGGGAGATATGGGACACAGAGCCTGAAAGATGAGCCCTGGGATCTTGTTCTCTTGTTTTCTTGTTTTGATATTTACTGTAGGATCAATGAAAGAGGGAAGGGAGAGACAGAGAGTTGGGAAAAGGAGTGGAGATGATGGTGACTGGTTCCTCACAGAAACAGCCAGCCTTTGCACTTGCTTTGTACACATCTGACTCTTTCCTCAGTAGCAGCAGCGCCAAGCCTTCAGACTGGCAAAAGAGTGTTTAGGACAGATCAGAGCTAGTCTGGATTCCTGCATAACAGAACAGACAGAGGACGAAAGCAGTCTGGAGAAAAAATGAAAGCAGTTGAGGTTATTTGTGTCAACAGTAGGATTATATTTCTGTATTTTTAATTTCCTACTGTTGCTATCCAATTCAACTCAGCATGGGAACACAGCATAATTCAGGCTGGGCAGGACCCTGAGAGGCTCAGGGCAGGGTGCCTGACCAGGCTGCTCAGGGCTGTGTCTGGTTGGAGTTTGAAACTGCCGAGGATGGAGCCTGTAGAGCTTCCTGGGCTGCCTGCTCCTCTGCTAGACTGTCCTCATGGCAATTTTTTTTTTCTCTTGCATCTAATCTGATCTCTCTTGTTTCACTTTATGCCTGGTGTCTCTAGTTTTCCTGCCACACAGACAGGTGAAGTTCCCAGCTCCCTTTTCTTGATGACTTTCTGTAGGTATGGGGGGGCCTCACGTTTGTCTTTAGTTGTCAGGGAAATCCCTGAACCTCCACAGTCTTTGGAAAATGCTAGAGAGTGACAGTGCAAGGATACGGGCCTACTCTTGTGGCACGTTTGGATGCAACTGTTGACTCTTGTGGACTTGAAGAGACCAAGATCTCTTAGGCAATCCCTGAGTCAACACCACTCTTCTTGCTGGTGGTTTTCTTCTGTGTCCAGAGCCCTGAGCTGCCTGGTGTCTACACCAGGCAGCTCAGTGAGCTTATTGATGAAGACTGAGAGAGAGAAGGCATTGATTACCTCAGCCTACTCTGTGTCCATGCCATTAAATCACTTTCCCTGTTCAGCAATGAGCCTACATTTCTCTGTTTAGCCTTTATTGCTACTGTAGTGGCAGAAGGTCTTGTCATCCTTGATGTTCCCTTCAAATGACAACTCTAGGTGAGCTTTGGATCACAGGTAGCCGTGGGGAACCCTCATCACTTTCCAAGGGCTGGGCTTCTAGTCCCAGCCTGAGGTGGGCAGATGCAGTAGGGTGCTTGGGGAGATGCAGTGATCCTTGGGGAGAATTTGTACCATTGTCTAAAGCAGCAGGTGTGCAGCCATGAAAGCTTTCCTCCAGGAAAACCTGGTGCACCCAAAGCTTGGAGCAGCTCCGCCAGGGACCTGCCTGTCTCCTGCTTGTGGGTTGTCCTCAGAAGCCAGGCAGGAGCAGCGTGTTCCTGTGCTTCCTGGTGGAGTGGACAGGTTCTGTCTGGGAGGTTCTATTACAGTTGATGTGTCTTCTAGAAACATCCCCTCATCTCTGCTGGGAGGATCTGGTGCAAGGCAGCAGAGAGGCATTTGGGGTGTGGGCTGACAGATCTCATTGGGGCCTCTTTCCTCCCACCCTGACAAAAGGCAGCTGTGGTGCCATAAGGTGACCCAAGTCCACACTCCTGCCCCTGCCCCACGAGCACTGTGCTCCCAGGGACCCTGGTGTCCCACTGCAGGTGGACAGCCAGAGACAGGGCACTCCCTCCTCTCCTGTCCCTCCACTGCCCAGGGGTGGCAGGGAAGGAAACAGACTGCAAGGGCAGGTTAATACGAATGGACATGCCGTGAAAAATAGATACGAAATTATCCCCCGATCCAATAAACCTCTCAACCCACGTTCTCAGAAAAGCCTCGGTGAGAAGACAGGCCTCACGAGTTGCTCAGCAGCTCAATAAAATCTGTCTCTGCCCTGTCAGGTTGAAAAGGAAAACAAATGGCAGAATTCGGGGCCCTCCCCTGAGGAGGCCTCGCTCCTGCATGAGTGGCTCTGCCTGTGACACCAGATCTCTGCCTGCAGCCTGGGGCGGCCACATTGCAGGACCACGAGCTTGGGAGAGTTCCCTTCCTTCCTCCTTGGCTTCCAGGCGTTGTCACGGAGAGGGATTTCATCCACATCTGGGATTGCTTTGAGGCGCAGGAGCCCCCAGAGCCTCCGCAGCCAAGCCCAGCCAAGGGCTGCAGCAGGGGGAGCGGATGGAGGGTCAGCCCCCTGCCCCACACCAGCCCTGCCACATGCCCCAGCTTGCTCGGTTGTGTGAAAGCAGCTGCCTGGGGTGTGAGCACCCTCCCAGGGCTTCCAGGGCTGTGTTTGCCCTCGCAGGAGGCTACAGTCAATGCCCTGCCTGGAGAAAGGGCTTGATCCTCCTCTGCCAACACCAGTTTGTTCTGCTGTCTCTGGTGGGGGCCACTGCACCTCTGCACTTGGGTGTAGGATGATTCATGAGCATGCAGGTGTGCTGTATCTGCACTCAGGCCATGCTAATCCTGTTTAGTCATTTTTCAGAGGATTTCATTTAGATACTGGGCTGGGGCTCTGCATGCCCTTGACAATACTGAGCAACACCATTGCTCATATTTAAACTCTCTGACATAGCTAGTGATGGTGAAATTAAAAGAGACAATGACATAAAGCTCTCACCCAGCAGCGGTTTTCCTCCTGCCAATCACTACTCTTGCATTTTCCCTCCCTTGCTGAAAGCCAAGGATAAGGGGCAGATTTTGTGGCTTACCTGGGAGACCAGCAGGTCTGAGCTCTTCTGGACTGACCTGCATGCCCAGCCTGTTCAAGCTAAACCTGCAGAGCACAGAGGGGGACCGGGCACCACCTGCAGTGAAAACCCACAGCAAACCCTTTGCAGAATGTAAAGCAGGTGATTTGTGCCATCAAAGACTTTGAGCAGCTCACTCGTGCTCACCCAGCCGGTAGCAGAGGCAGAAATAGCCTGGGCTGCTGGGGCACAGCACCCAGCTCTCACCCAGCTCTGGCTGTACACACCAGTTTGTGGCCCCTTTTGCTGGCTGGCAGAAGGAGAGGATTGCTCCCTGAAATGCCAGTGAAGATACAGATGTTCTGTGGTTTATTCCATGGCTTTTGATACCAAGCAAGTAAGTCACAACTGGTTTGCCACACTTGTTTTTTTCCCCTTTTTCTTCCCATTGTTATCAAGAGCTGAAAATATGGCTTTGATTAACACTGCAGCAATGGGACGAAAAGGCTTGTCCTGCAGTTCTGGTTTAAAAATAAAAAAAACTATAGAGAAACATTTTATGCCCCTTGTGAGTAGATGGAGGCTTTAATTTCATCTCAGGTTTCTACCGTCATACCACTCAACACCAAGTGGTGTAGTCGTGAGGATCTAGGTTAGGAAGGGCATGAATAGTGTCCACTTTGGTTTTACTGAGCAGCAAGTACCTAAAAACCTTTACTATCTGGACTAGGATTTCTGTGATTTTACCCTCAGAAACTGCTTCTTTATATTAGATATGTAATTTCCCTTACTGTTTTTAAAGACTATAGAAACAGGACTTTTGTGAAACTTAGCAAGTAATAGTAACTGGCCATAATGTCTAAGTAATTATTAGCTACCCACAGAATAAATGAAAGATTAAAAGGTAGTAATCTTCTTTCCTCTTTGTTGCTCGCTATTAATGGCTTCCTAGTCTACATACTAAATGGTTATCAAGGCAGTGCTTCTTTGCAGAAAATCTGTACCATTAAAATTTGAATCTATTCAGAGCAGAGAATAGGTCCACTTGAAAAGAGAAGAAAAAAATCATAAGGAGTTTTGGTTTTGGGACTTTGCCCCAGTCTAAATCCAAACAATGCTTTTCACATACTGGTGGTCATTAGTGGCACTTGAAACTGGGAGCAAACAAAGCCTTTGCAGTAGGCAGGGACAGTGCTTGGCAGTCCATGGACCTGTAAGGTAGCCCCATGGCTTCTCAGTTTCCAGAGGGGGTTACTTCTACTTCAGAAGATATACGGGGTCTACAAATTAAAGAAGTTAAAAACCAGGTCACTAGGAACAACAGAAAGTACTTGACATCCATCAGACATGGGTAATATTGAACACAAGATGAGGAGCCATGGCTAGGCTAGTCATTGCCATGTAATGAGGAAGGAAAAAAAAAATCAAGTCTTTCCAGCTCCATGCCTCATAAAATCCAACTAAAATCAATCCACAGTTTTGCCAGTCATGAGTTATTCAGCAAACCTGAGGTCAGACCAGTGGAGTCTCCATCACACATCATCAGCTGTTCTCCTTATCCCTGTACACAGACAGGAAATCAAGAGACAGAGCTTGATCACTGCAATTTAGGCAAACATTTGGGGCCAGACTGCAAGGTGATTAAGTGTGCATTAAGGCCCACTCCCTTAGCAAAGCCCTTGTGTACATGCTTTGAGTGCCACTGGAGCTAGATACACACAAAGAAACACTTAAATTCCTTCCTGGATCACTGCTAACTACAGTATAAACATTACAGGATAAATATAAAGACTCTCTGGGTTGAACACATCTCTTACTACATAGATGGGGCCGGGAGAATTGGGAGTTGCAGGTTGCCAGTGCAAGTTGAGGTGCATGGCAGGTGTTGGAGGCGAGCAGTCATCATGGAAATGGGGCTTTCTGAGGCAGCAGGAGTGCAAAAGTGAGCCAAGAGAGGTAGCCAGGGTCTGCAGAATTACAAGTGCATTTCATGTGTGCTTAAGGTTGAATGCTTATATGGGGGTGATCCTGGGAAATGAAAAAATAGAAGCCAAAACAATGGCCTCTTTTCTCCCATGATGTATTCTTTTCTTCTCTGATACAGCCTCCGAATTTTGATACAGGTGAAGGAGGGACAGGGATCCAATGCAGGGTCTTGAGCTCGTGAGGTGGCAGTACAGTGAATAAATCAACAGCAGATATATCAGGGATATATCACCTCTTGTATGTAAAAGCACACATGCACATTCGTCCAGTTAATATTCCTGGTACAAATGGAAATGATTTCTTGAACTGCTAGATGGGGAGGAGGACCAGGTCCCTGCCCTGAAGAGTTTGCAGCTGGAATGTGAAGAGTACGGTGCTGCAGGCGGAGAGGGAACACAACATGAGCTGAGGCACAGTTGTTATTCCTGGCACACTCTGAAACCTCCTTCCCAGTCTGTTGCCTGCCTTTGATGTGAATCATTCCTCCTTTATTGAAAAGCTCTCTTCCTGAGGTGCTCCAGAGCCTTTTGCGCTCCTGGTTTTCATCCTACCTCTCTAGGTGTCCTTGCATTGTCTTCTTCCTCTGCTTTTCTGCTCCCTACCATCAGACTTCCTTAGAACATTGCCTTTGTCCCTCTCCTCACTCCTCTCCTTGTCCCCAGGACAGCTCTATCCTGCTGCCCACCTCAGTGATTGTTTTTGTGCTGACAACTCACAGATCTATTTCCTCAGCGTTACTTAGTCCATTCTACAACAGCTCCTGTTGAAGCAGCACCTTATTCTTTATGTGTCTTCTCCCCCTTTCCCCAAGAACTGTCTCTTTCCAGGTTGGCCCTCAGTCCTCTCCTTCCTTGGATGTGGCTGTGGGAGTTGTAACAACCCTCCTATATGTCCCAGAGGGTGACTGGCTCACAGGAATGTGTCTTCTCTGTCCCCTTCATCCCAAACAGACACATGGGCAGCATTAGGAGCAGCCACCATGCTCAAGGTCATTGGGCTTTGTGGTCCTACATGTGCTGGGGAAATCCACCCCCTTGGAGAGCTTGCCTTTGTTCCTGCTAGTTTGTCCTGGCTACTTTGTCTGCCCAGCAGAACACTCACAAACCCTGCTTTTCAGCTAAATTTCATGCCCTTCTGAAAGAAAGGCCTCTATTTAATCATTCCAGCAGTGTCTAAACCCCCTAATTCCTTCAACATAGTGACAAACAGTTCTGATTATTTGTAGAAAAGCTTGAAAAGCGTTGAGCATATTTTATTACCCACAAAAGGTGCCAGACTGGCAGCCATGGAGACTTGTCCTCTATTTATCTCCAGAGCTGGACGGCACAAGCAGTACACATTCCTCCAGAATGTCTCTCAGCTCACTTTTGAAAGGAACATGGTGGCCCATCACCATGAGAGGATGGAACTTTCTGTTCAACCCACACTGAGTGTTTGTTCAGTGCCTGGAACAGCGACAGTCAGGTTGCTCATGGGAGCAGCTGGGGAAGCCCCAGAGAGACTCACCAGGAAAACAACTGCCCTCCCAGAGGCCGTGGGTGATTCGCTGGGTGTGAAACTGCCTCTGCTCCTGTCTTTTCAGGCAAGCCAGGTCTTAGCCAAAGCCGATTATGATCTTTGGAAGTGCTGCTCGAGGGGCTATGAATTGTCATCTGGGGATGTATGGAGGGAGCAGACCCCATGCTTCCTCATTAAAGCAATAAATGCAGTAGATTTGCTGGAAAAAACCCTGGAGCTTCTCTTTTGCCACCAAAAGAAGGATTAGACGATTAATTCTGAGAACACTTCACTGCAAAGCTTAGCTGTTAGTGTTGTAAACCCACAGAAAGGCAAAATCTCACAGATTTTATCTGCAGGAGAAGCAGCAGAGGTTATGGGCAGCCTCACCAGCTCCTGGTGGCAGTGCTTTCTCAGAGGCCAAGTGCTGCAGCAGGGCCTGGAGCCTTCCTGCAGTGGCACTGTCCTGCCCGTGCAGGAGTCCAGTGTTCATCCCTGCTTTGCAGCAAGTTCCAGGGAAATTATTCAGCAGAGAGGTAAATAGCTTACAGGATCTCTACTCTTCATGTTCCCCCTTCTCCTGCCCCACTTTGTAGCACCACACACCAAACACAGATGTGCAGTGACATTTTTAAATTATGCACTGATTTGTTAGGGTTATGCAAAAAGAATATTAAGCACTCATTGCTACCATTCAGGCTGGGCCTTATATTTTCTTTATGTGCACTGATGTTAAAAATAAAAAGAAGCAAAACTTTTTAGCACAGCCAGTCTGGATAGAGTTGTTTTTTCTTCCAAAAATGAAGCATAGCTCGGTTAGAGGACTTTTTTGCTTGTCAATAATTAAACAGCTCTGCACTTGTTGAGGCAGTCCTGAACGTAGGTACCAGGATCAGCCAGCCTTGACCACAAGAGACTAAAACTTTCTACCCTGTCTACAGTACGGATTTAAAAAAAAAAAAAAAAAAAAAAAAAAAAAAAGTCCTTTCAATATTAACCCTGACAACTTCACTGGCATCAGCACACCTTCACAGCAGTTGGGGTACCAAGTAGCCATGTGCATTGAAAGAGACGTCTGGGTTTGGCCTGTCCTGAGCTGAGTTTCATGTGGAGGTTCTTCCTAGAGACAAACCAGGCACAGCTGGTTTCTGCTCAGCCTTTCGGTGCTGAGGTGGAATTCAGCTGCTGCTAGCGGTGCTGGGGCTGCATTGCAAAACACCCTCAGTGCAAACAAAGGGGAGGGATTTCTGTCAGCGAGTCAGATTTATATTTCCCCCAGAGTGCATTTTTTAAGCACAGTAATGAAAGATCAAACAGTATCGTGCTTTTTGCAAGTTCATCATATCCTTGAGGACGTCACTGTGAACTCAGCTGAAGATGGGCATGTGAGAGTGTTGGTACAGAAACAGGAGAATATTTGACCTCTGGTTAAGGGCCTTGCTTTAAGGTATAATAATAAAAAAGTGAGGTCTTTATTTTTGGTCTAGAGCAGTCAGGACAGAGTTTAGCAGAAGGAACCCTGTGCTGTCCTCTGCAAAGGACATGATCTATTTACTTCAAAAAGCTGATGGGCTACAGGCCACCAGTGTGGACAGGGCAGGGGACCAGGAGGTTCCTGCCCACGTGAAGGATCGGTCCTGCAGGAGTGAGGGGCAGAGGAAGGGTGAGCTTTCTCTCTGTCTTCAGGAAAAGCTTTCCTTCTCCTGCACCAACATTCTTGTTCATCTGTTCTTTTACCCCTCATCATCCAGCAACATAAAGCACTCTTGTTGTGGGAAGGACTGTGCCCCAGGCAGGGGGAAGGAGGAATGGGTGAAGGAGAGCTGAGACAGAGATGTGTGCTGTCTGCCTTGCCCACAGGGAGCAAAAGAGGTGGAGGGTTAATATACCAGAGAGCAGCTACTGTGTAAGGGCAGGGCCTGGAAGGCAGCAGGTGTAGGAAGGTGTTGAGCTGGGGCTGTGCTGGTCTCAGTGCTGGAGGGCTGTGATCAGGGAGGGAGCCCTGCCTTCCCCTCAGACACTGAGCCCGTGGCAGATACTTACAGTCAGAAGAAAGCTCTGACGGCCTGAAGGCTGCTTCCCCCAATGTAAATGCTCTGGAAAATGTGGGGACAGAGGGTTTCCTGTGGCTAACTTTTGGTTCTACAGATGGCTTCATAAAATCCCCCAACAACCAGTCTCTTCTTCTTCTGATCATCAACATATTATGTCTCTTTGTCATACTGGTTTGTGGTTATCTGACCATGGTTCCATGTCTAATAATCCCTAAGCAAGACCCACAGGGCTGAGGAGGCTGATCCTACCTGCTGGGAGCAGATGGGCAGGCTGTAATGTCCAAGCATGGCTCCATGTCGTCCCTAGAATGATGAGGTGTCAGGGCTGCTGCCAGCAGAGACAGGTGAAAAACAGACCTTTTCCCTCCCTCCTTTCCTGCTTTCTATTTCTCCTCTTTATTTATGTTAATGTGTTCTGCACTGGAGTCATAATTAAATACATATTCATATAGAAATGTACAAAGCTTCTGCCTGTACTGTGAAGCTCTCTGGAGCTTAACTGCTTGAGACTTGTCACAGGAAAATATTTCTCCCCATGAAAACAGGCTTCCTACAGCTGGGCTATATTATTGCCTTTTAATATTGCTGGCTCTGCCTACCCTGGGAAGGATTTTCTGACAAACTCCTACTGGAGATACAGCTTTTGCCGGTATAACTTATACCAGTTTCCTAAAGAAACTGGGGCTTTCATTGCCAGAGGTATCTCACTGATGTTGTAATTTGTTCCCACACTCTTTGCTATGCTGGCAAAACTTGAAAGTGCGGTTCAATGTTTTTCTTTCTCAGTGCCTTTTCTCCTAAGTTAGCTTTTCTATCCCTGTGCTTACCCCAGCTGTTTCCCTGGGCACATCTGATCATCTATTGTCTTCAGAATAGCTCAAAGTAATGAGAGGGGTGGGAAGCTAATGCTATTTGGAGGGTCTAATCAGATGCTGGTTCCTTGTTACAGAGCTGTATCGAAATCTGGAGCCTTGTTGCTCTTCAGATGGGAATGCTGTGATGGAGGAGGCCAGGACAGCAGAAACAGGGTCTGGCAGTTGGGTTTAAGTAGAAGTTGGGTCAGAATGGCACAGAGGAGCCAGGGACAGCCTGAGTGGAGGAAACTTCCAGCTGAAGGCAAACACTGTGGACAGTGAAAGCAGCTAGCAGAGACAGAAGCATTATCAAGACAAGGCAGACTATGCTCACCATCATGTGTCAAGGCCATTTCCAGTTCCAGTATCTCAGCCCTGATGTTGGAATCAGTTTTGTTTGGATCTGGAACGATGCCTGACATAATACATAAACAGGCATTTCACATCCTTAGTCAAACACTGCACATGATGAGTTGGGAAATGGAGTCCTGAATGTGTCAGTGACATGCCAAACCCCTAGCCAGCATCACTGCTACAAACCCAGGAACCCAGACCCTTAGCTTAGTTTGTGCTCTGTTAAATAAAATATTCTGTTCTTTCTCTTTGTTCTGATGAGACTGAGGAGGAAGACCTGAAAGTTTGAAGTTCCTGAAGATTCCTACAGTTGAATTGTTTAAAAAAATCCTTAGTGCAGTGAATATTTTCATTGTACTGCCTGGAGAATGGAAAGGATGCTGGGATTATGGATCAAATGTCTGCCCGGTCTAGGGCTACTGGATATTACACCTGAATCCTTCCTTTAGAGCAACCATCCTATCTAAGAGTGTCAAACCCCTCCTCTTGCACATGCACATGCCTCTCCTCACTTCCTGTGGTCTGACTCATCCTCATAGATGTGATGCAAGTCTTGGCAGACTAAAATAGTTGTGTGATGCGGTGACATACCAACCCCCCAGCCCTGGCAGAGACATGGCAAGCGGCAGTGTTGTGTGGGAGGGAAAGGAGCAGCTTCCTCCATCCTGAAGGGACACTTCCCGTGCAGCAAAACAGGTCAGAAGCAGCAGCTTCTTGCAGCAGCTCTCTGCACTCATTCCCTGATCTCTACAAAGCCACATACAACTCCTGGATGCTCACTCTGCTGGAATGTCCTTGCTAGCTGGCAGCTGGCTTGGCACAGTGCTGCCTCCAGGCTTCTGGCTCAGTACTGGAGGGATCAGAAGATGATGTTGAAAGAAACAGATAATTTTTGGGGCCCCATGACCTTCTTAATGAGAAGAAAGTGATGTGCTTTCGGGTAACTGCTTGGTGTGATGTACTTATTTTCAGAAACTGCACAAACCCCTGTTGGCTGAGCAAGATAGTGATTGATCAAGCCTGAGCTTCACACTCATTTAAAGCAGACATATATAGCTACTGCTACTGAAAGCAGTGGTCGCACATACACAAAAATCAACCAGACTGAGTCAGAACAAAGCCAAGTGTCCTATTGCTCTTTGCTTTGCCAGTCAACAGCAAAGCAGCTGTACACAAAATGCTTCAGTACCTGATGTTTTGTTCTAGGCTGTCCTACAGTACAAGTGCAAGAACTTTAGGCTGTCTTGGATCTCTGACAAAGGGAGAGATTAGCTTTACACCTAGAAATTTGTCAAGCCACCAGAGTCAACATGAGATGTGTTCTCAACAAGACTGTGGAGCTCATACAGTATGCTCTAGAAGTTTTATGAGGTTGTCCGTAACACAGAAATGTGATTAGTCCATGTCTGTGACAAAGGTTCACTTGAGTTTTTCTTAGGAAGACAAGATCACTGTGTATGCGTTGTGGCCATAAGCAGAGAGACAGAGCTTGAATCTTGTGTCCTGTAATTGATAGGTCCCCTTTAAAAACCCAAACAAAATTCTCAGTGGCAATAAGCAGTTGCTGTAGGAAGTAGAAGAAACTCTCCTGCTGGTCTTGCTTCCCAGTGCTCACTTGCTGGATGTGAAAGCATGTGAGGTCACACAGTGACCTGAATGAAGGAATTAACCTGCATTAAAATTCACCAAGAAAAGACTGTCTGTAAGGGATCACTTCTCCTGAAGCCAAAGAAGAAGATGACCTCAGGGTGAGAACTAGTGGCAGGAGGCAGGGGAGGCCAGCACAGCTTCCTCTGGCAGGGGATGGCATAGTCTGTGGTCACCAAGCCTTAGTGCCAGCTATTGTTCCCTGCCAGGGCCAGACTGCAAATCTCTCCCTTCCTGGCCTCACACAAGACTACAGCCCCAACCATCTCCTGCAGTTGAGTGAATGCAGAGAAGTGTTTCTAGATGAACCATTTGCTGCTGGTCGCTTCACACTCAGGAGTGTGAACAACCCACCTCTGCTCCTGCCCCGGCCGCGCGGTACCTGTGGTCTGGAAAGGGTCCATCTGGGCCGTGCCTTTCCCTCTGGGTAGCTGCTGGCAATGCAGAACCCACGTTTTCCCTGTCTGACTGGAAGAGTGGGTTGCTTTAGCCTTTTTAAGATGTCTCTAGCTGAAGTGGTTACATCAAGGGCCAAACAGGGCTTGCGTGGTAGGTTGACAGCATTTTCCTCTGAGGTTGTGCTACTGCAAAGCACAGCTCAGTTGTTTGAATCTGTCCCAAAAGCTCAATGCTGATGTAGGAAAGTAACACAAGACAAGACAAAAGTACTCTCTCATAGTTACCATTTTTCTGCCAGTAATTCCTTATTTGTTAGGCATTTCAGACATGCAGAGGACACAAGCGAGCTAGAGTGCATTGCAATGCCTGCATGGGTGTCTTGTAATCAGACTGCACCTTCCTGCTGGGGCTTCCTCTCCTAGTGTGTGGACCTGGACACGATCAGGTAGTCTGAGCCTGAGGATGTCAAAGCTTTTACTGTGTTCCATGTGAGATGGTTAAGGACTGGTTTCTGAGAACAAAAGCAATTGGACTTGTGTGACTCTTATCTATTTACCAACCAGAAGAAGATAATCAATATTTCAAACTTAAAGCACACCCAGTAAGACACAGAATTCACTGGTTCCTCCTTTGAACTTTTTAGAGCACTCAGGTCTGAGCCTTGGTCATTTCTTTTGCTGCTCCACGCTGTGCTACCTGCCAGGCTTATGTCTTTGGTAGGTATTGCTTCTGATGCAGTAGTGCATGAGGAATCACATAAGGATCAGGGTGTTGTGGTTTAAGTGTGCTTCAAAAACAAAATTTAATGCTTGAGATTTCACTCTGGCTTGGGGACTTCCTTTAAAGGCTGTGAAACTACTCCTGGGAGCCCGAATTTTCCCTAGTGGTGGGTATTTCTTGGGCAAAAGCATTTGTCTAAGACAGAGACCATGTCTGTCTCCATGTCTGATCCCTTACCATGCTGAGCCATTGCTGGCTCTTAAATTATACTAAAAATTAGTAAGGGTTTTTATTAATTCCTAGGTTCATTGCTTCTCTGAACAAGGTAGATGACAATGGTTATTGGTGAATCTAAAATTCTGCTCAGAGAATTCAGTATCGAATTAATTTTCTAGGCAGGAAAAGAAGGATAATCAATGATGTACATCCATGGCTGGGGATGGGAGAGTCCCAAGTTAAAAAATGATCATGTGCCTCAAGAAGCTTCAAACATTGTTAAAATTAGAGGTGAAGTGGGCTAACCCTTCCATCTGCTCCCTTCACTTCAGAGGAGAGTCAGAGGAGGAATCAAACATTACAGCTCCCGTTGTCAAAATCACCCCTGGAGAAAAAACACTCAGGAAGTACAATGGGCTTAAAGCCAGCCAACAAACAAAGAGCACAGAGGTGGCAAATCCTCAGATAAATAAATGAACAAGCAAGCAGATAGCCTTGTGAGGATGTCTGCCTGAAATATGCACTTAGAGAAGTTTCCAAATCCTAGAAAGTCCACGTTTCTCCCACCTCACACGTCTCCCCCTGCTCTTCATCCTCTCACAGACAGCAACAGAATCCCCCTGCCTTTGATTTACAATTAAATTAAGAATTACTTTGGTGAAAAGCGGTGCTTTTCCCCGCCTGCTTTGTTTTGTGCCTGCAGGCTGTGCAGACCCCTATTGCTTGCTGTGCAAGAGACAGCGTCACACGGCGTGTGAGGAGCTGCAGGAACTGAAACCAGTTCTATGATTTATAGCACTAATAAGGCTCAACTGCCATTTCTTGTGGTTTCCTCCCAAGTTGTCTTTGATAATTTCTACTTGTACCATGTTTATTGTTGCTGCTGCTAGGGTTCAGCTGGCAGGTAACTTGCACTGTTTCTCAGGGTTTGCTCCTTCTTGGCTCTCTTTATTGTGTTATTAATAAACATTTATGTTTGAGGAGTGCCAGAAGGGGTCAGCTAGGCACCACCTTCGTGTTTCCCCCCATCATGCTCAGGTTTGTCAGAGGGATGAAAGATGTGCTGTGCCATGAGGAGTTTACAATCACATGGTGGCAACCTCTCTTTCCAGAACACTTCCATGGCAGGAAGGCTGTGGCAGCTCTGCTGGTGGCCATCTCACAACCAGCCAGCCTGCATAGGGCTGTTCAGGCTCACTGCAAGGGCTCTAGCTCCTAAAGCCTTGCCAGGTCACACTGGGAGGATTTCTAAGAGTTCCTGCCTTGATGTGTTGCTGGAGGGTATCACCTTTGCAGGTGAGCACCTGTGAGGCAGCTGTAGCTGGTGCTTTCTCTCCAGCGCAGATTAGCACCTTAGCTGTGAGATGCTGCAGCAGAGACAAGGCACATCTGCCACTTCTGCCATCACTGTGGCAGAGTTGGTGGCCATCAGAGGAGAGGTCCTATGGACGGTGTGCAGCTGCCTGCTTTAATACAACCCCAGCTTTAATACAACCAGCATGAACTTGCAGGGTTGGCATGTGGATGCCTCACCCTGGTTGAAGCAGGTCTCAGTGGTGGGGCTAGGTCCCAGCTCTTTTGTTGCAGGTCATAGTTGGCCTCAAGAGACTGTGACAAGGGATCCTGCTGCTGCCAGGGGGGAAAAATGGTGTTGGGGGGATTGTAAGTGGAGAGACTTCTTGGGGAATGGCAGCAGTGAAGGGGCACTGTGTTCACTACAGTCTGTTGGTTGCAGCAGATTTGGGCAAGAGGGAATTCGCCTGTACCTTCTGATTTTTGTGTCTCTCTTGTGCCCACTTTTGGACTGCTTTCTGCCTGTTTTTGTTACCTTGGCTGGAGAAGAGACTGTGAAAACAACGGAGCATTATCACCCAACGATACTGGAGAGTCTTTGCTGACACTCACAGCTCTGCTTTGATAATTTGCCTGCTGGAACATGTGTGGAGGATTACAGGCTACACCACAAAGATGCTGATGATGAGTGGCTGTACCATTTTTCCTTGCTCCTGAGCAGCAGCAGCAGTCCATGGCTGGCTGCAGCTGCACAGATCATGGCACAGCTGGACCTGGCTTTCCCAGGCTGCACACAGCAGAAGAGGGCACTGGCAGAGGTGGAATTACTGCTGACCCAACAGGCCACTCTGGCTGAAAATTTCAGTGCTGCCGAAGAAATACGGCTGCCTACTCTGCTCTGCCTGGATCCACGTGCCTGTGAGAGCCAGGCAAGACAATGTGAGGGTTGAGTGAGGAAGGAGATGGTCACAGAGATGAATTCTAAACTCCCTGCTATTTCCCACCTGCCCAGAACTTCAAAGCTAATGAGGTCACCAGATTGCCCTTGACAGTTGGTCTGTTATCTTAACCAGGGCCACAGATCCTTTCTTTGTCAGACTCTTCCATTTCAGTTTCCAACTGTGCAGCAAATAGAGGTCTGCTACATGTTTGTCTGAAGGGCACAGGAGGGCCCTCAGTGTCTGGTTTATCAGAGCAATGGTGTTGCCATTGAAGTGATGCAACCCTAATGGCAGAACACCTGAGACTTGGCAGCACCTTGTGCCTGGGAGAAGATAAAACCACAGAGGAAAAGAGAAATTAAAGGTGTTGTAACATGAAGGCAATAACAGGAGTTTCGTAATGCAAATTTCCATACCTGAGTGAACTGCGTATATCTGCTTTCTGGAGCCTGTCATGTTTCAGGATGTGTCTGGTTTTAAAAGGCTTATGGAAATCCGACTTCTTTTTTTTTCATGGTCTGACTTCTCTAGGCTGTTTGGTAGCTTCTCTTTGAGCCCTCCTAGGATGAGGCACAGAAGCCTTGGCTAGTGGAGAACCCCAGATCCTCAGTCACTGAGCCCCACTTCTTCTCCAGAGCTACATCCAGGGGCAGTTCTGGCTGTAGCCAGAGCATCTCACTGAGTCCTGAAAGGAGACAGCTGAGTCAAATCAACAACTCCAGGACCAAACGCTTCCAATATCAAGGGAGTTAGATCCATCTGCTGCTTTTTGGAAAGCAGTAAATTATTGCTTCTTCCCTTGCTGCACACATAACACACACAGACACCCACAGACTTCACAGTCTGAAGATCTGCCGTCTTTCCTGCTAGAAGGGCAATTTCTACACTAATTTTCTATGCTCATTTGCCAGCAACACCAGCTCTTCTCTCAGATAAAGTTTTGAAATAATTCTTGCAGGCAGCTAAGAGGACTTGCAGTTATAATACTTGACATGAATCTTCATGACACTGCACTGAGGTTCATTTCTCTTTCCTTCTATCCCAGTGAAGATGCAGTGGGACAACTGAGGCCATTCTGAAGGTCAGCAACAGCATCACCATTCATGGCTCTCTAATTTGCCTTCCAGACCATGTAGGAGGCTCTAACCTGGGCTGACGTTGTGAGAAGCTTCACTGAACTATTTCCATCATCTGATCGCTCATGGCACAGCAATGCTTTTGAATCGATTTGCCAGTTGCTTATACTTGGGAAAAGAGCATTCACAGATGAGCTGGGGAGTTTTCCAGGCATTAGCAGGTAGAATGGATCAGACAAAATTGCAAGTCACTTTAAGCCAAGGAAATTGGTTTGTTGTAAATATTTCTATGGTTCTGATTCTTTTTGTTTGGACTTGTTAAAATTAAAAAATGTTCCATTTTTTCTCCTTTCTTTTGTTCTTTTTTATCTCTCTTCCTGTTAGACTTTTCCCACTTTATACAATCACAGCATCATAGAATAATGGCTTGTGTTGGATGGGACCTTAAAGATCCTTTAGTTCCAACCTCCCTGCCACAGGCAGGGACACCTCTCATGAGACCAGGCTGCTCAGAGCCCCATCCAGATTGGTCTTGAACACTGTGGGGAGCCCATAACATCTCTAGGCGATCTGTTCCAGTGCCTCACCACCCTCACAATTAAGAATTTCTTCATAATATATAATCTAAACCTACCCTCCTTCAGTTTAAGCCATTCCCTGTTGTCCTGTCACTGCATGTCCTTTTGAAGAGTCCCTCTTCAGCCTTCTTGTAAGCCCCCTTCAGGTACTGGAAGGCTGTTAATAAGGAGCTAAGAATTACATAAGTAAATAAGAAATTAATTTATTTAGCTTTGTTACTAAGGAAGTAAGACATAGAAGGAGTGTCAGAAATAAGGACA
>VZTJ01000268.1:0-53629 GCA_013397795.1 Orthonyx spaldingii
CCTGCTGAACTCACAGAGGACCATAGGTAATACCTTTCGGTCTTTAAAACAAAAAGGGGGAGCTGTGACAGAACAGAAACCTCTTTCTCGTGAGAAAGAATCTATTTGTTTATATAAACTAAGATAAAGGTAGTGAAACTCTCATGAATCCAGGTAGCCAATTAGCTGCGGGGGGCGTGCAGCTAGTGGCCAATCAAGTGAGAATCCATTTTGTATATAAAAGCTAAATTTAATAAATAAATTAATCTTTATGCCACTTGACCTCTCGAGTTCCCGTGTTTCGACATCCGCTCGCAGCGACACTCATGTTCTTGTTCTCTATCAGTGTCTGCAAGCCTTGGATTTCCTTCATTCGAGGCAGGTGATCCACAGAGATCTGAAAAGCTCCAACATCCTTCTGGGAATGGATGGCACTGTCGAGTTGGGTAGGCATCCTTGGTCAGGCACGGCGCTCCTGGGCGTGGGGCTGCTCTGAGTGACGGTCAGAGCCCCACAGGTGCTGCTGGTGGCAGTGCCCGGACCGTGCTGCCAGCTGAGAGCAGCTGCAGCCTGCAGAGGGGTCTGGAGAGGAGCAGGGTGTCAGGAGTTGCTTTGTGTCCCTTCCAGAGGGGAGGGAGTTAGAATCTAAAGCTTCGAGTGAGTAAATAAAAGCCACTGCCTGAAACCTGAGGGTATCTTTAAGTGGCCAGTTGCATATTTCCTTGGCTACAGCCCTGAGGACTTTTGCAGCTGGATGCATTAGTGCATTCTCAGACTTAGAGCTGGGAATTCTTTTGCTTGGATTTTTAATTCCAGCTGACTCTGACAGTGTTTGTTTTTGTTCTCAGCTGCTTTTGGCTTCTGCACTCAGCTGACCCCTGAGCAGAATCAACAGAGCTCCATGGTGGGCACTGCTCACTGGATGGCCCCAGAAGTTGTGACCAGTTCTCCTTACGGCCCCAAGGTGGACATCTGGTCCTTTGGGATTGTGACCATCGAGATGGTGGAAGGAGAACTTCCTTACTTCAAGCAAACAGGGGCCATGGTAAGAGGCAAGTGTGCAAGTGTTTGCAGAGGCCTGTGTGCACAGAGTGAGTCTGCACTGGGATGTTTGTGCACATGGTAGAAGGGAATTCCCAGAGGACTCACTGAAATTGGCTGTCAGGGCAAGCTCATCCAGATGCAGCTGTGGCTGCATCAGGGTTTGGTTTTATTGTTGGTATGGAAAAGTGATCTCTGAGCATCATCTCTGCCTGGGAGAACACTGCCCCTGAAGCCTGACCTGACCTTGAATGATTGCAGGATGAGGCACCTATCACATCTCTGGGCAAACTCTTGTCAGTGTTACCCCACTACCCGTGTAAAAAAATTCTTCTTTACATCTAATCTGAGTGTACCTACCCTCCCTTGAGTTTAAAACCACTCCCCCTTGTCCTATTGCAACACAGCCTGTAAGGAGCTTGAGTTGCTTCATTTCTTTATTTTTTATTCTTTGGGTAGCATCCATTTTTATCATCAGCCAAGCCTCTGTCCAGCCTGACACCTCTGACCACTGCAGCAAAGCAGTGGATGGAGCAGTGGAAACACAGTACATGGAGACAGCTTTTTGTTATGGTAGTTAGGAGAGTTAGTTTGTTATAGTAGTTAGGACAAATAGTTTGATATGCTAGTTAGGATGACTAGTTATGGTAGTTAGGACAGCTAGTTTGTTATGCTAGCTAGGACAACTATTTTTTATGCTCATTTTTTGAATAAAAACTCTGTTAAACCTCAACTCCCTTGAAGTATCCCTTTCTTCACACCCTGTGATTCAGCTGCCCAGAGCAATGTGGTGCGAGAGCGGGCCCAGCCATGCCCAGAGCTGGGCCCCAGCAGAGCCCTGCCAGAGGCCAGAGCAGCCTCAGCATCTGCAGAGTGAGGCTGGAAGCCTTCTCGAGTGCATCCGACTCTTGTTTACCAACTTTGGGTGGTAAAAAACACCCTGCTGCTTGAAGAGGGCAGAAGGGGCCTGGGGAAGGCCCAACTGTTCCGTGCAAGGGAAAAGCGGGGCCAGTGGTGGAGAAAACCCATGCCTTTATCCCCTCCCACTTCGGCCAAAAACTTTAATCATAAGGCAAGTCAAACAAGGACAGGAGAGGAGCTCGGGCCCCTCCGTCCCTGCAAACCTCAGCATCCTTTGTGCGGTGCTGAGCCCTGGGGCTCTGCTGGCCCCACCGGTGTTTGTTTCTGTCGTGCTGGCTCCCAGCAGCCCAGGCCCATCCCGGCACAGGGTGGGTGCTGGAGGCTGTTGGCAGGGAGATGCCATCCCCGGACACGCATTTGGTAGCCGCATGCGAGCCAAGAGAAGCATCGGTCTGAGCTCGCCGCCCGCCCCATCCTCCTCTGCCCTCGTCCTCCTTGCGGCCCCGCCACTCACCGGCGGTCCCCGGGCAGCCGCTGCTGCACCCCGGTGTGGAACCCACCCCGTATCGCTCCTGCAGGGCCTCCTTGGCCTTCCCGGCGGGCGACACGCGTCTGTCAGCGTTCGGCCCGGCTCCAGGGACGGCCCCCGAGCGCCCCGGCTTCTCCATCGGGCTGCCGAGCGGCGGAGCTCGGGCCGGGGGCCTGGAGAGGCGCGGGAGTGCCCGCAGCTCGTGTGTCCCCCTGGGGCCACGGCGAGCCCAGCGACACCGCGACAGCTCCACTCAGCCACTGATGCCCGCCCAGCAGCGCAGCAGCCGGAGCTGGGCGGAGGCGAGACCGCGGTGGGACGGCCCGGGGCGGGGAGGGGGCGGCGGCTGGGGCGGGAGACCGCGAGAGGCAGAGGGACCCGGCCGAGGGACGGGAGGAGGAAGGGCAAGGGAAGGAACGGAGCAGGACGGTGGAGTCGCCGCTGCCGCCTCCGCGGTGCCGCCGGAGCGCCCGGGCCATTTAGTCCGTTAGTCCGAGTGTCCGCTAGACTGTGTGTCCGTTATTCCGTGTGCCCCTTAGTCCGTGTGTCTGTGTGTCCGTGTATCCGTTGGTCCGTGTGTTCGTTAGTCCCTGTGTTCGTTCCCCACCGGCCGAGCCCCGGGGGCAGCACCGGCCACGCGGGGCCACCGAATTGCGGGGAACCCGCCAGGCTGGTCTGTGCATCATTTCTGCATCGTTTGAGCCTAATTAAAGACGCCGTGATTGATAAATCGACAACAGCTGCCTGACCCCTTAGGTTGCTAACTCTCTAACGAGGGGCCAGGCTAGGTGCCTTTATGAGGGCCTACACATTCTGATCTACACTTTCTTGAATGTCAAAATCCTTAACTGATGATAAATTTAACCGTGGTAATGCCCAGACGTGCCACGAGATGGCAAGTTCTGACTGCATCAGGCACGTCGTACTCTCCTGACCACTGCAGTGAGGCAGGCACCAGGAAAAACCAAGCACTGCCATGGGGAAGATGCATTTACAAGAAGCATTTTCTGAAATCTAATGCTCCTTTTCTCAAGACTGAAAATAGTTTTGAATCTATTCCTTTTCTCTGCCTTTAAACTTGCTAGGGTTCTCTGACACACAGCAGGTATTTTCCTTAGTAGTTTCTGGTTGGTTTGTTTTAAAAAGCAAAAATCAAAAAAATTGAGATCAAAATTGAGATTCTGTTTCTTAAATATATGCTAAATATTTTGGGAACTATGTGTTAAAGTAAAAAGTAGTGAACCTATGTTTACTGTTTCTTTTTGTGGGAGACACGAGTCAAAAGCTGGTGACTAGAGATTCTATTCAAGAGTAGGAATACAAGAACATTCCTACCTCTCCATTGCCATTCCTTGTCTGATTCTTATACCATCATTCTTGCCAGTGGAGGAAATCTGTTCAGTTTTGGCCAACTATGACTCACAGATAAAATTCTTTAAGAGAGAAATTACCTATAAAAATGTGAGGTAATACAGTTGATGAATAAGGCAGTTATTATACATTTTATAGTTAATATTTCATCAGAAAGTGGGCTACTGTCTACACCTTGATCAAAACACTTGAAGTCAGTTTAACAAACAATGTCAAGGCTGTTTATCAAGCCAAAACTGCTGAAAGGCAAGGCAGGGGAGAGTACATGTGAAAACTTGGAAGTAGCAACTAACCTTGGTTACATTAAAGCCTCAGGGAATTCTGCCTTCAATTCTATGGCTTTCCAGCTCTCACTTGCCTGTAGTGTGAATGACCTCTTTCAACATTTATCCCTGCCCATGTTGGCTACTTTCTCTTCAGGTAACATCTCTGCAGCTCATCTTGTCTGTTTGGATTCATTCTGTACGAGGGGAAAGCCCCTCAAACTGCTGAAACCCAGCTCCTCCAGCAGGGAACAACATTTTCTACACTCCGTGAGTCTGAGTGACAGACAGTATCACAGTACAGTGCATCTATTCACGAACATTTACATCATTTATATCTTTCAGCAACACTTAACTGACTCAGTGACTAAACAGCAATGCCAAACCGCTGTGACAGTGACAAGCAGTGATAACCAGGCTGCTGACAGCCCTTCTCACGTGGGCTTCTGTGCTTGTTTAAAGAACATCATGAGCCAAACTACACCTTCAATACAACTCCGTTGCTGCTGGCTTATCTGAGATAAACCTTGAAGGTCAAAGAAAGCGTAGCTCTGTTTTTGGAATAATAGGGGTGTCTGTCTGGCTTTATTCCACTCCATGATAAGTGTCAAATCAACCTCAACAGAACCAGGGTTTTATTAAGGGCTTAACTTCAAATGTCATAAAACATCAACTATTCACAGGAAGTTGAGCTGTTGGTGGTCTGTCTCATTTCCTGTGAAAAGACAGGATAAATTAGGACGGGCTGTGCTCTAAAGTGCCAGAGAAGATAAAATTATTTATTTGTTCATCATTTGTCAACTCCCTGCTTCCTTGTATTCTGCTTTCTCTTTACAGCATGAAATGCTTCACTTTTGTGTGTTTGTGTACATATAATATATATTCATAGAAATCAACACACAGAGGCCTCTTTTTCCACAGAGATTTGAATAAGGTGCAGTTATAGATACATATTTTATATTTAAAATACTCTGTGTTCTTCCCATTTCTGAATTATTCAGTAATAGTTCTGCTTAGTTACAAGAAAAAAACTCTTTGTTTTTATGTACAGATAGCATTACATTAACTGTAGGTTCATTTAAGCCTTTTGCAATTAAAGACAATCTCAAATGCTAAGAAAAAGTCTTTAGAGACCATTAATTTGAAAATTTGTTTTCAACTTTTGAATAGCATCTGAGGACACCAACGTTCAACCCTGAAAAAACCACCTCACTTTTTATTTAAATTAAACTTTCATGGACTTAAAATCCAATTTAAATATTCATGACAAATATGATCCTTATTTAGGGTGAAATGCATGCATTAGAAAGCATACTGATTAAACTCAATGTAGTTTTAATGGAAACAGGTAAACACTTGATTAGTGGCCAGTACAAATCTGTTTTAATTTACATAAAAACTCATCTTTTCTTTGAACCCAAGGTCTAGCTCATTTAACTTTATGTTGCTTGACATAAATAATTTTAGTATTGTTATACCATTACTAGTGACTTCCAGCAGAATCTCATCACGTATTCTGACACAGGGTTTAAAACTTGAATATTAAAAGAGAAGTTAAACACTAAAGAGTAAAGAAAAAGATATATCTTTTGCTACATATTTAATTTTTAAATTGTTCATCCTAAACTGTCAGGTTTTTTTTTTTTAAGTTCTTGGTTCCAAAACATCTCTTGCTTTATCAGCAACCCTGGTTTAACACATGAGATTTGCAGATAACAGACCTACAGTAATAATGAATTTAATATGTTGCTCTCAGTCAGAGCCACGCAGCAAGTGAACAATGTCAACCAGTGAGGAATCCACCTGTGTGTGTGAACACAAACAGTGTCAATCACAATCATCATTAATTTACTGCTTGTAGCAGAAAACACCTGACACCCCAAAAAAATGATTTGGCAAAAAGGATATTCAAGCCAAGAAACACTTCAGAGTCATCACTCAAGGCTCCAGCAGAGCAGGGCTGACTGGGAAAACAGTTTGTTGTTGTTGTTGGTTGGTTGGTTGTTTTTAAACTGAGCATTTGTGCAGTGGCACCTTTCAGTTTAGGACTCCGGATATATCAAACAGAACAATAAGTTTTAGCATCAGCTATCAAATTCTTATTTAATATGTAAGGTTCAAAATTCAGCAATGAGACAAATCTTCCATTTTGTCAGAAATCAATATCTAATTTACTTTAGCAGTACTTCAGAAGCAGAATTCATTGGAAGTTATCACTAAAGTGGGTATCTGTGCTAGCTCATTCACAACTTATAACTCAAAAATGTATTTTAAAGGCATATTATGCAGTATAAAATATTATACACAAATGAACTCGTGACAATGCTTTCCTCAAAACAACAGGAATATTTTTCATTAGCTACTCTCATCTCAGAAAGATCATCTTGTCTATGCATTAATTCTACTGCTCTTTGTACAAATGAATTTAGATCTCACGAGCTCTGGGCCGGTGAAGTACTAATGAAGGCCTGGACAACAGGCCCTGAGCCAAAGCTGACCTCTAGATGAACCTTCCAACTAAATGTTATACAGATAGTTGCTCATTAACTAAGTGTTGTTATATGTGTTCATTTATTGGCAAAACACGTGTTCACATTTCCATATCTAGAAACAGGATAAGGCCACATCTGGCCCAATTAGGTGCTGTGGGATCAAGGACAACTCCCTTGGGTCCTCTTTGAGCCCCGGCCAGGCTTTGGGAGAAAGCTAGCAGGAAAATGAAATTGGCAAATGTGTCAGCTTCTTTGTTTAGCTGTGTAAAACCTGGGCCACTGTCACAGCAAAGTGAGGAAGCCTTGTGGCTGCAAAGGTGGAGGTACTGCAGGAGCTCCCAGTTAGTGGCGTGGTTCTCCAGCCCTTGGCTGTGACAGCTTCCCCCCACAGCTGATGTCTCTCGGACTTGGATGATGTGTCTTTATTGGGGTAACTGGTGATGTATCTTTCTTAATCAGTGTAGGCTTTGTTTCGTAGTAATGATCAGCGTTGCTTAGCTTATCCCTTTGTAATTCTTTGCTAATGGTTAGGTGCATTGCTTAGCTTATCCTTTCGTGATTCTTTGCAGTTTTACATCTTAGTAAATGCCACTGTTCCTTAAGTTGGTGTCTGTGTCTCTCACTCTAGCCACCGGCAAAACAGTCAGGGAATGCATGCATTTTCCACTCAAAATAAGCATTTCTCTTTGTTTCATTGTAGTGTGAAAATTAGGTTTATTACTCAGCAATCAGCATTTTAAAGATCTTATGATTTGTTATGTCTTGTTTTTTCACACATCCTAAAGTCATTTGACTGCATTTAATCATAGAAAAATCTATCAGTAGCTTCCAAAGAGATTATGAACTACTTAGTAGATTTTTGGTCTTACCTATCACCAGTTATTTCAAAAGTAAACCCCAATAATGCGATCTCAGTTAAATAATCTTTACTCCCCAAATTAGTTTTATCAACACCCAGAGAGGAACTTACAGATTTTCTATATTTGATGCTTAGGTATGTTTTCTCTTGAAGATATAAAATCATAACCAGTACAAGCCACAAGGTGACACTTTAGGACTACTGGAAAGAGATTATCATCATGGCAAAATAAATAATTTTGACATTGGAATGAACTGGGCCAATTATGAACTACACAGCAAGTGTGAAATTGGTCTGGGTCTTTTCTGAAGGGGATTGATTGCTTGGCTGCAAAGAGGCAGGCAGCCAAGTTCTGTATTGACCCAGAAGAAGAAGAAAGGAACTCAGAAATTTTTTATTGAGGGGTCTGCTTTCCTGTTGTTGAAGCCATAAACCAGTTTTATTTATGAAGATGAAAAGCAAATCAGAACAGTGTGCATAACTTGAAAGTCTTGCATTTTCAAGGAGAGCACCCCCAAACTTGGCACTTACAAGTGGCAATATGAAATAAATGTGTGTGTAGCTGGAAATAAATGATACATTCAGCAACTCTATAGATCACTGACACTTGTTTCAGCAACTGTTCTCTAATATGCTGCAAGTGAAAGAAACTAAGTGAGAGGATATCATTTTACAGTGTGCCCTGTGGACAGCTCTGCCACAAGCTGCACAATCAATATTGGGTTCTAACAGCAAAGTTGTTTTTAGAAAATTCTTATCCAATACTAACCAATCTTTCTAGCCACCTTTTTAGGAAGCCAATCTTTTTAGGAAATCTTTGATATAATTTGATTAAAACCCCAACTTTTCTATAACTAATAGTGCTATAAATATTGAACACAAAAATATACATACTTCAAAAAAAGGAAAAAAAATCCTACCTGAGAACACACTTGTGATTCTTTTTCATGTCTCTTCCAGACCTTTAAATTGTTTCCCAAAATTATGTTCTGCAAAGATGCCAGCATAGGCAAAATTTATATACTTGAAGTAAGATGCTCATGACATTCTAACAAAGTGCCCCAAGCTCCTCAGGTGGACAAGAACTAGAGTTCCCCTGTCACTGCTCTGTCAGGTGATCCTGGAGCACAGTATTTGCTTGTCTTAGTTGAAAAAATCAGCTGAGGGATCTTATGTAGCTCCTTGAAGAAGAGATGGACATTATTTTCCTGTTTGTTTATCGCTTACTTTCTACCAACTTGATTGTCCTGCTGAGATAGGTCAAGCAATGAAAGGACTTAGGAATTTCTTGGATATTATTCCACTATGTTAGAAAGCACAGTGCAAATATATCTCAACTATTTTTGCTAAAGTCACAGCACCTGTAAGACAATGTTGTGTAAAGTAAGAAGTCAAGACTTCGCTTTTCAAAACTCTGAGCATTCATAAAAAAGCAAAAGTAAACAAAGCTAACAAAAAATTTCCTGGGTATGGGTAAAAGTTTAATATCATAGCAGTACCATTTATTCTTTGCAAATCTGGCAGAGATTTATAGATTTTAAAACACTAATTTTGTTTTTGATGTTAATTTTAGTGCAGTCTTGTTTACTAGGAAAGTTTCCTTTCCCTACTGATTTTACCGTTTTCCATTCAAGAGCTACTGATTTTCTTTTTCCTCCCAGTTCCTACAGGGAATAAGCTATCATGGCAGACTTTTGTTTATTTGTTTATGTACCTTTGTATTATTAATAAGCCCTGGGAAGAGGGTTTGTTACTTAAGGTCGCTTTGCTGGCTCTCCAGCAGCAGAAACGCAACAAATGAAAGGTTTTTCACTTGCACTCCCTTTTCATTAGTCTTAGAGCTGGGAAACGGCAGTTGCCAAAGCTAGCACTTTCTCCACAAAAGAAGTGCTGAGGATTTAGAATACTAATATAATAAAGAAGCTGCTGGAACTAGGGACAGTAGTATAATGTATAAAATATTACTTAGGTCAGTCTGTACTTACTGCCTGCAACACTCAGCTTCAAGCAAGGCACCCACAAGCTAAGAAATGCATTTCCTTCCACCTTGTATTCTCACCTGCTTAGGATTTAATACCAGTTGTGTTATTGACAGTTGTAATTTGTCTCGTTCTCATATTAGGTAAGGCTTTCTCAATTATAAATATTTCACTCCCACCATTTCAAAATGTCACCATAGTGCACAATATATACTTTGAATATTTAGGTCTTCAGTAAGATTTTAGACAGACTTTGCAGTTTCTCAGATTGAAACGAGTACAGCTGTTCACAATTTGAGAGTGCATCTTTAGAAAATAATCACATTTTCAGTCGCTCATCTGCAAACTTATTTTACAGCTTGTGGCAAAATCTAACCTATGACACCTTTTAGGCTCTGCACTCCATAGTTATCAGAAACATGAGTGCCCATATTTTCAAGCATTTTAGTGATTCACAATCCCAATAAAATATAGGCACTGTGCTGCCTTGAAATCTCCAGGAACATCCTTTGTGAACGATCTTTGGGTCAGATTCACTCTGATTCAGGCACGCCAGTTAAATGGCCTCTGGGTGGGCATGACGTCACAATGACAGAGCAGCTCCTCCAAAGACTGAATTTGACCTTTTTTTTCCTCCCTGGTAATTCCAAAGGGAGCCTGACATTAGTCCTTCATTTTAGATATCTCATCATGCTGGGCCAATGCTCTTCCAGTTCCCTGTCTGGCAATGAGGAAATGAGGACTAATATCCTCTCTATTAATTCCCTAGCAGAATGCTGGTGTAATTTCAAAGGGATCAGTATTTTATCTTAACATGTGCTTTGAAATGACATTGTTCTTTTAGCTATGCTGTTTTTTATTAGTTGCTGGTTCTTCATTGCAGTCTCAAAAGGTATAAAATTCCTTGTCTTCATCCCTGTAAGACACTAATGCATGAAACATTTTTCATGGTTTAAAAGCAAAGAAAAAATAAAGAAAAATTAAGTTGTTTTCATCTGAATTCTGCTCCAGCTGTTCCACCAGGTTTTCAAGGATATTATTCTCCCTCTCCTCCCCTCCAGGAAAATCTAAGAGTCTTTTAAAAACAAAATACAATTCTAGAATCTGCAAAGAAAAAAAACAAGAATACCATCTTATGTTCCTCTTGATTCACAGTTTCATCACCTGATTTATATTAACTCTGCACCTGCACTGAAAGGATCTGGAATAATTCAAAGCATATTGTTGAAGCATTATAACTACGGTATGACAAAAAAGCACCTTGAAGGTCTCCCCAAAAGCCAAGAAGGATTAAACAGACATAGTGAAATAAATAGGGAGGTATAAGAAGTTAAAATCCATAGGAAATAAAGAATGTGGTTATTTTGGTATTTGATTTATATGTCATTTAAGTTCATCAAAAGGACTGCCTGAAGACTTACTCTCTTGAGGAAAAGAGAAACATTCCAAGTTTGTTTCTGTCCTCAGTAAATAGTCTTTTATTGTGAATGTTAGTCTGAATATTCTTCCTCTCCAGGAATTTTAAGAAATGACAACACCATCCCCAGTTGCTTTGCTAGAAGGATAAGGAATAGGCAGAGGGTTCATTGCTCTTTTCCTATTGTAGACAGACATCCCATCTCAACTCTTCTCTGCATCTTTTCCCCTTCTCTTCAAGAGCTGTTTATCCACTGTAAGCTATTTATGGCTAAACCCATCACTGACCAGAAGCAATGGAAGTTTTCCCATTTATTCAAAGAATGCCTAAAGATGGCAAACTGGTTCCTTCCAGTGTGACAATAAGGTTTGAGCATCCAATAAATGGGCTACTCTTTGTACTAAGGTAATGCTATTTCCCAACTAGTTTCACGCAGGTCAATTTTTCATTACATGGCACTTGCACATAAGAGGTTCTTATGGATATACCTATATTTTGACACAATCACAATGCAAAGATATTTTAAAAATGATAGCCAAAGTATTGTACAGATTGGCACAGAAGGCAGGGATGCACTGGGAAGAGCAAGACAGCCTTAGCTTCAGGGCCTTCTGACATCAAGAGCTCTGATCTTACTGCACTGCTTTCTAGAATTCCCACAACCCTGTTTTTAACCACAGTAAACAGTTGCTGAAGCCTTAATGAACCATATGTTCAGGATGGCAAATGCTCCACTCCAAGAAAAGCCATAGATTCATTTGCATTTTTCAAAACTCCACAATCAGTCAGTTCATTCTTCACTATAAATTGTCAAATGTAAATGTCTCTTTCCAAGAATACAAATGGAATTTGTGTTTTATTGTACATTTCATGCTGAGGCACAGCCTTGATTAAAGCACTGGGGTTATGAGCACCTCAAGGTTTACCCTGGGCTGGAATCATGAAGGGTGGCTTAAGGCAATCCCAGATCAATGAATATATCGTTCTTGTACTTCCACTAAAGCCATCCTCTCTCATACATGTGTGACTGTCATATTTTTTTTTCCAGCAGAAACTCAAGACTGAATTTCTTCCTGAACAAAAGTTTAGCATTGTTTCACTGTTGTATTTAGAAATAATGATAAGGAATATTGTTTCAATCTAAGAATTTGGAGTATTTGGCTTATCAGGATACTTATAACCGTGTCCATAAGCTGGGTGAATATTCTTCAGTATCTTAATACTATTTCAAAGATGGCATAAGAAGTTTAAGAGCCACTACTACTTGTGACCTCTTTGGTTTAATTTATATTTTCTATTTATGTTGTATGCTCCTTTTCTGTTTACTCTAAACTCCTCAGACTAGGTTACAATCTCTTAATCCATCTGTATGGTGCCCAGCACGCTGCAGATTAGTGCTTAAAGTAACAATAATGATGATTTCCAGTGATTGCTATCTATCAGAAGCCATTTGAAGGCTTCCAGCAGAGGTCACAATTGCTCAGCAGTTCCCAGGAATCCTTTTCTGTACAGAAAACTAATTTCTGAAATTAAGGCTTGAAGATTTTACTGCTGCAACCAAACGTGCATTAGATTATTTATTGGTAAGGAAAAAAAGATGTATCTAATTAATAATTGCCTGGTATTTTGGGAAGCTAATGAAGTAGCTTTGGTCTCTTAGAAAAATAATTTGCCATAAAAGATGAAGTCTCTGAACTAAAGCAAACCATTTAATAGATTAACTGCATATCAGTAGTAATTTGCTTATGAAAAGAATGCTTGTATTAGAGAGGATGGCTTTAATTTATGAAAAGTTAAGGGTTTCACTATTGGCAATAAAAATCTACTTATTGTTTAAACTCTGGATTTTCATATTTGCTAACAGCATTTCTGGATTCTTCTATTGTTTCATAGGCCTGCTTTGATTTATACAAAGTCAAATTATTCTCACTATTACTGGAAGAAAACAGTAATTATTTCTGCAGCAGAAAGAAAGAAAAAACTCTGAAATTACCAAGTAAAAGCACGAACAAAATGGCACCAGGCTTTATTTAGAGTTAAAAAACCAAACCAAAACAGTGCAGACAAGGGGATTCTAGCTGAGTCAGTGAAAGTGTTGGAATAAAGCAAGATGAGAAAGAAAAGCATCTGGTTGAAGAGCAACAGGCAGTAAAATGGGGAATGAAAATGAAGGACAAAGACAAGTGAAGTAACCTGAATTGAACCGATAGCACAGTCAGTCACATAGATCACAGAATATTGTCCTGCTAATTTACACCTGATCCTTAACCCTGTGTCAGGGCTGTTGCTCACTAAGATTTACCCATTCATGCAGCTGCTGTGTCAGTAGAGGCTTTGCTGTGATTTTCCCCCTCCATTGTCTGACCACCCCCTTCTTTCTCCTTTCTGTCATCCTTCTGCCTTCCTCTTCTGGATAACTTCCTCACCCAATAGTTTCCACTCCAATTTACCTATGGCTTTGCAATTCCCATCTCACCCTCTCCTGTTTTTAACAATCTGTTCAGTCCTTGAAATACATTTTAAAATTTTAGTTATGCACAGTTCTAAAGAAAACAGCAATGCTGATATTTCTGTGTGTGACAGTCCCCATTACAGAAGCAGAAGTAAGAAAGAGAGTGGGATGCAATTCTTGAGTGAAAAGTCACTGGAATTTATAAGGCCTATGTAAGCTTCAAAAAAATCCTGCCTTCCTGCATTTTATTTTCAAAACAGTTAGAGAATTTGAGCGAATGAAATGTGTAGAATAGCTGGGCAATGGAATTCATATCACTAAAGTTAATTCCTTTCTTCATGTCACCAGCAAAAGGCAAGCTTCAATTTTAATCCTGGCCAGCAGCAAAGTGGGTTTGTTTCTGGTTTTGGTTTTGCTTTTTTCTTGTACATTTGCAAGGATGAGGAATAATTATGTGCATACCTGCCACAGCAAAGGTAAAGTATCTGCCAAGCTCTTTTTGATATTACAATACATTGGGGGAAAATAAAGTCTAGCCACATTTTATTATGCATTTATTTATCAAGAATCTGTCATGCACATCTACCCTACCAGATTGCAGGTTTGAAAGGTAAGAACAAAGGCTATTTGTTTTGGGTAAAGTAATCTGCAGACTAACTCTATTGCTGTACTTAGCAAATGACTTGCATCCTCTGCAAGGGCAAGAAGGAAAAACAAACCATCAGCTCTGAGAGAATGAGATTTATTTCATCATTTTACAGTTTCCTGAATGAAGTTTACAAAGTGATTCAGTCTACTATTATTTATTCAGTCCTCTCCCAAGGACTATCAGTTATAATAAGCTGCATAAAACTGTTTGAGTTTTCCTTCCATTTCCTTTATGGGTTGCTATTTGAAGTATATACAGAGACTTCACTTTTTAGGTACTAATTCAGTGAAAACAGGTAAGCCCAAATCAAACTAACTATTAACAGGTTCCTGAGTCTATGAAGTACTATTAAAAAGTTTGAGAGAAAATACTGAAAACCACCCTGGGATAAACAGCTCGTGAACCAGTGTCTCATTGCAGTTTTCAGCACATTTCTTACGGAGCTGGATACTGAATGTAACAGAACTGGTAAAATCCATCAAGTTAGGAACACCTCTATTCATTTGTGCTTACATTTTTATTTTATAGACAGCCTTATATCCATCTTGGAGAACTTCTACTATATTAAGCCCCCTACACTGGTGACCCTAATCTTTTCTTGATAGATGAACCAGAAAATCAGCCAAAACTTATTTGGAGCTGATGATAAATCAGATCGCAAATGGCAGTCTTCATATAAGTCCTAAAAGCAACACAGGACCTGGAAGAAAACATTTCTACCACAAAATCTCTTTGCCTACTTCAAGAGCAACAGCATACACAACAAAATCCAAATTATTACTTCTAGAGTTATTTTACATAATAATTGAAAAATATTGTTTTTCTTTGAAGACTATCCTAATGCTAACTTCAAATGTTGATCTCTCAGTCTGTTCATATCTATCAGTGGAGTGAAGGCACAGGAGTCTTCACTGGAACATGAGGGTGTGCTCTGATGGTGCAACAATGTTCTGACCAGAGAATGAGGTGTAAAAATAGAATTTTGACAAGATCTCACAGCCCCCTTGAGGTCTCCCTCTCCTTGGTGCTTCCCCCACAAGTGCAGTTTAACAGCTCTTCAGGCATTTACTTAGAAGCACAAAGTAGACTCAGGCATGAAATGCCTCGAAGTTCTTAGCCTTCAGTACAAAGCTGGTTCTTTGAGGTGTGGGCCTGTACATCAGTTACTCTAGAAAAAGATAAATTCTGCTTTTTCTGCAAGTGCAAGGTTCTATCTGTGATGCAAGACCCAGGGAGACAGGTAATAATAACAAAACCAGACAGGGAATGAGATTCCTCAGCACTCCCTACTGACAGAACACACCCACATGAGGTGAATTGCAGGAGTGATTTTAGCCCAGGCTGTGTCTCTGTGAAGCTGCATCTGAGGGAATCCAATTCTGGTCACGATGAAAAAGCTGTGATGTGGATTCTCAAATTCAAGCAAGGAGGGAGTGCTCTATTTAGCAAGAACAGCAGCAGAGTGAGAGGCAACAACTGCACACATCAAGTTCAGATGCACAGATTTTGATCTAGAAAACAATGTAAGAAAGTGAATGGATAGAATACGGGTGCTGCTTATTTCTAAAGCTTAGAAGGAGAAATCTTGCTCTCAGGTGACTCCAGGCATTGCTGGCCCTGTTATTTTGAGCTGCTAAACAAAACCCAGCTGAGAGACTATGAGATCTCAGTAGCAGCAAACTCTAAAACAAAAATCAGTTGGAGAAGAGAGAATAAACAAGTGCCTGCAGCAGTCTGGGCACAGACTAAAGGAAGTGTTACTAACATGACAGATCATTCTGCAGTGAATGCTCTCAGCAGCACACACCCCACAGAGGATGCTCATTCCTCATTGCTGTGCAGTTATGGAACTGCAGGATGCAAGATGGCATGAGGACTCCTAAGCTCACAGTGCACTGGGCACAGACAGCAAAGCGTGCAAAGTCATAGCACATTTTCCCCACAGAGCATGGCAGAATCATAAGATGGGATGAATCATGGAGCTTATAACAGCCTGACTCCAATCACAAGTGCTGAGAGGCCTTAACCTTGAACAGAGCCTACCCTTCACAGAATCGGAAGGAAGCCAAGCAGCAGATTGTGCTCCTGCCCAGGGGAAGGAGTCAGCTGTGTAGGAGCACCACCAGTGCAGTTTTCCCTGGAGCAGCGGGGATGTGAAGGGAAACCTCCCCTGGGGCATGGGGCAGCACCCACAGAGACTGCCTGGGAGCGAGGGCCCTCAGCCCCTCTCTGCCTCTGCTGAGTGATTGCTTTTCTGCTGGGTACCCTGAGGGATTCTCCGCCCCTTTGGCTGGAACAGCCTGTCCTGCCGGCGTCCCTTGGGTGAGAGGTGTCCGAGTGTGTGAGAGCAGCTCTGGGCCATCGTTCCTGTCCACGCAGTAACTGAATCCTGGGCACAGCAAACTGGGAACCTGGGAGCACCACCACCGTGATGCTCCAAACACCTTGTTTGTGAGTTTTGGCCATAGAATTTGGTTGTGAATGAAAGTTTGTCTGAGTTTGTTATCTGTGTGAAGTTGTTTTCCTGTACGTCCATGACACCAGTAATTAGTTCATGTAGAGGACGACAAAAACTCTGATTGTTTATGTTCTTTTGGCCTGAGAGACAATTCTGATCATGTGGCATTCAGGTGCAGCAAGAACTACTGATGAATCTCCGATAGATGGTCTAGATAGCCGTGATTAGCTAAACTGACTGCCCAAGACTGCTGTCTGAAAACATTTATTATTGGAACTTATATGGAACTGAGGAGCTTGTTTCTCATAAGGGATTAGAACTGCAAGTGCATCTGCAAATGTAAGTTTGTGAGACAGGCTAAAAAAAGGTTTGTTACTCATTGCAAACAGAGGAAGACAGCTGAGTGGAGGAAAAAGGATAATTTCATCCCACTGCTAAAACCCACATTCCTAATGACTTTTTAAAATGGTGACACCTAGTTTGATTTTTTAATTAAAAAGGAAGAAGTCCATTTAAAATAGGAGATAAATCATAGTAATTCAAGACCAAATGTTGAACTTTTGCTCCTAATTTTCACCTTCAGTTTAACATTCATTATCAAATATGGTGAATATGATGGAGTGATTATACTTTGAAGCCAAATTGCCAAATTTTACCCATTTCTTATGGTCAGAACTGGACGCACAATGAGGAGCTGAAACACTTAACCCTGAATGTTTATTATGTTTAAATACACTCTTGTGCAATGACGTGAAAATTTGATAAATTTTGGAAAAAAAAGTAAAATATGCATGTTCAGTTATGTATTTACCAAGGCTGAGTTTGGGCTTCATTTCTTCTATTTCATCTTTCCTATTGAGGTCCAAATTTAGATCACCATCCAGATCAAGACAGGTAATGATAAAGGGATAGCTGTAAGCATTACATGTAAAAATACTTTTTCAGATACATGGACAAGGGAGAAAACTAAAATCAGTGCTTGTCTAGGTAATGAATACTTATTTTAGGTTCATAGGAGGATTCTGGAACAGTATTGTTTTAGCAGTGCCAAAACTCTGGGTAAGCAAATTCTGAAACAAGATTTTCTTAGCAACAAGCCTGCAATGAAGAGATACCTCAGTTCTGCAGATTCCAGTAACGTGGAATGACCTGCTCATAAAATCCCTTTTAAAAGCTGACCCTAGAGCAAAAATATTATTTCAGTTTAAATTAAAAAAAAAAAAAAAGATAAGATTGTTGTAATGCATTTGAACACTGACAGTGTGCCCCAGCTAAAACCACCTGTAGTTAGCTTATCAAAGCCCTCAAGAATTCGCCAAGGCCACTGAAATGTAAACTGCACTAAATTGGGAAAGGAAAAGCTGAAAAACAGAATACCAAGGCAGCAAGAAATAGATAAAGAAAGGTTGTGCTGCACTAAATCAAGAACCAATTATATTTTCTGAAAAGTGCATGCAAAGCGTGTGGACAGCTAGAGGGACCAATCATGTAATGTGTGATCGCGTGTACAGCAGTTGTAAAAGTATAAATAAGAGTGTTTTGTAAACAATAAATGGCTTCTGCGAAATCATATTGATTCGTTGTTCAGAAGTCCTGAGCTCCCGCATAAGATAGACTTAAATGGACAGTTACATATTATTTCTAGCTCCAATATCATGCTAAAATTCTCAGTTGAAGAAAATATCTCCCTATCTCCCTTCCTGCCTATCCATGAGGCTGGAATAACCCTGATAATCTCTATGAGGAAAACTGAAGACTGTATATGTAGCAAGGCTTAAAAAGCCATGGTTATTACAGCAGGGTATAAAGGTAGATTGGCCTGGCTGGAGCAAGACACAGAACTAATGGGAATATTGCTGTGCAAAAAATGATCTTTATTAGGCTGAAATTTTAAGAATATATAAGCAATAAGAGGATTTGAGTTGTTCTTCATAAGTGTCCTCTTTATATTGTGGCCAAACAAAAGAAAGATTTCCATTTTAGAAACAGCTTTAGCAATTCATATTTTTAACTGCATCAAAAGATAAAAATACAGTGAAAGAAAAACATTATATAAACAAACATTGCAAAACATGACATCACATAATGGAAGACCTTTTATTAATTTGAAGAGTATAAATGTAAAAGCCAGAGGAAGCTTTTAAAAGCTTCATTTAAAATATATCTTTGGAATACTTCAGTAATGATTCCACCTGAATGTTAACATGAGATGAGGGCTAAAAGCTTGTACAAAAAGGTCTGTTTACTAAATGGATACATTGATCACTGAACTTTACACAGCATTAAATTTTGATGACCTTCAGAGATTTGAGAAGCCTTACTTGTTTATATAAGAACTGTAAAAACACCCATAGATTTACATTGACAGACTGCTTATCTCTTCGTAAATGACAACATTTTAAAAACAAATCGAAGAAAACCAGAAGGAAGTGCCTCTGATGAACACTAATGGCCATCTTGTGTGAGGCAGGAAATGCATGAAAACTCAAGTGGTGAACTTTTCTGTCCTGCCCGGCTGAGAGGGAAGGACGCAAAACACACTTTTAAAGGTGTCTGTGGCTCTCGCTGTTCATTTACAGCACAACTTGAAGGGCCTCATTAAGCCTCACTGTCTGAGCACTGAGCAAACCAAGAACACTGAAATGTTCACACCTCTGACTGGAACTGAGCAATCACAAAGCACATGGACAAAAGGGAATGGCCAGGGCCAGAACAGTCCCAATTATTCCAGTCACCAACTCAAAGTTTGCCGTAGAGAAATGTGGGTTCTTGATTTTCAGGGTGAATATTCCAAGACTTTACTAATTCAAAAGGTAGAACTCTCTTTCCAGCATAGTTGGATATGGCCACATTCCTAATTCCCCAAAACCTCTCCTGTAGCACTAAAGAACTTTTAAGCAGCTGACCTACCGTGGGAAGAAGAAAACTAACTTTTAGTCTGACTAATACATTCAAAAAAAAAGAATCTTACTTTGAATATTTGCAGCCTTGCAGAATATTTGTGCCATTCTGCTCCCCAGCTCATTTTGTTGCTTCCACTGTTTCTGTACATCACTTATCCAGGTGATGGACACAGGGATTTCCATTTAATGTGCCAGAGCTCCCATCTGATTATTTGAGAAAGACAGCTCATGAAAAAAGCTGAATAACAAAGAAAAGGCAAGAGATTGTGGGAGTTTTGTGTTTTGCTTTTTAGTTGGTTGTTTTGAGTTTATTTGTTTTGTTTTGTTAAGATTAAGAGCAGTGGACAGACTAGAGACCAAGATCTCTACAATGCTGGTTTTCATTTTTTTTTGATATTCCTCAAAGATATTCCACAAATTCCAATTAAAATTACAGCTATTGATGGGATTGCAGATTCCAGCTGCACAGGTTTTTAAAATTACACTTCAGCAGACTGCATTTAAAAGAAAACAAGTCTTTTCCAAAATGTAGATTTTTTTTCTAATGTACTACAACATAATTGCTCCTTTTCAAAGGGTAAACCCAATATAACATTGAAAAAATAATCCAGGGATTTAAATGCTCTTAGACTACATATACAGAGGCAAAGAATGAACAGATAAATCAACAACTAGCATTGTACACGAGTTATCTGATGCAGAAATACTTATTCAAATAAACAAGTCACTGAATTGAAAGAGGTTTTTGGGGAAAGTAGTACTTTTTATAATAATAAGGGTCCAGAGATTGCTACAGCTGATATATATATATGAATATATAACCATTTTGCAAGCATTAGCCTGCCACTATCACAGACTTTAATGAGGTCCATCCACAGCAAAGCTGAATTAATGCCTTATGAAACTGCTGTTTACCCATATTTTTCTTTAATGCCCAAGTTTATAATACTGGAATGTTATCTATATTGCTACTATAACTAATATTATGCAAATAAATATAAAAACTCAATGTGGAAATGAAGAAGTCATATTAGATTTTTTTAAAAAATAAATATGTCAGTAAAATGAAGTTTCTAGTGATAATAGCAAAATAAAATGCTGATGTTTGGATTGGTTTTGTAATTGGACTTTAAGGCAAATATTGCAATTATTGTTCCAACCACATGCTGTGTTTTCTGGTGAAAAACTTCCCATCTAAAATATCCTTATTTAAAATCAATTCTTCTCATTTCCTCAGACAGAGGAGGAAATTGATCTGTTTTAAAATCTATGCTCAAAATGCCTTCTTGCTAATATTTCTTCTTCTCTATTGAAAATATTAACTTTCTATTTAACCAATAATGGAAGTTTAGATTTTACTTAAAAAAAACCCCCAAACTGTCAACTAAAATTCTTCATCTCAATTGACCTTACCCCAGAAGACACAACTGGAACGTGAAAGGTAGGTTTTCAAAACCTCTAAATGGGCATTTTTGAAATTTTTGAAAGTTGCAGAAGTGGGACTGATAATTGCTATTATGGTATAGTGAATAAACAAAAGAAATTTGCAATTAATTCATTGGAAATAACCTACAATATTGCTGTTGCCATGAAACTTTATTCTTGAGTAAGTTTTTCATAAGCAGAATAATGGAAGGTTGTATAAAGGTTGCACAGCAAATGGGGCTCTAGGCTACAATCTGGGCTCTCATGCACAGGCAGATCTTTCAGACAGAGAATCAAAGATTGGCTATATAATATCAATATACTTCTTAAAATTTCTTCTCTTGCATGAAATGGTAGGGCAACAAAGCTGAAAATTAGCTGCATATTTCTGGAATTATATTGCTTTATTCCACCACTGCACAAACTCCTCTTTTAATAAAACAAGGATTTTAGATAAAAGTTCAGTGTGTGGCATGAACTACCTCAAACTTCAGAGCTGTTCAAATCTAAATTTAGCTATTTTATTTTTAAAAACTCTGAGAAAAATAATAAATCTATGAAGTCTATGAAAACGTAATGCAGTACTCCTATCTTTGCAAGATTCCAGTGAGATCTAGAGACAGAACAAAAAAGAAATCACAAATTCAATGTTTGTTGTTGTAGTGGAACACAAATTAGAATAATTTCCATGGCAACTCCATTAGTATTCCTTCAGGAAAGACTGCCAGCACGTTTTGTTTGCTCCTTATTTAAAATGCAATCTGTTACATGCTACCACATGTATAATTTCTTCCATATGTTCTGCAAAAAAAAAAAAAAAAAGAAAAAACCAAAACCAAAAAACCGTAACAAATCAGTGTCTTCAGTAAGTCATGGCAAAGGTATTTAAAAAGTCCAAGAACTACACAAACCCATCATAACTAACTGCAGACAATGCATTAACAAAATTAGTGTGTATAGAATATGTTCTGCTTTTTATTTGGAATTTTGTTTGGGGGAGTTGGATCATGTGTAAAAAGGGAGTAACGTAAGTTCCGGTATAGCAGGCTTGGGAGCTATTCTTCATTGCAGCAATTTAGAACACTACATAGCTTGACTCCACCACCTGGATCAGAACATAATTTGTCACTTAGAACGTCTTTTCTCCACACCTCGCTCACTGCCGAACGTCCCGGCCCATCCCCCTCAGCGCCACAGGCCCCGCCAATCCCGGCCCGCCTTCGTCCAATCACAGCCGCCCTTTCAACCCGCCTTTCTCCCCTCCGTCCAATCACAGCCGCCCTTTCAAACCGCCGCGGGCCCGCCAAACTCTGCCCGCTCAGCCCGGCCCCTCAGCCCGGCCCTGCTGAGGCGCTGCCGCAGCCCTGGCAGGTGCTGTTGTGGCCCGGGAGGGCCGGCGGAGGTTCCCGGTCACGTCCCGGCCGGGAGTTCTGCCGGGGGAAGGAGCGGGCGAGGCCATTTCCCCGGAGCGGGGCCTGAGGGCCGGAGGGGTTCGGGGAGACGAGCGGCGCGGGAACGGGCGGGCCGCGATTGGCGGGGCCGCGCTGTGCCGCGGGCTGGGATTGGCTGTGCTGGCAGGGCGGGGCGGGGCTGGCCGTGCCGCGGGCTATAAATGGCGTGCGCGGGGGCGCGTTTTTGTCAGTGGTGCGTTGAAAGTGGAGCTGTGAGAGGTGGTGTTGCTGTGGAATCCCGGTGAGCCGGGATCGGGGGCTCGGGCGGGCGCTGGCTCGGGGTGGTAGTGCTGGCCCGGCCCACGGAGCGCCCCGGCGGGAGCGGCCCTGATCCGCCTCCTCCGCCCTGAGGGGGAGTAAGGCAGCGGCGGCGCCGGAGGCTGGTGCAGGGCCCGCAGGGGTGGTGGGGGAACTGGCTGCTGCCTTGGGGAGGAGGCTCACTGAGTGAGGGAGCTGGGGTGTGTCCCCGTGGGGGTCTAGAGATTAAAGTAGTATTAAAAATAAGGGTAATAAAACTGTTTCACTTTAGTATTTTGTTCTAGTTTTATTTTCTACTGCTACTACTTTGTTATTTTAGTGTTCCTATTACTCTATTAATATATTATACTATAACACTACTGGTTTCTTTAATATTTTTTATTCCATTACTTGATACATGATGCCTATTAAATCAAAGTTGTGAGGCTGAAACACCAATGGTGTTCACCATCATCCAGCCCCTGGGGCTGGAGCCAGCCCCAAAGTTGGAGCTGAAATCAATCCCGTGGGGAGGGGCTGCAGGAGGTGCTGTGGGGCCTCCAGCCCCCATAGTGGTACCAAGCACAGGCCAGGAGTGCAGAGCTCAGGGCTGTTCAGAACCAGCCCCAGGGTGGGTCCCTGTTGAGTTGGGAGCCAGGGCCTGACTGGTCACTCCCAGGTGCTGCTGCCCGCTGGGTAGGGGCTGTGGGCAGGGGTGGGGATGAGGCCCGGGGTGGGTGTGGGGGGGAGGTGTGTGCTGGGGGGTCAGGTCTCATTTGCCACCAAAGCAGGAGCCCCCCTGGGGATGGGTGTAAGAGCTTACAGAGATACTTAAGTGATGAGAGCACTGATCTATGGCCTTGTCAACAGCCCCGAGGTGCAGTGAGAACCAGGAGCAGCTTTTAGCTGGAGGCAGGGGGTGCTGAGGAGCTGGAGCTCAGGCACCAGAGCTCGCAGAGACATGAAGATGGTGGGGTGGGAGCTGAAACGTTGCTGAGCTGGAGCTGTAAAGAAGATCCTTCACTGACAGCCAGGCACCTCTTCACGTGGCCGTGCTGGGAAGATGTGGAGCTGGAGCTGAAACAGCTGAACTGGCTGTGAAATAAAGCTTGTGGGGCTGGAGCTGGGATCACTGTAGGGCTGGGATAAAGACTTGAGCTGAAGTTGCTACAGGGCTGGTATTGAGATGAGCTGGATGTGGGAACACTGAAGGACTGGGGACTCTGGAGCTGAAATCACAACTGCAGCGATGGAGCAGAAACCTTGCAGAGCTGCTGGAGCCAAAGTGAGGATCCTGCCCTGAGAACCTAGAGCAGCTTCAGCTGATGGCTGTGGGAAGATATCGAGGTGGAAGTGAAACGACAGAGCCTGCAGTGAAATAAAGCTTGTGGGGCTGGAGCTGAAATCACTGGGGCTGGGATAGCGAGTGTGGGACTTGGGTAGTGAGTGTGGGGCAGGAATATGGACCTGAGGGCTGGAGCTGGGATACTGTAGGCCTGTTATTGAGGCTGGGGCTGGATGTGAAATCGCTGAAGGGCTGGGGTAGGAACTGTAGGGGTGGAGCAGAAATTTCTGTGGAGCTGGGAGAACAAGTGTGGGGCTGGAGCTGAAATCACTGGGGCTGGGATAGCGAGTGTGGGACTTGGGTAGTGAGTGTGGGGCAGGAATATGGACCTGAGGGCTGGAGCTGGGATACTGTAGGCCTGTTATTGAGGCTGGGGCTGGATGTGAAATCGCTGAAGGGCTGGGGTAGGAACTGTAGGGGTGGAGCAGAAATTTCTGTGGAGCTGGGAGAACAAGTGTGGGGCTGGAGCTGAAATCACTGTAGAGGGCTAGTGACTGCTGGGTTGGAGCCAAAATGTTGCAGAGCTGAAGTCATAAGATTCTGCTGTGGCAGTCTGGAGCAGCTTCACTTGGCAGCAGTGGGAAGATGAGCAGCTGCAGCTGAAATGGCTGAACTGGTGTTGAAATAAAGCTTGTGGGACTGGAGCTGGAATCACTGGGGCTGGAACAGCAACTTTGGGACTTGGATAGTGGCTGTGGGGCAGCAATAAGGACAGAAGGGCTGGAGCTGAAATCACCAGGATAATGACAGCTGGGATGAAGACTGGAGTTGGGCTGGGGCCTACAGGGCTGGGATAGCAACTGTGGGGCTGGAGCTAAAAAGTTGCAGGGCTGGAGTGAAACTTAAGATCCTGCCCCTAGAACCTGGAGCAGCTCCAACTGGATGCTGAAGAGCTGGAGCTGAAATGGCAGAGCTGGTGTTGAAATAAAGCTTGTGGGACTGGAGCTGGAATCACTGGGGCTGGAACAGCAACTTTGGGACTTGGATAGTGGCTGTGGGGCAGCAATAAGGACAGAAGGGCTGGAGCTGAAATCACCAGGATAATGACAGCTGGGATGAAGACTGGAGTTGGGCTGGGGCCTACAGGGCTGGGATAGCAACTGTGGGGCTGGAGCTAAAAAGTTGCAGGGCTGGAGTGAAACTTAAGATCCTGCCCCTNCTGGAGTGAAACTTAAGATCCTGCCCCTAGAACCTGGAGCAGCTCCAACTGGATGCTGAAGAGCTGGAGCTGAAATGGCAGAGCTGGTGTTGAAATAAAGCTTGTGGGGCTTGATCTGAAGTCCCTGTGGGGCTGGGAGAGCAACTGGCACTGGGATAGCCACTGTTGAGGTGGATCCTGCCCTGAGAACCTGAGAGAGTTTCACCTGGCCAGGGTGGGAAGATGCAGAGCTGGAGCTGAAACAATAGAACTGGCAGTGAAATAAAGCTTGTGGGGCTGAAGTTGGAGTCACTGTGGGGCTAAGATAGCCACTGTGGGGCTGGGATAGCAACGGTGGGGCAGGAATATGGGCAGAAGGGCTGGGGCCAAAATCACTGTAGGACTGGGCCAGTGATTGGATCTGGGATAGCTGCTGTAGGAATGGAGCTGAAACATTGCAGAGCTGGAGCCAAAATGAAGATCCTACCCTGAGAACCTGGAGCAGCTTGGACTGGCAGTGTTGGGAAGATGCAGAGCTGGAGCTGAAACAGCTGAACTGGCTGTGAATAAAGCTTGAAAGTGAAATAAAGCTTGTGGGGCTGGAGCTGGGATCACTCTGGGGCTGGGATAAAGACTCAAGCTGAAGTCGCTGTAGGGCTGGTATTGAGATGAGCTGGATGTGGGAACACTGAAGAGCTGGGATAGGGCCTGTGGGGCTGGAGCTGAAATTTCTGTGGAGTTGGGAGAGCACCTGTGAGGCTGGAACCATGATGAAATCCTTCCCTGAGAACCAGGCACAGCTTTGTCTGGCAGTGTGGTGAGAAGAGCTGGAGCTGAAATGGCAGAAGTGGCAGTGAAATAAAGCTTGTGGGGCTGGAGCTGAAATCATTGTGGGGCTGGGATAGGGACTGTGGTGCAGGAATGTGGACAGAAGGGCTGGGGCTGAAATCATGTGCTGGGATAGAAGCTGGAGCAGAAATTATAAGACTGGGATAGCGAGTGAGGCTGGAGCTGAAATGTTGGAGCTGGTGTTGAAATAAAGCTCGTGGGGCTGGAACTGGGATCATGGTGGGGCTGCGATAGGGGCTCTGGACCTGAAATCACAACTGCAGCGATGGAGCAGAAACCTTGCAGAGCTGCTGGAGCCAAACAAGATCCTGCCCTGAGAACCTGGAGCAGCTTGGACTGGCAGTGTTGGAAAATGCTGAACTGGAGCTGAAACAGCAGAGCCTGCAGTGAAATAAAGCTTGTGGGGCTGGAGCTGGAATCTCTTTGGGGCTCGGATAAGACTGGAGCTGGGATAGGTGTGCAAGGGAAGGGGAAACAAGGCAAGGGAGGTGCTGCTGAGGCAGGGCATGGGAAGGTTGGGCAAGGCAAAGCAAGCAGGTGTAGGGATGGAAAGAGAGGGGAAGGCAAGGAAGGAGCAGGGGAGGGCAGGAAACCCAAGGAAGGGTCAGGCAAGGGAAGGCAGTTCCAGGGAGAGTTGGTTAGGAAAGGCAAGGGATTGCCAAGAAAGGCAGGGCCTTCATTTGTTGAATGCAGAACGTGGTGTAGTGACAGGGGATGAGGAGCAAAATTAAGATTAATTAATTAATTCCTTCCTTGCTGTAGTCTTTAATATCAGGGCCAGTTGTCCTGAAGATACCCAGCCCCCAGAGCTGGAAGATGGGGACGGGGAGCTGAGTGAAGCCCCTGTAATCCCAGGGGTGGTTATTGATGTTCCCTGCCAGCTGGACACTCACCAGTCCATGGGCCCTGCTGGGATCCACCCCAGAGTAATGAGGCAGCCGCAGAGAGGACTTGCCAAACCACAGATGTGAGATGAATGCAGGAATATATTCAGTTTACATGTACAGAAAATCCAAGCTCCCCTTGTTTTCTGCTGTATACAGGGTACTGAAAAACATTAGGACATATGGAAATTTAGTTCTTAATGAGACTTGAATCTTACAGCATACCTTGCAATAATGCATTTATTGCAAATTTAAAGGAATTCACTAAAATGACAACTAAAATATTATCTTGTGTTCATAGCGATCAGAAGTCCAATGTACAGCTTTTGGAGTATAATGCCATTTCCTGTTACACCAGTGTAACAAGAGGATGTAAACAGTTTCAATTTCAGTATTCATGTCTACTGCTTGGACTAAAAACTGTACTAACTGATCTAGACATTGTCCTATTAGAAGGCGACATAAGAAACTTTGCTGATATCTTACATTTGTACAATCTCTACCAGAACACCCAAAGGCAAGGCATACACTGCTTTAAAGCTACTGGTGACACAAAATCATGTTTCTGCTTAATGAAGAAAATAATATATGACTCATCCAGAATAATGGGAATATATTACAAATTCCAAAGCAAGATTTAATGCATCTCTGATCTCCAGATAATTATTTTTAATTAAAGCAAGTAAAGTCAGAGCAAATAGAGCTATAAGGGATAATTATTGAATGAGAAAAATACCAGTCAGATATTTCTGAGCACAATTATACGGGGATAAATTTGCCACGTTATGTTGCCTTTTCTAAGATGCTAAAAAGAACCTGTATCTTTCTTCGCTGGTCTATTGGCTCCTTCGGGCCACCGAATGCAGCCCTCAGTAGCTCCTTTCCCTGGGAGCTCTGATCCTGGGCCGGACGGCGGCAGCTGCTCGCTGGTAGAAACTGACGTACCAGTTGCGTTTATATTAGCGTTCCTTTATTCTCCCTCACGGAGGGAAAAGGGGAGAACAAGATGTGTCCTGGAGAACGTGGCAAACTGGCCCAGCCCATCTCTCGCCTAGGTCTTTTATGCCCTCCCTCGGTGGAGGGCAAGGCGAGAGACAAGCCAATAGGCAGATGACTGGCCCGTGACATCTGGCCAGTCCTGGGTGAACAGGGGAGGGACAAGTGGAAAGCAGAGCTGTGAGTGGCCAGGTCACCAGGGTACTTCCGGTGGCCTGCACACTGCTACGAAACCTTCCCAGCACACATACAGACTCTGAAAAAGGCTTTGAGAACTTTAAGTTCTTCCCAAATTACATTAATAATAGGTGTTTCTCAAATATACTGCGCAGCAAATAGAACTGTTAATCTCAGGGGCTGACAGCATATATTTCACCCAAGATTTAACAGCGAGAGAGAAAGGGCCACCTGGACTTGTTGTTCTAAGTGACCTTGCTACTGCTCTGCACTTGGCTGTGGGGAAAGGTATTTCCCTTGAAATGCTGGGGTTTTTAGAAAACACTGCCTCCAGTTTGTGTAATAAGCAACCACAGAATAACCAATTAGATGAAGCAGCGCAGCTTTGGGCACATCACATTACTGCTCTCCTCAGAACAGCACAAAGCTCATCATGAGGTGGCTGAATTAGCAGGATGGGTGACTTGACAGCCTCAGAGTGGAAAGGAACCACCAGGTTCATCAAGGGGCTGTCTTGGGGCAGACACAGGGATCCAGCAGAGATAAATTGACGATGTAACCCTGAGCCATTGAGTCACACTCATCCCAGTCATGCTGCCCTTTTCCCCAGAGAGGAAAAACACCATTTCTGCTGCAGTTACTCTCAGCACCAAGCAACCTATGGCATTATGGTCCATGAACAGGACAGATTTCAGCTCCTCTGCTGTTACTTTTAATTAGTTTGTTGTACCAGTTTCAGCTTTTGAACATTTCCCTATGCTTTAAGTACAAGCAGTACATTAACAGGGGCACAAGAGGGCCAAGTAGTGTTATGCTCTACAAAATGAAACAGCAATTCATTCAGAGTAGCCAGAACTTGCCTTGGTCTGCTTCAAATACCCTGCTCATAAATATGGTGTTAACACTCACTGCAAAACACTGCTAGGATTTCAAATGTGATAATGTGTTACAGTTAAATAATGTTTTGCTGTGTTATAGGCACTCACAGGCAACAACACTTTTAGCAAGCCCTCTCTTTAGAACAGGGAGTTTGTTCCTCTCAAACCCACTGCCCTGCAGTGAATCTCAGTTCTGATGTGCAGATATCTAAATTCCAGCTGGTTCACACTTGTCAAATTTTGGGCCAGCATTTTTCTCTAAATTCCCTTACATTCTCTCCTACCCTTAAAGAATGACTATGTCTTTTGCCAAAACAAACCAACTTCTTTTCTTTTTTTTTTTTTTTCCTTTTTAAAAACAGTTTTCTTACTCCTGAAAATCTCATGAAGTCTGTTTCCTCTATTCATTATTACTCAGCATGAGTGATCAGAACTTACACGGTATCTCAGATTAGATCAGTAATTTTCTGGTAATGTTCAGCTGTAACTCACCTGCTGCTTAAACAGTAGCAATAAATTAATTCAGCATATTTCATGGAGTTTGTTCCAGCTATAGGCTGGGTAGAATAAATTAAGACTCACAACTCACATCCTGTATTGTAAGTTTTTTAATGTTAATTACTAATATCATAATAGCACAACACTACACTCTGTTTCTGTTTGATGTAAAGAAGACACATTACAGAATTATTCCTGTGAATCAATGACAGTGCTGTTATGAGACTTCCAACTGATGGGGACATTTTGTTCTCAGTAACAGCTGTGGGAATTACTGAAGAGGACAAGAGCAGAATCTGTCCAGGTAAACCTGTCTCGTATTTTTGCTGCACAGCGCTGAGAAAGTTTTTTTACTAAACAAATTTAAAGCAACCGTTCAAATTAGTTGCACCATGAAACAAACCAATTATTTCATAAACACTTAGGACTAGAACTGATTGGGACACATAAAAAAAAAAAAAAAAAGGCAAAGCAGTTGGGATATGTGGTTCAGCTGATGTTGAAGTGTTTCAGAGGTGTTACCGGTTCTGTTACTGGAAACATTTTTTGACAAAAAAAATTTGCAGTACATGTGCCAGCAGCCTGCCAAACTCAAATTTCCCCTGGTTCATGGAGTGATTGCAATGGGACTAAACAAGGGGATCTAATCCATGCAACAGGATGCTGCCCCTTAGCTAAAGTTCGTACTAGCTGACTAGGAATTAAAAGAGCAATATAATGTTTTCCTACATATTTGTCCTGGTTGGTAAAGTAAAAGCAGCAGCGGCATGAAGCTGCTTAAGATGGAAGACCTCTTGCCTATGTGATGTATTATGCAATGCATACAGGGCTTGTCTCAGAATTAAAATGTGGATGGAGGGTCAAAGTGAATAGAACACAAAATATAGACACTTTAATGAATCGGTGTAACAATACAGTTTAACTTTATTCAAGGCACAGTGCATGAGACTGCTTTCTAAATTTCAATTTTTACTGGCTTCCAAAAGAGAAAATCACAGCAAGTACAAAAGCTGTGGTCCTCATACTAATGTGGAAACTGTGCTATTTTGGCTTTCTGTAAAATAAGTGTAAATGTGCTCCTGAATATCTGCTACAGCTTCTCTTTAAATGGAAATGTCAGAGAAGAGTTCAGAGATGAAGGAGGAGTAGCAACATTTCCAAGCCCTAATGTGTTTGTAGAGAGCATAGGAATAATTTCTCTAGCACACAGTAAAAGCCCCTCAAGGTTAAGTTAACAGAGGAGTCTGAGTGAATCACACACCAGGAATAATTTGAAATGGTTTCTGTCTTAATTGTCACAAATGCAGAAGCGGGTTTAGTTCTGCCTGTAATAGTTGCATTTCCCATACAAACATCAGTTTGAAGCTCCATCTGTTGCCAAGGTCCTTTTGAAAATGTAGGTTTCTTGCCTCATTTTTATCAGTCAAACAATGCACATTGTTGGTTTAAGCCAATTATATACAGAAATTCTCCCTGGATAAATGTTTACATTTGTAAATTTAAGTTTTGCTTTTGCAAACTGTTGCTTTTATAAGCTGAAAATTCACTTTCCAAAGCATTTATACTAATAAAGCTCAATAATTCAAGTAGTCACCAAATGCAAATGAATAGAAATTGGCCACAATGTGTGTCTGTACTTTTTACAGACACAATTATTTCGTACAATATTTTCTATGGTCTAAGTAGGAATGACAAAGGAAATAACCTAAGGTACACTATTTATTGCAATGTTAACCTTAGCTCTTGCAAGAGCATACGCTGATTCTAGAAAATGTAGAGGCACACGTATATTCCAAAATACAAAATTACAATATGTAAAAGCCTTCAAAAGATTAGTTAAGGATCTGATTTTGGCCTCACTTGAAGATTGCACACTAGGTTAAAAGCGAGTGAAAGCATCAAGTTATTCAAGGCTAATAGCAATGCTGCCAGAGCTGCTCCTGAAACAGGTGTTCTTAATCTCATTCAACATTTCAGAAAACCACCTGAGTAGAAAACAGTGAAACCTTTGAATACTCCTATTCCTCACTCCCCAATCAAGCCACGTGTCCCATAATAACACTACCTTAATATTTATTATTCCTGTAATTATTATATTGTCAGTTTTAATTATATGTTTGGCTATCAATTTTGTGCTGCTGGGATGGAGTCAGAGGTGAGGAGCCTGGGAAGCTGAGGAAGAGTGGAGGTAGCTGGAGGTGTGGAGAGCAGAGGGCTCACAGCTGCCCAAGATGGAGGGGAGGAGCACTGGGGAAGGGTCAGTCGCAGAAAATGAGCTGAGAGCTGGTTGGGAGCAGCTGTGAGTGACAGTGATTGTGAGGCTCTTGGTAAAATGATTAATTAGCTGATACACGGTTGGGGAAGAAGCCTGGGTTGTTGGAGCACTTTGATATGGCTCGTGGCTGGTTCTGAGGAGATGGAGACACTGGGATTTGCTGCTGTTCTGAGTTGTTTCCAGAACTGTCTCATAGGAGTGCATAAGTGAGGTAAACTAATTAATCTTATTTACCAGTGAAATGACGTGGATAAATAAATCCAACAGCAGCATTAGGCATGTCTGTATTTATTTTAACATCATCTAAATATTGTTTGTCTGAGAATTGTTGCTGCTAATTATTTGGTAATCACATCTGTGAAAGGAAGCACTATGGAGAGATTCTTTTCCATAAGGTTTTGGCAGAACATGTTATGGAGGCTGTGGAGAGAGGAATTCCTTACAGCCAGGCTGATTCTGCTGATGCACTCTGGTACTTTTGAGTCACAGGCTGGAGGTGGAAGTGCTACATCTACATCAAATGGTATTGAAAAACTTTTCCCTGCAAAATGCTCCCGGATTTCTGCCTTTTAATTACAGAATAGAGCATTCTCTTCCTCATGGCTGCTTTATTTTCGAGTTTGTTCTGTTTTGTTTGGTTTTTTTTTTTTAACAAGTCAGGAAGGAACTTTCTAAGTGTTGACTTGTACTGGTACTTGCCATGTTATCCTCTTTGAGTCTGCAGAAATGGTGCATTTCTTTAATTGTGGCACTCATTTGCCTGTGACTGAGAAAACAACTGTGACTACACAACTATTAGAAACAAAACCTCTAATTTAAGCAACCTGGCATCACACATGAAACCTGTGTCCCAACCTATGTTTTTAGGCAAATATATTTTCCAGTGCTCTCTGTGGTGCTCTTTGTGTGTTCACCTGCAGGTCATGGTGAGAGTCCTTTGTTGGCAGGGCCGATGATGGAATTCAGACTACAGAGCCTTGTGTTTTGAGTAGTAACATGCTTTTTGGATAGGACTTGCTGAAAAAAATATTTAAATATTAAATGTACCATATTTCAGATTAAAAAATGGTGTGTGTTTGAACAACAGCATGAATAAACCCACTGAAGGATTTCTCTAGAGAAGGAACCACCTGCACGTGGACTCAGATACCCCTCTAGATCTGTTAAATGCACCACACATTTGTTGTGCATTGTCCTGCTTGTCATACACTACTATTATTTTTATTTGACTGAAAACTCTGCATGTTGATATTTCCCTGGGAAGCTATAAAGCTCTATACAATGATTAAAAAAACCAAACCCAAGCCACAAAAGTATTTGCTGAGCTATAAGAATATAGAAAAATGTAAAAGATAGCAAGTCAGGTACCAGTTTGCATTCTGAGCCATGACTGTTCAGCTTATTTCAGTGTTTTGTGGATTTTTTTTTTTTTTGGATAATACCTTGTCTCTGTTATTTCCAGTAACCTCCTTGCACTGCTAAAGGAAAGAGACTTGACCGATACCTGACTTCAGCATCACCTTTTGAATCCCATAATCTTCTTCAATTACTCCCACTGTGTCAGGTTATAAGTGGAGCTTGTCTGGCATTGGTATTGTGAGAAAAACCAAAACAACAACAAATCCCCTCTGTGGTTTTATTTCAGCAGCATTGTTGCTTTTGGTTTTGCTCCTCCTTAACGTGCAGCATGAGTTGCTGGCCATCCTTATGAGAACTCCAGAATGGGGGTTCTGGGTTTTATGAATGGATTTTATGTGTTTTCATGAAATTTGCCAATATATAAGCAATTTCTTCAGTGCGTATTGCTGACTCAGTAGACTGCAAGGCAGGGGTTTCACATCAGTGTGGAAAAAGTTTTGTTCCCTGAAGCATTCTTGTCATCTCCTTGTTGTTCCATATGCATTTATGAGATGCTGAACCAGACTTTGGGGAAGCTTAGTTGTGCTGTCTCTTGATTTCTGTTTTTGCCAGGACTAAGACTTTTTACTCACCTGATGTCTTCCCAGGGTACAAGGGAAAACTGCCTTTTTCTCTCAGAGCCTGCCTCTTTCCCAAGCTTAGTAATATTTCAAGGGAGCCCTGAAATTTGCTGTTAATGCTGTTCACACGATGAATATTTCATACCAAGATGAACATGGGTTCTGAGTCTAAAAGATTATGTAGTACCAAACTTTAAATTAGGAAATGAAATAGATTTAAATTATGTTGAAGAAGGCTCTGATTAACAGCTATTAGCATTAAACTTGGCGTTGTATTAAAAACACATGATGTGCTCAGGAAGAAGTCTGTGTCTTCCTAGGAGTGTTTTTCTGTGTACATTTGTCTTCTCCTTTATGCAGTGACATGCTGAAGCACCTTGCAGAGAGTTTTAGAAGTACCTACCCAGTCTTCCCAGTGTCAAGATGACAAATCTGCCACTCCCAGTGATGGTTTACCTGATGCAGCCAGAGCTGGTTTTGAAGTACTTGAATCTCGTGATTCTGTGGTGAACTTTATGAAATTAGTAGGCAATTTATGATGTGCTCTCTGAATCCTATCCCTGGGCAACTCATCTTGTACTTTTCTTGCTTCCAGGACATGTAATTAAGTTGAGAGTATCTCATTGCCTTGGCATGCTCCCTGCTCAGTAACTCTGGCCACAGAAACAGTGCAGCACCTCCTAAACCTTCTTGTGCTGTACCTGGACCCCTGTGAGGTAACACAGACTGTGATCTTCCCTTTAACTGTGGCACAGGTTTTTTTTTAATTTAAGATTTATATTTTATATTTACAAGTATGCCTTTTAAGGTAATGATCTGTAAAGGTATGTGTGCCTTTGTGAAGATGCAGACAAGAAAGTTCCTTTAACATTCAAGAAAGAGAAAAATAATCTGCAATCTTTTGTTGCCAGGTTTGCCCACATAGTGATTGTAAAATTTTATTTATGTGTTTTTAAGAAGTTGACAAATATACACCTTAGGTGAACAAAAGGTAATGAAACCCATTCCAGAGATATACACTGAACTGTTGCCTGGTTTTGCTAGTGGTGAGATAACTAAGCATTGAAACTAGAGGCAGCAAAGTAAATATTTCATATTCTAAGACATTAGGTGTCAAGTAGATAAATGAAAATTCAAATGAAACCTGTGAGCAGTGTTTCAACTTCAGAAAGTTCACAAACAATAGTAAGGTGTTGTTATTGCTTTGGTTTTCTGCATGTACAATAACATTCTTTGGAGAGCAAGTCGATATTCACATGGCTGGCTCGTAGTAGGGACTGTTAAATGGGAATTCGCCTACTTGGTGGAGTATGGCTAGTGAAAATTATTCTCTAAATACATTTTCTTGTGTAACAAAATCAACAAAACTCTGTATATGAACTGATCAGATTTGTTGGATATTCTTTAAAAACAGTGCATCTTTAGGAACTGCCTCCCCAAACGAGAACACTTTCCTTTAGGATACAATGTAGGTATAAAAGCTAGGTTGAATCTTGAAGTTGAAAACCTTATATTCTCGTGAGGACCTCTGTGTGGTGTACAAATACAGCATGCAGTATTTGATTGAACAATAATAATTATGATAGTAAACCAGATTAAGCAGAAAATTCCTCAAAATGAAAGAACCAACAGAAATGTTATTGCACACATACTTTATTTAAATATTACAATAATTATTTTTCTGTTATAAGTTTTACAGATAGAGCTTATTACAGCACAGTCTCCTGCACTGCCAAACAAAAAGATGTGAGTTTAATGCATTCTTTAGGAACAGCAGTTTTGTGCATCTTGATTTAGGAGGAGAAACTCATCTGTTTCCATGAATTATGGGGCTTTGAGTTGCTTCTTTAAAAATCTGGCTGCAAATAGAACTGGCAGTTTATTGAGGCCAGAGTGGAGTTCCTGCTTGCTGGTGATAAGAGGTGCCTGGCAGCACAGGCATCTGATAGAGGGAGGACAGACTGAATGTCAGCACCAGAACGTGAGCGATGGCAGCAAGTCATTGAAAGTAATGGTTTGCAAAAATTTCACTTGGTTGCTTCCAGTGTGGCTCATTGTCTGCCATCTGCTCCAAGACATCAAAACAATAAGATGAAACATGCAATTATCTGCATACATCATTTGCGTAGTGAGGATATAGATGTAAGTTGTCCTGTCTGACTGTTCAGCCTGGGCCAAACCAGGCTGTTTAACTTGTCGGTGACCACTTCACACAATGTTAACGCGTGGCTGAAATGTAAATCAAACCTAGAAACTCAGAGCTAAGAGTGAAGAGCTCTGCAGAGGGTAAAGAGGGACAATTTCAAAGGTGCCATATTTAGTTTTGGGTTTATCGAACAATGCACTGTGTAACAGCTTAATTTCCCATGCTTTATAAAAGTCTGGAACATCTAAAACATGCACTGTGAGCCTGTGAGAGTGAGTTAAAACTGTGTACAGGAGTTCCCAGGGAGGCTGGCCAGGAGCAGAGATTTTGTCAGCAGTCCCATGCGCTATCACCAGGAAGCAAGGCTGTGGGGGAAGCTAAAACTTGTTCATGAGGGTACCTGTGGCTGGAGCTTCAGAGGTGTAGGAGCAGCGGCCTGCTTGGGCCATTCTGACCGTGATTAAGAGCTCTTCTCCCATGGGAAAGCACATACCAAAGATCGTCTGCAGCCACAAACACCTCTGTGAGAATGCCTCAATTCAGCAGCCCAGAGCACTGGGCCACAGAGGCTGTGTGGGATGTGTGAGAGTGTCTGAGATAGAAGAGGAAGAAACATCTGCTCTGCCATTTATATGTGTGATTGGTTAGTCTCCTAATCACTGGCTGCATAGTTTGTATGCAGACGAAACATAACAATACTCCAGTGTGTTTAATAAAGATATTCCTGCTAGACGGCAAAGTGGTGGTCTGTGATCTCAATTGCTACAAGAGGTGAGTCTGACAGGGGTCAGCACAGGAGATCAGCCAATGTCAGTCAGGAAAAATCCTTCCTCATGCCTCGAGTAGGCTGCAGTCATGGTCACAAGGTATTTTTATTTGATTTGCTTGCTTGTCTATTTGCTTAAAGAGGAAAAAAAATCCAAGAGAACTTTATCCTTAGAGATTGTCTAAAAACATCCCTTAAACCCCATGGTTGCAGTTGTGGGTGCAGGGAGTCAGAGAAGATTTTAACCCTTACGCTGCCTTTTTCAGGCAGTACCGCGCTGTCAGTTCATTCTCACTGCCCCAGAGTGATGCTGAGTCTGAAATGCTAGCGGTGTAGTCAGTCGATTTAAAAAGAAAACACGCGGTTCTAACATAACTTTGCTTGTTGTCAATCTGTTCTGAAGCCAAGCGCTGTCAGGGCAGAGCAGGGCAGGGTGAGCCCGGGAGCGGCACCACACGGTGGCACTGAGGGGATGAGTTCTGACACTCCCGAGCATCCGAGCAGCGCGGAACTGAGCTGAAAACCTGCCTCTGACCTCCCCGGGACACACCGGGGCTGTGCGACAGGCAGACACGGCCGGGGTGCCGGTGCTGTCACACAGGGGTGACACAGCAGTCAGAGAGATCCCAGCGCATCCTCGGCTGGGGGAGGGCCTGTGGAGAGGGTCGCGGAGCATCTGCAAAGGGGGAGAGCTGAGTTTCAGTCTCTGTATTTGCTCTGTAATAATGCCTTCTCTACTGATTTTGACATTTAGGAAGGAAACCTTATAAGTCACTATTCTTATGGGGGTTTTTTTGGGTTTTGTTTTGTTTTTCTTTTAATGCTGCTTTTCTAAAAACGCTGATCAAAATAAAGTGATAAAAAGGCCATTTTGACTCAGTTTTGATTGAGAGGCTGATGGACAGGGTGTTCAGACCCTTTGGTCACTCTCTGAGTGCAGGACTCAGTTACCATCACACTTTCAAAGGGGTCACAGTGTGTTTGAATTACTTTTTCTTGTAATTTTATTTCATTTTATTGATTGGATTTCTCCCTACCTGTTCGTATGGGGAAGTAAAAAATAACTTTGTATTCTTTAGTAATCTGATCTTATTTTTGTCTCCAGCATGCTTCCTTGTATTAGGATCAGAGAAGAGCTTATAACATAGCCAAGATGATCTCTTACTCTGTGATGGAATTGTTTGTACTTGGCCCTTAAAAATGTTTCTCTAAATAGCTGCCAGCATCCTGGGACAGCTTGTTTCCAGTTCTCACTTACTGTCTTCCTGAAATGACATGTGTTTTTATTGCAGTATTATTTTTTTTGTCAGTCTTTTAGTGGTGTATTTTATAATTGCTTCATTCCTGTCATCCAAGTTACCATCTGCTTTGACACCCCTTAGCCTTTTCCTTGCACTTTGTGTGACCTCAAGAGGACTTTCCTTTTCACCATCATCTGCACCAAAGCCCCAGGAACCTGTGGGATTCAGCAATCTGCAGATTCGTGGTGCTGAATTGCTTGTCCAACAGCTACGCCTATAGACCCTGCTTACCAGGTTTTCTGATTGTAGGATCTGCTTTATACTCTCACCACTGATTGTATCTGTGACCTTTTCCTATTTTATTCCCTAGTTAATGATTTTCCACTAGTTCCAGTCATTCTTTATAAACTGGACCTCAGAGTAAACATAATCCCCTTTGATATGCAGTTTTTTCTGTTCAGTCTGAAGAAGAGAGGGCTTTGGGGAGACCTTATTGTGGCCTTTTAGTATAGAAAAGGGGCTTATAAGAAAGAAAGGCATTTTACCAGGGCCTGAGAGGAAAATGGGGTGAAAGAGGGTCGACTGATTTGGCTATAGGTATGAAATTTTTATATGATAAGGGTGGGAAGATGTGGGCACAGGTTGCTCAGAGAAGCTGTGGCAGCCCCATAATTGGAATTGCTCAAGCTCAGGTTAGAGGGGCTTTGAGCAACCTGGGCTGGTGAGAGATGTTCCTGTCTCTGGCAGAGGGGTTGGACTAAAGAGGTTTTGGACTACAATCTTTAAAAATTCCTTCCAACCCAAACCATTCTATGATGTTGTTAAAATATCATCTTAATATAACGGTTGAGAGAAGCATCTATGAAAAGTTTATCTGTGTTAGATCAGTAAGAGGGTTAACAAAATGTTTATTTTTTTTCCAAATGTCAGGTCTTATATATTTACTTGCTATGCAGTAATGCATGTTTTATGAAAAACAGGAACACATAGTTGCCAAGATCTGCATGTGTCAATGAAAAACCCCTAAAATGAATTGCTGCAGATCTGAGTCAGTGCTATAATGCATCTTGGGCTGTAAAGCAACATGAGACTGTTTTTCTGAGCTTATTTATTGGAGTTGGAGAAAGAGTGAGTTCAGTGAAGGGTTCTGATTTATGTAGTGGTTTCCCCCTCCACCTGCTGTGTAGTTTTTAAAAAATGTTAATTATTTTGCTGACATGAAGAAGAGATAGGAGGTTGTTTCCCATATAGAAAGGGAAGAAGTCTGAGGAGAAAGATTTGTACCCTTCTCCATGTTAAGCCCATACATCTGCCCTTGCCTGGGCCTACTTGGAAAAAATTCCTCCAAGTGGTCCTCGGCTTGGCTCCACAGAGGGGAAAAGGACAAAATAGTGGTGTTGTTCTGAGCCAGATGCGATGCTGCAATGGTCTTTTAGACCTGTGTAAGAACAGCACAGTCCTTCTTGAACCTGGCAGCCTCCAAGGGGACTCTCTGGCATTTTGCCTCCATGTTTTCTTTTCTGAAGCATTCCTCAGAAGCTCGTAGGTATATGCAGCTCTTGGGTTTGGATTATGTTTGCTGTGAACTTGCAAATAGTTAGAAAATACTTTTTCATAAAGCACAGAGGATGTTTCTAAACTGTTTCTAAACTGTAACATCCCAAGTCCTTACAGCTTTGACTTACCACTCATATAATCATGTTGTTTTCATGTGTCAGAGGAGGGAAATGTTACTTCAGAAAAACATTAATTTTCTGACAAGGTTTTTAAACCTCGTAGTTAATGAGGAAATTACTAGATATTCATGTCCTAGATATACTGTACCTGGGCATTTTACAGACAACATCTCAAAGCTGGTTAGCCAGTATATGGTGTTTTCTTCAGTGACAAGCATATTTTCAGCCTTACACAGGAAAATGTATAAGACCTGTGTGATAAGAATTAATCAGAAAGGTGACGATTTAAGGTTTAATTATAATTCTGTTCCAGAGCAATGGGCTGTGTGAACTGCTGGTACTGAACTGTGCTGTGCAAACACTGCATACTGATGGAATTTGCTTGTCAACCCCAGTGGCATTTCTTTGCACTAAGCTTGTTGTTCTGTCACTCAAGTGCATCATGGGAAGAGATGAGTATCTCAAGGGAATGTGATCTGCATTTCTAAGAAGAAAGTCAGCCTCAAAGGTGCCACAGAAGGACTAACACAATAATCTCTGCTCAAGAGATAGCTGGTTTATTGACTGTGAATTCTGCATTCTTCCTAGGGGATGATACACATTTAGTTGCAAAAACTTCAGCTGAATGTATCAATTTTTGTATTTCATTGCTGATGAAATGATTGGTAAAAGAGTGTGGTGTTATAGGAAACAGTCACTAAGTCCAAATGATTCTCAAAACTTACATTGCTATTCTGATATTTGTTTTCTTTCTTTTGCTGCTCAGACTTTAGATTTGTGTGTAACGTTCTCCTCCCACAGAACAGGTATTTTAGCACAACGTGTACAACAGCAAACTAGATTAAAACAGTCAAAGTAAAGGAAGTAACACCTGAGCAATCTTCTCTTCTGCTTACAAGTTAGAACACCAGATTATCCTCAGAATAAAGAAGAGAGGGCAAGTCGAGGTCAGGTTGTGACCAAAAACATTAGTTCAGGGCTAGAAGCTGATGAGGTAAAATGATACAGCAGCTTCTCAATTTGGAGACATAAATTCTTTTAAACTCCATTGGCATTAGAAGGACAAATGTGTGTCCTCAGGTGTGGGCTGCAGGGATGTAATCTGTCTTTTCAATGCACTTGATGATGAATACAAGCTTTTTTTCTGGTCTTCTGCTAACAACTATTACTTGACTTTTCAAATTTACCTCAAGACTTTCTTCAATTATGTGTTTTCATGTTACACATTAGAGTTTCTAAAGAAGCTGCAGAGATGTTTTGCCTCTCAGCTGTTTGTGCTACAGAAGGGCAATTAAACTGGGAATATTTATGGTGAAGTTTTGTACCTTTGCTTTAACAGATAAAACAGTGCCTGATTTTGCTTCTCTCCAACTTTATGGGAGATTGTAATTGATTTTGCTATTGGGAACAAAACTGGGCCAGGCATTTTGAGCTGTAAATATCATTGGCATTTTGAAAATGGAAGTACTGTTAAATTGCAGTGCTGACAATGGATTATCCCACATTAAGCAGGTTTCACTAAGTTTTGTGTGTAGCTTAGTCATTATAATTCAAGATTTCTGTGTGTGTGGGAAGCCTAATATACTGTGTTTTTTACATAGTCCTGTATATATGTAAATGGAATTGTGGAACTCCCTTAATGCTCCAATAAATATGCCAAATGTCTGTAGCAACCTGCTGTTCACTGTGCCCAGATTGCTTCTTTGTGAGTAGGTATCAATCTTCGGTACTTGCTGCATTCAGCCTCTCCTGGTCCCTTATCAGGATCCATCTGTTCTACTGTATTTGGTAGTGTGGAGTTTTTGTGATAGATATAGGCTTCAAAAATGCTCATCTCCGAGTGGTTCCTGATCCCTACTGAGTTGTATTTGTCAGCATAATAGTTTCAAATTGCAAAGGGATAAAGTCATGCGCTTCCAGGTAAGAAAGTGTTTTGTTGCATGGTACACCTACACAGGCAGGGCAGATTTTTAAAAACTCCCTCTTGTTTTTATTCTGATTCACTGGAATAAAGCTGACATGTTCTTTCTATATGGATATTGAATATTGGAAGACAAGACTGGCTGCGTCCTGGGAAAATAATTTATTTGATTTTTAGACTTTGTATCTTTTTCTTTGGTCTTTACTTTCTTCCAGAAGTGCTGGACCACATCTGTTAAAACATGAAGAGTGTGGAAAATCTAAAGTGAGCACATGGCTACATAAACTTTGAGGATTTGTTTGCAAATATGATTTTGTAGAAAGGAATTGTTGAAGCTTCAGTTCAAGTTTAGAAAACATATTATAGGTGTGCAAATGGATAAACGTACTGGTTCTGCTGGGAATAGTTTTACAGATATATTTGTGATTTACTGCCTGCACAAAAATACAGTTTTGTTCCTGATCTGATATGCTTATAGTAGCAGGAGGCATTATCATCTGCAAAAAGGCAAATGTTATGTGTGATTGTGAGTTTGGCACTGTCAGCATCTGTGTTTTGAGTCATGGTTCACAGACATTAAAGTACATTAATGTACTGATGACTCTGGAATGGCAGAGCTGCAGCTGCCTGACAGTTTGTGGGTGTGTGAAACTCACCACAAATGTGGGCCTGCCCAGAGGGAACCCAGAAACAGCCTTGGGAAACAGTGCCTGATGTTTGACCTGGTGTGAGAATGGGTTGCTGGTAGAGTTTTTGTTGGGAAAAATGATATTAAGAATTACTATGTTTTGAAATGTATGTGAATGTTTTTTAAAAATAACGAAAGGTAAAGAAATTTACGTGGGTGCATTTGAATGCCAAGTAAGATACATGTCTAAATACTGAAGGATGCCAGAAGGTAACATTTAGTTCTTTAGTTTAAATTAAATAACTTAAACATTCACTTCATGCTCTGAATGGTCATATACCTGGTCTGGATATACTTAGCAACTCCCAGGCAAGAAATTTATTCTGAGGCTTTGTAATAAACTAAGTTTTCTCTTTCAATGAATTATGCAAATCAGCATAAAATTGAAATTCTAAATTGACCATATGCTTGCATATTTTAAATGTTTTCAGGTTAAAAATGAATATTTCATATACACATATTCTTTATAAAATAACATCTAAAGCTTGGCTAATAGGATATGTAAAGGACCTGAAAGGCACAGTAGGGCTGGCATATCAATGGAAGGGACTAGCCATGAATTGTTCTGCAATTTGACAGTGCTGCACGGTTTCAGAGAGGTGGAATTGTTCCTTTGCCATTCACAAAGGGGAACACTTCCTTTCCTAGCAAATGGCAAGGACAGGGTTACTGCAGACACACTGAGCAGAGCTGGGCTTCTTCTTAGTTTGACTGGGAGCCCATTCCATCACGAATTAACTGTTTACTCAGGTGTTCAGCTTGGTGGGGCCAAAGAGAAGCAATAACTCTGCTGGGTCGATTTGCTGCCTTTGCTGGTGGGACTGTGTGCGTGACACGTCCTGGGCTGCTTGTGCTCTTCTTTTTGGGGCTCTTGGCTCACAGAAGGCTCTGCAACTGCTTTATGGCCTCTGAGCATTTATTCTCACTCTTATTTTTCTTACTAGTCACAAAATAATCTGAGTTTCTTCATCTCCTTCACCATAAACTTCTGTTTCAGGGACTTAATATTTATTATAAATCTTCGTACACTGCTGGCATTTGAAATAGCTGCTTCAGCTGATAGGTTCTGCTCTTGGGAAAATATTTCCATTTTTTAAAGTTTAGTCATAAACTTGGCATCTTTGTGGCTTTTTTGAATTTGCCAGAGCAGTAGCCTTATTTTAAAAAATGTTAGGAATCTTTCAATATCAAAATATTAGCTTTTATTTCTAGGAGAATACTAAATTCAGGAAGAAGATATTTTGATGTACGTTTTCAAGGCTTCTTCAAATAGTTATAATTAAAAAAAACCCCAGTAGGTGTAACCAATGTTAAAAGCAGAGAAAGATGTGATTAGAACACAAACTAAAGAAAAAGAAAGCTAAACATCAACCCTCCTTCAAGCTACAGGGGTGTTCTCTTCATACTTTCATTGTATTATCATTTTCTCTTCTACTTCATCTCACACAGAGAGATGAACAAAAAAGTTTTTAATGTAAGTTTTCACCCCCCCCATCACAACTACACCCTTAGATGTAATAAATGCATATTACACATATGAAGAATAGAGGAAAATGATTTCTTTAGTGCTTTTGCTGTGATTCAGATCAATATTTACAATCTAAGAATATACACAGTATAGGCAAGCTGGAAGAATGCTCTCTGGGACAGAAGCTGGTTGACTTTTGCACCCCCAGCATTGCTCGTATTCATCTCAGTCTTAACTTGCAAGTTTGACCTCTGTCTGCCACAGCAGCACTTCTTGCACTTTCCTTCAAAGCAGCTGGCTCTTAGGAGGAGTAGGGTCCTGCCAAATGTGGCAATCTAATACTGCAATTCCTGCATCCCCTTTTATATGGGGAATACAGTCAATCTACAAATAACTTGGAAATTTTGTGTTGGTCTTAATACATGGTTAATCATAATGAAAAAGAGAATTAGCTAGTATTTGGAAATTAATTTATTAGATTTCCTGTAAAAGTAGAGTAGGAAACAATTTTTTTTCCCTACCTAACAGCAATCAGTGATGGCAACTGAATAACTCTTTATCACAGACTACCAAACTCTGATATTGATAATCAAGTATTTATTTCTGAGTGACTGTTTTTTAAGAACGATTTTTCCAAAGTTCAAAATTGCAGGTGCCTTGCATAGTGGCATACAAAAACCAACTTTGAAGGTGTTTTAGTCCTGACATATCTCTAGAGGGAAGATGATAAAGAATCCACTGAAGATGATGCCTGAAATTCCCATGAGCTTCTAAAGAAACATTTAATAAGGTAAGCTTGTGTGGGCCGAGTGCTTAGGTGAAGCATGCCTGAAATTTGCTTGAAACTTAGCATGGAGTTCTCTTTTGATGTGGTGAATTTTCAATAATAGCACCTGGTAAAGTCACTGCACTTTCTGATGGTGGCCTTAATTTTCCCTGGCATAAAAAGAGAGAGACTCTTTTGTTTTCCTAAATACTTTGTGGGATTACAGCTTTCCAAAGCAACAAACGTACTTTGTACTGCATCCATGGCTCAGACAGGCCATGTATAATGTATGAACTGATTGGGTTCTCCTCTGCCATTTTTACAGGAGCAGCTTTCTAAGCAGAGAGTTTGAAGCCAAACCATTTTCTGTAGCTAAAGCCAACGAGTGTACCGGGATCTGACCCTTCAAAAGTTCAGTTTTTCTTTAGTTAAAATGCTTTTATTTATGGAATGTTATGGATGTTCAGTTTTTAGCTATCATGTAGCTACTTTTTAGACCCCCTTAAGTTTATAAATATCTGGGTCTGAGGCACTCAATACAGGAAAGAGAAGCTGCTGGAATGAGCCCAGAGGAGCCACTCAGATGCTCAGAGGGGTGAAGAACCTCTGTGGTGAAGACAGACTGAGAGAGTCAGTGTGGAGAAGAGAAGGCTCTGGGGAGACCTTAGAGCACTTTCCAGTAACTAAAGGGGCTGAAACAGAGCTAGAGAGGGACTTTTGACAAGGACAAGGGGGAATGACCTTAAGCTGAAGGAGGGAGGATTTAGATTAGATTTTAGGACAAAGTCCTCTTACTGTGAGGGTGGTGAGGCACTGGAGGGTATTGCCCAGAAAGGTTGTGGACTCCTCATTCCTGGCAGTGTTCAAGACCAGCCTGGATGGGCTTTGAACAGCCTGGTCTAGTGCCAGGTGTCCTTGCCTATGGTGGGGAGGTTGGAACTACATGTGGAGGCTGGTCCCTTCCAATCCGAAACTTTCTGTGATTCTATGATTCTGCATAACTGCTTAACAGGTGTTTGCTCCCCAGCCTGTGTTGATGGATTTTTCCATCCCCAGCACAGGACACTGCATTTGTCTTTATTTCAGTGTGAGATTCCTGCCAGCTGTAGCTGCAGCCTCTCAAGGTCACCACCTGATCAAGCACTCCTCCCAGGCTGTTCCTGTAAGCCACATCTCAAGGTCTGACAGATTTCAACCTGCAGGAAAATACTGATCCAGTGTACTGATGTAGATCCCAGCTGCTGTGACCCTACTCTTTTTCTCAGTTGTAATGAATGCTCATAGGTCAAACCTTTGTGAGTTGCTGTTCCTCTGCAGAAACTCAGAAAATCCTGAGTTGCTTTGTTCAATTTCTTCTTGATTCTGCTGATGCCAGGAGCTGTAGGATGCCTCTCTTTCTCCTGACAGCCCCGTTCAAAGATGCAGGGATGATTATGAGGTTTTATGCTACTTAGGGCGAGTCAGCTCATACCTACTGAAAACCCTGTAAGCTGCTTCCTTGCTTCTGCTCTTTTTCCTTGGGACCCACGAGGTGGGAGCAGCTGCTTTTAATGCCCAGTGTGATGTTGTGTGATCAGCAGGTATCATCCACATTGCTGTGTGTGAGTACACATCATCAGTAGCTGTGTGCTAGGCCATGTACATCAAAGAGAAATGCAAATTATACTGGAGTTTCTGATATCATCAGTTTATCCACTGTTATATTTTCTCTTCAAAAAGAGGTGATAAAGAAAATCAGAACTTTTTCTGTGTGATGGAAAAGTCGTCGTGCACCATTCAGATGAGCAATTTGGTTACTGGATGTTATTTCCTGCTCTTGCTGACTGAAACCACATAGTTATCCTCACTGGGCTAGTTTTCTTATGTTTTGGCTCTTTTAATAACAGCTTTTTTATCTCTTGTTTTCAGTGGTTAATGTATTTGTACAAGAAAAACTGCTCCTTGGTCTTCAAAACAATTTTACAGTACTGTGCTCATCAACACTGAAAACTCAATGTGAGTCACTGTACTTAAAACATACTGAGATAGAGAAGTAAAACAATAACAAATGGAAATTAAAAGTGATAGAAGCACACAATGTCTTTTTTAATGGTTCTGAGGGATGATGTGGTTATGTAGTAATGAAAAGTTACAGCTTCTCGTTCTTTTTATTTGAGGCAGTGAAATTGCATCTGGAATTTTGGAGCAAAGAGTAGGGTACCTCCACATTTCAGAGACACCACTTTAAACCTTCCCTCCGTCTCAGTAGCTACCTTTGCTGTTATTTGGTAGTCTATACAATATATTATTAGATTCCTTTGGGAATTCAGGTGTGGTTTTCAGAGGAATTCAAGGATTTAGGTACTGATGCCCTAAGCTCCTTTGGAAAGCTTAGGTAACACATAGTTCAACATTGAGAACTGGGCCATATATTTTCCAAATTCTATCCCAGTGCTCCAGCATGCCTGATGCTAGAGCTTTGCAACCACATCACAGTAAAGTTTGAATTCCTTCTGGAACCACATTTTTACTTTTTAGCAAAGGTTAGGAGGGTCTTGTTTTCAATCTGATAGAAAACAGGAACAATGAAGGAACTCAAGGGAATACAGGGAATTTTCTTGCATTTCTACAACTTGGAGTGCTACAAAACAGTAAACAGGATTTCAGAGTTGCAGAGTAACAAGAACTAACCTGGCTCTGATTGACCAGGTCCTCATCTGGAAGGCTGCACTTTATGTCTTGGGTTTTGTTCTGGGCCCCTCACTACTAGAAAGACATTGAGGGGCTGGAGCTTGTCCAGAGAAGGGAAGGGAGCTGGGGAAGGGTCTGGAGCACCAGGAGCAGCTGAGGGAGCTGGGGTGGTTGACCTGGGGATATGAGTCTCAGGGGGAACTTTTTCCTCACTCTCTACAACTCCCCAAAAGGAGGTTGTAGCCAGCTGGGAGTCAGGCTCTTCTCCCGGGTGACAAGTGACCAGACCAGAGGACACTGCCTCAATTTTCACCAGGTGCCGAGGAATCCATTCAGTGCAGGGGTGCACTCAGGCTGGGGGCAGCTGCAGGTGAGCTCTGGGTGGCAGCCCCAGAGGAGAGGCTGGGAATTGTCACCCTTTGGGTAACGAAGGGCACCTGTGGCTCATGTGACGCTCCCCGTGCTTGGACCGGGAGGAGATAAAAGTTGCTTTGTTCAGAGTCCCTCCTTAGAAGCACCAGCTTGAACTGTTATTTTATTATTTAGTTGTTGCACCAAGATTAAATTATTTTAAGGATCTGGATGACTGAGGCCCAGCTGTGGGAAGCCAGGGGTTGAGCTGGAAAGGAAACCTAGTATGGCTGTGAGTGTGGGGTGACCTCAGTCCCAGCTCAGGTGGTGCAAGTGCCAGAGTGGCTCCTGGGTACTCAGACAGGGAAGTTTCCTTAACACAGGGGAGGTTTAGTTTGGGAGTTAAGAAGAATTTCTTCTCTGAAAGGATGGTCAGTCATGGGAACAAGCTGCCCAGGGCAGCTGCTCAAAAGCTGTGTGGATGTGGCATTGGAGGGATATGGTTTAATGGTGGTGCAGGGCTAATGGTTGTGATGTCCTTTTGATTTTTGCCTTTTTTTCCTTATATGTTCTCTCTATTCTTTGCACATATATTTGTAGCCTATTGTATTAGTGGCTAGTTTTTTCAGCAGGTTTTCATGCCCTTTTCTAGGCAAGAAGACAAAACAGATTCCAGAGCTCCAAGTCCTGGGGGGTACAAGGCCTTGATTGTATCTTGGTTATTCCTGAGAACCAAGGTTGAGAACAAGGTCTTCGACAGCCAGTACCAAGGGAGAGGGCTCCAGAGAAGGGGCTTGACCTGGAGGGGAATTGCATCACCACTTGTCCTCCTAATTAGTGTTTTTTAGCAATTATGGTAATTTCCTAAAACCTATAAAATTGTATGCATCCCTGTGGGAGTGGGCTTTTGTGGACATCCTTCCATAACTGCTGCTGGAGCTCCAGTAAAGATCCACTTTTATATTGCCGCCTATATTAATATAATCTCAAGTTTCATTTCTAAGTTGAAAAAGGCAACAGTTGGACTGGATGATTATGGAGGTCTTTTCCAACCCTAGAATTCTATGATTCTATAGTTCTGTACCAGCTTTCCTTTCAGATTGTGAGTAGTGATAGCCCCACAACAAAATCTGTTTTAAATTGAGGAATTTAAGAGGTAATAGAGCACTGTGGTAGTGTGCTGGCCACCAGGGACATCCTGGCCTGGCCTGGCCACTCACCGCTCTGCATTCCACTTATCCCTCCCCTGTTCACCCAGGACTGGCCACATGTCACGGGCTCGTCATTTGTCTATTAGCTGGGCTCTCGCCCTGCCCACCAGGAGGAGAGGGATAAAAGAGGGAGGCAAGAAGGGGGCAGGGAAGTCTGGCCACATTTCCACTACACATCTTGTTTTCTGCCTCTCGCTCGACGAGGGAAGAATAAAGGACTCTGATAAACGCAACTTGTACGTCTGTCTTTGCCTGCCCGGAGCAGCCACTGCCGGCCTGGGATCGGAGCTACCGAGGAAGGGGCTGCAGGGGCTGGACTCGGTGACCTGGAGGGGCCCGTAGAGGAAATAAGAAAGCAACAGAGCACTCCACAGAAAGTAATTTACAAAGTCATCAAGAAAATAAGAGAAGAGTTTCTAGGGATTTCAAATTTTGTAGTTCTTTAGTGCCTTTCCATTGGGCCATTTCTCACATCTGGTGTGAAATCCAGCTGAAGGCAATTTGAATGGATTACATTTGGCATTGTCTGTCATCTCAAAGGGCTCTCCTGCAGTACCCTGTTGTCAGCTGCAGCTGAGGAACTGGTGGGTTAATGAGGGAGACTGAAACACCTTCTGATCCAGACAGGTGGTATTCCCAAAGCAGACAGAGCTGACAGGACAGCACTGGGAAGCTTGAGCTGCCACTGCCTGCAGCTGGAATACTTTGGTACCCGGAGCTGTCAGTACAGAACTGTTCATGAACTCTTGAGTTTAGGATATAGAAAGGGAAGCAAGGACTTCAAAGCTATGCTGTGCCCTGAGTTTTTGCATGCAGCTTGAAGATCCCAGTATTTCTGAATATGCATGTGTTTTATCTAAACACCACATGGTTTTGCTGACCTATGCAATGTTGATATTTCTACCCTAATTTGTATGTTTCTCTGTGCACTGCCTGGTTTAGTTCTAGGAAAATGGTTAGAGTGCTGCTGAGTCAGTGCAGCTGGGATAATGAGTCAACCTACTTTTCCTGTCTCATTGGGACACCCATGCATTATTGCAAGAAAAAATTAATTTTGCTAAAGATAATCCTTTCCACCATAAAGTCAACATGGTAAATCACTTCACCTATCACTATATTTTCTTTCCCCTTTGAATGATATTTGCTCCTAAACCCAGCCATAAAAGCAGCCTACAGCAATAATACTAGGAACAGTACTAGCTGAGAAAAATATTAAAGTAGCATTCATGTATAATAACTGTGCGGCCCAAGGTCATAACGCACCAAAGCACCAAAGGGTGGGCTGCAGCAAGGTACTTTTTGTAGCCTTTGCAATGGAATGGTGAAGAAGTGGAAAGTCTTAATTCATTCAGTATCTTTTGATACAAGCTATTTGCTTTTAAAATGAACAAGGATCTATGCAAAAAAATCTTGATTCTTATCTGCAAGTCTTTTATGTGCTGGCTTTAAGGTAAAACACTTTGTTCTGTAATTCGATGTGTAGAAGTGCTGCAACAACTAGAATTCATTTCAGTAAAATAGGTCTGAAATCAGGGTGATGTGACTTCCAGGTTCATGAAGTTACACATTCAGTTACACATTGTACCCACCATATCTGACTTGGCCAGAATTTACCACTTTATCTGAGAGCTTATCTGACTTTGTGGAGTTTTTTCAGCAAGGTAACTCACCTATGGTAATGCTGGTAGGAGAGAGCACCAAGAATTAGCATAGCTTGGTGATGGTGATAGACAAACCATCAATTTGGGGATTTATGTGCGGTGTTCCTGCTCAGATTCATTCCTAAAATAGCTCTGGGATAGCTGCCAGGTCTGGAGAGCAAAGTCCAGTTTCATGCAGAAGTACTGGCTTAGGTCCTAGCAGCAGTGTAGTGCATCCAGCATACCGAATGTGCTACCCCCGGGTAGTTATGCCTGCAGTTCTGGAATGAGGCTTATGTTAGAGTTAGCTGAGCTGTCCCAGCATGGTGCAGCCTCACAGAGACATGAAACATCCATAACATGATCTGTGCAGAGAGATCCCTGCACCTTGAGTACCCTGATCAGACAAGGGAACAAACTTGAGTTAGTGTGGAACATAGCACTGTAGAAGAGACAACATCAAAATGACAGAAAAGTGGCCAAAGCACAAGAGTTTATGTGGGAATGTGGGCATGAAAAGTACCTGGATAGCAGCCATTTCACTGCTGAAGTCACCCTGATACCCTGTTTTTCCAGAGCTCATAAAAGGGTGTAAATTAACAATGCCAGCTGTCTGCATGGAGCATATTTCTGGTATTTGCTACGTAACAGTGTCTTTCCTACAAAGCTACTCAATTTTCAGTGCTATGGGCAGAGCTCTATGTTCCTGCCAGGCTACCAGAACATCTGCTCCTCTCCTGCCAACAGAGTCTGGCAATAAACCCAGTGTGGCTGGCACAGGAAGATCAGTGCAGATCTCCTTCACTGTGTGGAACAGGTTTACCTGCTGGTCTGAGTACACCTGGGCCATGTACCCTCATTCTGGGATCTGCATGGAAGAAAGAGGCTGCTGCTCATGCATTCTTTTAGCAGATGCAATTTCATGCAACTTAAAGCATCTCTTGGGCAGCTTGAGTTTATGCCCATGTGCAGTGGTCCCAGGGCTGCTGGAGTAAAGAGCGTTGAGGTCCTTGTCCTTCCTTGTCATCCCATGATCTCTGTGATGTTGTGTGAGCCTTTCTCCTAAAAGCCTTTACCTGGGTGAGGAGTCACAGCCTTCTCTCTTCCTATCACTGACTCAATTTTGCTCTTTTATCTGTGTGTTCTGTCCTCTCTCTGGTAGGAAAGGGGCAGATATATGTTTCTTTATCTCCAAGGACCACTTAACTGGTGCTGCCTTTCAGCATTGAATATTAAAGTTGCCAGGATGGTTTATGTAGCAAGACAATAAAACATTCATAATTTTGCCCCAAGTGAGAAATAAGACAACCATACTGTTTAAAATAAATCTTCAGCTAACTCTAGGCATTTGTAAAGTTGCTCAATGTTATTAGTTGTGCTCTTCCACAGTCCAGTCATTTTCTTCATTCTCCTCTGAGATTTCTGCTTGCGATTCCTCTCTAGACTCAACATTAGATATTCTGTTTCAGTGCAGTTCTGAAAATTGTGCATTTCTTTATTGTAACCCATGTTTCAGACATACTGAAAACAGGCTCTTGGACACTGCTCCTTTTGGAAGATTTAAGGATCTTATAAGTGAATCATCTTGCCATGCTAGGGTTGAACAAACTATGATTGAGAAGAAAAACACTTGTTATTCATGAGAGAGAACATATTTCCAATTAAAATACACACATATTGTGAATAATTTTAGATTTCAGTGTTCATTTTCTTTTAATTTCCACTTCCCCAAAACAGACATGCTCTTGCAATCATGGAGCTGTGAAACTATATTTAGTGGTATTTGGGAAATAATGCAAATATTTTTGTTTCAATTCTGGTCAAGATTTCACGTGGCCTGTATGCTGGATTAACATGATAATAGGAATGAATGCACACATCAAGTGCATAAAAGACATGACAAGAAGATACACAGAAAGTACATTTTTAGTCTTCTGAGTGTGAGTGGTTCACGTTGTCTGAAAGTGTCAATGAACCCACACAGACCTCTCTGAGAAAAAGGCAGCACTTTAAAAACACAACCAGAATTCTGTGTGAGAAGATTCTCAAGCTGACCCAGGTGAGGGAAATTACTTGGAACGACATTATTCAGTCACCCTTCATGAAGGCCAACTCTAACTGAGGCATGTTTTTCCCCTTACACTTTTACAGGTTTGTTTATATCTTTTAAGGTCAGTACAAAGTAAAGTCATCCTGCTTGTATGGAAAATACTTGTACTTCCTGCCTCTTCATGCATTTGCAAGAGAAAATCTTGTTTTCTTTGTGAGGTTTTGAACCTTATCTTGATTTCTATAATACTTTTTCCTATTTGCATGTTTTTCAGTGATAGTTTGTATTTGGAAGCATTTGTATTTTCAAGAGCAACTGCAATGCAGTCTGTTTAAACTCATTGCAAAGCCAAGCATGTTTGTCATGATTGCAAAGAAAACACAGTCTAATTGTTAGATATTCCACTTATTTCTAATTGGAGTACTGGCACTACAGCTATGGTGAAGTGTAACTGGGAGATGCCCTGATGGTGGTGATGTGTCATTATGTATACAAGGAGTTTTTCTCAGTAAAGCCAGAAAAAACAGTTACCAAAGAGCTAGAGATGAATCACATCAGTAGCAGTTTCTGGGCATTATAAGAGACCATTTCCTCCTAAATATTTTTACTTATGCTACTGATAATAGGAACATTATGCTTGGGTCTGATAAATGTTTACCAAACATTATGGAAAATAATACAGAAAATTACTGAAATGGAAAGTTTTTCTTTGTTTGCCTTGATTGTTAAGAAGTGCTTTTTATTTTGGTTCTTTCACTTTTCCATGTGCACCCACTTTTTGCTTTGGCTTTTTAAAAAAAATTATGTTAAAATATTCCTTTAGGGCTTTCAATGGCAGTTCTGTAAGGGAATAAAACAATGTTTAAAATCTCTCTAAGCAAGAAACTGTCCATTTGTCCAAACAAAAGGCCAATGTGTTACATTCTTTGGTGTTGCAGCTTTTTTCTTTGTTTTTACCTTTTCATAAAAAGACCTGCTTAGCTAATGAGTTTTAAGATGAATAAAATAGATATTTAAATAACCTGATGTGAAGAGTTAGAGCTTTTAGTTATGGAGGCTGAGAGGCAGAGAAAAATGTGGTGCTCTTATAGTGCATTGTCAGGAATACAGAAAAAATTCCCTGGGCAAGGAGAATCAATTGCATTGTCTGCAGACCCACACTGAATGACAGTGATTCCTCCAGAGCCCACAGAACTGTGCAATTATCATTAATAATGTAGGGGATTAAACATTTTGCAATTGATCATACAGCACCAGATCTTAAGGCCTTTATTTTATTACTTCAACAAATTCCTAGTTTAAATTTGTCTTTAAAAATACTGATATTCAGGTGTATGCACAGCTGGTCTGTGTAACAACCTGCTCCTTTAATGTGCTTTGCCTCTCATTCCACTTGTTCATCACTCTACCCCTTGCAGATTTCACCTTAAGTTAGCTGCCAAACTCCTGGGGGACAGTAGTGAAACAGAACTTGTATTTGGATTTTCCAGAACCTTTCAGTAGATGTAAAATGTGAAAGGGCCCTCTGTGAAATGATGAGGCAGAATCTGACCAGGAAATACTTGATTTAAATAGGAAGGAAGGACCCGTGAGTGAATCCAAAGATATGTTATGCTGTTTAACACAGTGTTACTGATAGCATAGGGTTAA
>VZTJ01000269.1:0-15267 GCA_013397795.1 Orthonyx spaldingii
ACAAGGACAGGGACAGGGACAGCCATGGGGACACAGCCATATGTCTGGAGCTGCCCCGTGGCCGTGGCTGTGGCTGGGCTTGGCAGCTCCATTTGTCTGGTTTGCTCCCTCGCCGTGACGGGCGCGCGTGGCTCTGCCGGTATTTATGGCACGCCGGGAGCCAGGAGGGGACCGCTCCGTCACCGGCAGCGAGTGGCATGACAGCCGATCCAGGGAACAAAGAGAAATTGGGACAAAAGGAAATTTTCACAGAGGTTAACGTTACTGATGGGGGTGCCACTGCCTGCCTGCGTGTTAAAATTAGTCCGTCTGGAGGAAGATCTCTGCTCAGATCTTTGTCATTAAAAAGATGCCACATCAAAGAAATGTGAGGCTGGGGCTGCTGGAGGGTCCCTCTGTGCCGGGCAGCCCCTCCCTGGGGGCCACCCCATGCCAAAGGGGGGACTCTACAAAGGCTGGGGTGCACAGAGCCGTGCTGGGGGCTCCAGGAGAAACTTTGCTCCACCAGCGGAGCCCGTGGGAGGAGGATTCATTAGCGCTGCCTCCATCAGATTTCCCAGCTCGCCATAAATCAGGGCGAGCGGCTGGGAGCGACGGCGCGATCCATCTTGCAGGTCTCCAAGTCATTACATTTCATTAGGAGGTGTGCGGGGTTTTTATTATTTAGCAGGTTAATTCTCCCCTCAGATCGCTCCTCGGGAGGAGGATTTCACTGGGTACGGGGGGGCTTCAACTGTGGAACGCAAAAGGAATGGGTCCCTCCTTGGTGGGCACCTGCCTCCAGCCAGGGCTGCTGCAGTGCCGGCTCTGGTGGGTGCATGGGACCCAAAATGTGCCCAGACACCGGTGGGAGATGGGGCAGGCACCCCCTGAGGTGCATCCCAGCACCCAGGACAAAACCCCACAACCCATCGCCCTCCCATCCCATGGGCACAGCGCCCCATGAGCACTGCAGGAACACACCGAGGGAAATGCTGCTGCCTCTGGCCTACAGATATCTTCCTGTTCAAACAATATTAATAATAATACCAATAATAATCCAAATTTCTAAGGCAGCTGTGCGTGAGGCTGATATTAAACTTAGCGGCCGCCTTTGCTGTTTGGGAGCGAGGAGGAGAGACAGGCAGTATAAATTGCACGGCTGCAAAAGGACTTAAAAAAACCCATCTCTCATTTTGATTGATATTAGCTTCACAAATTAAGCTTTAGATTTATCTAAAAATAAATTTGCTTCCACGCTCCGCATTCTGGGTGACAAGTGCCTTTCTCTTCCCTTTGTTGGGTTTGTCATTGCTGGCAGGGCGGCACGGGGAGGGGCGGGAGGGGGCCGGGGCCGAGCACCCACTGTTCGCCGGCCCCCGGGGTGCCCCCATCATCACAGTCGAGGGTGAAACAGCTCAGGATTTGGTGGGGCAGGGGGTAAAAGGGCCAAACTCAAGCCCTGCAGCCCTGGAGGTGGCAGAGGCATCCTGTGCTGGGATGTCACCATGGTGTTCCCGTCCCCACAGAGCCACCTCAGGGTGCAGGGTGATGATGCAGGGACTTGGTGATAGCTGCTCTTTCCACACCCCAAATCCTTTTAAAGCCCACTCACACGTGGCCTCTTGGCTTCGGGGCGTCAAGATTTGCACAGGAGGGGAGAAAATTCGTTTATATTTAATTTCACTGTAAAATCCCATCTCTGCTGCTGCAGCCAGGGACAGCCACAGTGCTGAGCCCATCCTCCAGCACTTTGGGTGACCGAGTCCTGTTCCAGGGCTCCCCAGCCACCACACACGGTCCAGCCAGGACTGGCCACTGCGGACCTGTGGTCACCCAGCCGGGTGAAAGCCAAGATTATTGTTTTTCCCCAAGAACCAGCCTGGAAGCAGAACAGCTCAGCTCCTCATTTGATTATGAAGCAGGAGCCGCCACCTCCGCCTCTCCCAAGGAGTGATAATGAAACATATTCATCCCTCACCCTGGGGAAATACTTAAACCACAATATGAGAGATGTATGTAAATCACATTTAAACGGAGACGGTGCCGTTAACGCTGACGGCGACTCATCGAGTTCGAAAATGAAGTGTCCCCTCTGCTGCTAAAGCGTTTGCTGAGAGAGCTGGGCTGTTCCCGGGGCCCTGGCCAGGGTCTCTGTCAGTGTCACCATGTCACCACACCACTGGTGCCCACCCAAAGCGCTCCTTCGCACCTTCACAACACCCAGCTGTTAAAGGAAAGCTCACTGCTGCAGGTGGCTGGGAGGACGAGGAGGAAAGGAGCTACAGAGGGGTGATGGATGGGATGGGGTGAGGATGGGAATGGGATGGGGATCCATGGGGACGGGCTCGGGACGGCAGGGGATGGGGTGCGGATGCGATGGGGACAGGATGCGGAGCGGGTGCCCCCGGCCCGGTACCGGCCCCCTCCGTGCGCTCGGGGTGCGGGGTCCGGTCCGGGCTCCCGCTCCCGCCGGGGCCGGGCCCGCATCGCGCGGTGTGTGCTGCCCTCCGGTGGGGCGGCCTCGCACTGCAGCCGTGCACGGCCTCCCTGCACCGCACCTGTGCATCGTGTCCGTGTGTCACACCTGTGCATGGTGTCCGTGTGTCACACCTGTGCATGGTAACCGTGCACGGCATCCCTGCACCGCACCTGTGCATCGTGTCCGTGTGTCACACCTGTGCATGGTAACCGTGCACGGCCTCCCTGCACCGCACCTGTGCATCGTGTCCGTGTGTCACACCTGTGCATGGTAACCGTGCACGGCCTCCCTGCACCGCACCTGTGCATCGTGTCCGTGTGTCACACCAGTGCATCGTGTCCGTGTGTCACACCTGTGCATGGTGTCCGTGTGTCACACCTGTGCATGGTAACCGTGCACGGCATCCCTGCACCGCACCTGTGCATCGTGTCCGTGTGTCACACCTGTGCATGGTAACCGTGCACGGCCTCCCTGCACCGCACCTGTGCATCGTGTCCATGTACTGCACCTGTACATCATCATATTCCTGTACCAGTTCTGTACATCACAGCCCTGACCACACGTGTGCATCGTGGCCATGTACCACACCCGTGCATTGTATCCATGTACACCTGTACACTGTATTCCTGTACCTCACCTGCACATCACATCGCTGTGCCACACCTGTACATGGTAACTGTGCACTGCACCTGTGCATCGTACCCATATCACACACCCAGAATCACTGGGTTGGAAGAGACCTTCAAGATCATCGAGTCCAACCCATGCCCCAACACCTCAACTAAACGGTGGCACCGAGTGCCACCTCCAATCATTTAAAAACACATCCAGGGATGGTGACTCCACCACCTCCCCGGGCAGGCAATTCCAGTACTTTAACACTCTTTCCGTAAAAAACTTTTTCCTACCACACGTGTGCATCACATCCCTGTAGCACACCTGCACATCATGGCCCTGCACTACATCCAAGCACCACACCTGAGTTCAGTGTGATGGGTGAGCAGGCCTGGAGGCACGGCTTGGCATGGCACGGCACGGCACGGCACGGCACGGCCAGGGAGCAGCCAGCTCCTCCCGAGCCCTGCCGGCAGCCTGGCTCTCCCTGCCCGAATCACTCAGCGCCGGGAAGAGGCGGCGGTGGCGGGTCAGTCTTTATTACTAAATAAATAACCGTATAAACCTTGTGCAAAACTCTGTGGCAAAACCGTCGGCCTTGGTGGGCGGCGGGGGCCGTGCTCCACATCCCCGGCCCGGGCCGAGGCTCCCGGCACGGCACAGCCACGGCCCCGGGCAGCAAAGCGAAGCGGTGGCACTGGAGCTCGCCGGTGAGAGCCGCGACCACCGGCACCGCCGGGGCAGGGCCGAGTCCCCATCCGGGCGGGACACCGCAGGGACAGCGGCTCCGGAGGGACAGAGGTGCGCGAATCCCTGAGGAGCACACAAGCACCATCCAGCTCGGTGGCGATCCCGGAGCCGCTCCGGGGGCCCGGGCAGAGTCCATCCATCAGCTGCCGGCGCTGCCGCGCTAGAGCGGGGAGCTCGGGGCGTGGCCGTGCCGCCGCTCCCGCGGCTCCGCTGCGCCCACGGTGCCCAGGGGCACCACCACCTCCTCCGGCGGGCAGCTCTTGTTCAGCTCCACCACGCGCGGCACCACCGTCGACCACCGATCTGCGGAGAGGGTGGGAGATGGGCAGAGCCGGGAGCCTGTGGCTGCTCCCTCGGCCTCCAGATCTGCTCCTGGGGTTCGTCAGAGGCTGCACCCCGGGCTGCTCCCAGCCCATCGCGTGGCCCTCACCTCTCCGCAGCCGGCCCACGGTGTGGGAGAAGCCGTAGTACTGGTACGTGTCGCTCTTGCCCGGGTCCTCGCTGATGATGCCCAGGTTCTGGTTCCAGTGGGACCAGTTCACCTCGTCCACCCTGTGGGGAAGGTCGGACCCGCAGGGGCTGCACGGAGCGCCCGGGAGCCGGGGTGGGAGCTCTGGCACCCACCAGCACTGCCAGCTGGCTCCAGACCAGCACAAAGCACCCAGCAGAAGAGAACATGGTGCCAGCCCCCCAAAATGCTGCTGGCTGTTGTGGGAGAGGCTCAGCTGCTCCCCAGCCCCCTGAGGGTGCCCCCTTTACCTGAAGCACCAGCGGCGGTCGGGGGTCCCATCTGTGCCCTTCCCCACAGTGACCATCTCCCCCGAGCGGAAGGCTTTCCGCAGGAACACCGGGAAGGAGCGCTCAATGTCCAGGATGGTGGTGGCCCACTGCCAGGGACACCAGGGACTGCTTGAGCATGGAACCCATGGGGCTCAGGATGCCTCGATGCTGCAGCCCCCCAGGCACAGGCATCCCCTGGAGCCCCTGTCCTGCAGTCCCCAGGGTGGTACCTGCAGCTTCCAGATGTGCTTGCTCTCCTTGGAGACTTGGCCCACAGTTTCACCCATGAGGGCGATGAGCATGTTGAGGAGGAGCACGAAGGTGAGGATGATGTAGGTGACGAGGAGGATGATGAAGACGCCGGGGTACTTGGCGCTCTCGAGCATCTCCAGGTCGCCCATGCCGATGGTGAGCTTGAAGAGGTCGAGCAGGAAGGTGCTGAAGGTCTGGCTGTCCCGGCAGGACGGGTAGGTGGGCACTGTGCAGTTGGACTTCTCGCTGCAGGACTCGCTGCTGGGACATGGGTTGAGGAGGGACACCAGGGCTGGGGGAGAAGGGACAGGGACAGCAAGTCCACAGGGGGAACGGCAAGGATGGCACCCACAGTGGGCCCCAATATGGCTCTGTGCTGAATGAGACCCTCTCCAACCCTGGAGGAGGCAAAGGCTGAACTCGTGGGCAGGGGGGATGGAGCTGGGTGTCTGCAGCCCCCTGCCCAGCCACGCTGAGCCACAGGGCTTGTCCCTCCCCCAGCCAGGTGTTACCTGACGCGTAGCCAATCATGAAGAGCAGGTACACCAGGAGGAAGCGGAACAGGTCTTTGAAGAGGATCTGGAAGTGATGGAGAGCAGGGTGAGGTGTGCTGGACCACAGCATCATCGCCAAGCTGTGCCGCCAGCACGGCCAGGCTGGGAGCAGGGCAGTGGAGAGCCACAGGAACCCTTCACAAAGCCTGGAGGAGCCTCTTCAGGCTGCATTTCCACGGGAGGATCACCCCTGGAGAAGGACAAGACCCATGACCCCACCAGACCTTCTGGATCATGATGCTGTAGGTCCCTGTCAGCTTGAGCCCGCGGGTGAAGTACAGGGCGTTCATCCAGCCCAGGACCAGCGCGAAGACCATGACAGCCAGGTAGGCCTCGATGCCACCCAGGTACAGCCCTGCTGTGACAATCACCAGCACCGAGTAGATGAAGCTGGAGGAGAGTTGGGGTCAGACCCTGCACCCATAAGCCCGGGGGGTGCAGTGGCTCGTGGTGGTCCCAGAGGTTCCCCACATACTAGAGCAGCTGGAAGGAGCCATCTATGAAGAAGGAGTTCACACCCGGGCACTTCTTCATGAACAGGTCTTTGATCTGTGAGAGACAGGCAGAGGTTGGAGGGTCTGGGGTGGCAGGGTCCCCGTGCCTGGGGCCACTGTGACAGCAGTGGATGCCTCAGGACACGCTGCTGTCACCCCTGGGGACCCCAGGGGTTCAGTGGTCCCACGGGAGACCCCCCTGCCTCGCCACACTGACGTTCGTGCAGAAGAAGAGGATTCCAGTGAGGAGGGTGATGATCTCCCCGGCCAGGCGCAGGTAGTCGGCGGTGCTGGTGTAGGGGTAGGGCGGCTGCGGGGAGAGGACAGAGCTGAGCTGCTCCCCCATCCCCTGGGACAGACACCCAGCAGAGCCCGCTGCGGGGCGGGGCTGTGCCCGCCCGGGGACTCACGGGGCCCTCCATGGGGCGGTAGTAGGCCACGAGGGTGAAGATGACCATGGCGCTGAGGTAGGAGACCACGCTGATGTAGAAGGAGACGGCCCCGAACTTGCGCCACTTGTCCCGCAGCAGCTCGTTGATGGGCTCCACGGCCAGCATCTCGTGGCGGTTCTGGTGGCACACGGGCGCTGACAGAGGGGACAGGGCCACCCGGTCCTCTCCAGAGCCCTCCCAGTGCCACCAGGCCCCTGCACACCTCGATCTTGCTGTTGTAGACGAGGATCTCCAGCACGGACACCTCCTCCCCACAGGTGTCCAGCGAGGAGAGGTCGTACAGGGAGGAGTAGACGGGGCCATACGCCCAGTCCTTGAACTTCCGTGAGAGGTGCCGGGCGTCCTCATCCGTGATCTCCCGCCGGATGATGTGCTGGAAGATCTGCAGAGGGAGGGAGGGCTGCTCACCCCCAGACCGGCCCCACCTGCTTGGGGCACCCTGCCCTCCTCCCACCCCATCCCGGGGGCACCCCCAACCCACCCCCTGCACCCCAGTGGGCTCAGGATGCTCCCGGGTGTTCCTGGGGTGCTGCAAAGACACCGTCACAGCCCCCGGGATGCTGCAGCTTCTGTATGTTTGATGACGCCCCTGCCTGCCCCACCAGAGGCCAAGGGCAGGTCAGGGGAGAGGATAGGCTGTGCGAGGGTCTGGAGTTAATTAGGAAAGGGCCAGAATGCAAAGGGGCTTTAATTAGCCGGGTTAATAGGCTGCACACCCAGGTTTCCACCAGCATCTGCAGATAGAAGCCGTGCGTGCACTGAGTGCACTGGGGCTCAGCGGGGACAGCAGGGAGACGTCCCCAAATACGAGGGGTCACCGCACCCCGATCTTGCCGGTCTTGGCTGCCATCATGAGCGGGGAGAGGCCGTCGTTGTTGAGCAGGGCCTCCAGGTTGGTGTCGGGGAAGAGCTTGGCGCACTTGACGAGGAGCAGGTCGTACATCTTGGTGACAAACTTGGTGTTCTCGCGGGTGTTGTCGGCGATGGCCACCAGGGCGTGCAGCACGGTGTTGCCGCGGGAGTCCTGGCGCCGCAGGTCCGCCTGCTTGTGCCCGTTCTCCGTCAGGTAGTGCACGATGTGCGGCTGGTTGGTGCAGGCGGCCAGCGAGAGGGGCAGCTCACCTGCGGGGACACCACCGGGGCTCCTGTCACCCCTTCCCCGCCGCGGGGGCGTCTCGGGGTGCATCCCCCCCGGCTCCCTCCCTGCTCACCGAAGTAGAAGTAGCCGCCCTCGCCCTTCGGCTGGAAGAAGCGGCCGCGGGCCTGGGCGTGGACGTCCGCTCCCTTCTCCACCAGCAGCTCCACGTAGTGCTTGCAGCGGCGCTCGATGGCGATGTGCAGGGCGGTCTGACCTGTGACACCACGGCCCGTCAGCCCCGCGACATCCCCCGAGTCCCAGCTGCCCCCGGTCCCCGAACCACCCCGGTGTCCCCCAAGCCCAGGCGGGGCCAGCAGTGGCCCCACGCCCCCCACCTCGGTAGTAGACGTCCCTGAAGGGCGAGTTGATGAACTCCCGCATGTTTCCCGTCTTCTCGGCGATGTCCAGCAGGACCGGGATGGTGTCGTTCTTGCCCCCGCTCAGGTTGAGCAGAGCCTTGGGCAGACAGGTCTTTCCCGTGGAGGGCTCTGCGAGCGGAGGGTGCTGAGGAGCGGCCAGGGCAAACCCCTCACGCCCCTGGCCCCCCATGCCAGAGCTGCGCATCCCCATCCCCGCAGGAATACCGGGATCGCCACAGTCACGGCACAGCCTTGGCACCACGGCAGGGAACCCGCAGGTCCTCACCTCGGAACTCCTCGTCTGTGAGGCGCTTCTTGTGGGTGAGCAGGAAGGAGAGGAGCCCGTCCAGGCCGGCCGGGGAGCCCCGGGAGACTATGTCGAAGAGGATGGGTCTGTTGAAGACCTTGAGGACGGGGGGCGGGTCGGGAGCCGGTCCCTTTGCTGCCGGCGGCTGCTTCCTGAGGGGGAAAAGCCAGCGCTGGGAACAGGAGCCGCTGCCCCGGCTTCCCACCCGTGCAACGAGCTTGAGGGTGCTCAGCCACTGGGGACAGGCACGTGGGGTCACCTGCGGGGCCGGGGCAGCCTCCCCACCCACCGCAGCCCAGTGCTCCCAGTGCCTCGCCAGCTCCCACCCAGGCGCTGCAGCGCTTTGGGCCCCCGGTTTTGCCCCCCGGGCCGCGGGTTTGGTCACGCTCCGGCACCACGGGGGCAGCCAGACCGGTCGGAGCAGTCGGCAGCAGGGGGATGGACCGGGGACAACCGGTCAGCTGCGGGCACCGGGAACGCGGGCAGGACGGAGGGCGGCTGCCCCAGCCGGGGACTTCCAGTCTGAGGGCTCACGGGGCGTCCCGGCCCCCTCCACCCACCTCCACGGGGGAACACCGCGCTCTCCTCAGCCGGCTGCACCCCTGGGTGGGGACACTGGCGGGGGGCCACGGTGGCCGCCCCAGGTGCCCGGCACAGAGGGGCATTGTGCGTCCGGCCGCGGGCTGCCCCCCCCGGCTCCGGTTTCCTGGCGCGGGCAGGGCGGAGGCCCTCCTGAAAAGCCCTTTCATGCCGGAGCCAGACGGCAGCACCGGCCAGGGGAGCGGCCGGGCGCACAGAGCCTCTTTCACGGCGCCCGTCAGGGGGAAGGGGAGCGCGCACCCGGCCCCGCGGCTCCGGGGGCTGCGGACCCCGCCACGGCCCGGCACAGTCCAGCGCTGCCGCCGGGACTCACGGGGAGCTGCTCCTTGCTCTGCCCAGAGCACCTCAAAGTGCCACTCGAAGGTCTGCCCACGTCCCCAGCGGCTGAACATCCCCGTCCCCACCCCAGCAACCCCTTCCGCACCGGGGGTCCCGTACTCACTCCGCGACCCTCCTGCGCCAGCGCTTGTTCTCGCTGGGGTGGTGGCGGTAGGTGCCGTAGTCGAAGAGGGAGTCCATGGGGGCTTTCTTGGGCGCAGGGACCACGGGGGACTCGTAGATGGTGGCCTCCAGCAGCTCCATGGGCTTCGGGGCGCCCTTCCGAAAGGCCCCGTGGAATTTCATGCGCAGGTTTTGCTTTCCATCCCCGGCGCCGGGGGGACCCCGAGCTGCCTCGGCGGGGCCCGGGGTGTCCTCGCTCTCGAACAGGTTGGCCAGAGAGGAGAGCGGGAAGGAGTCGTTCTGGAGGGAGCCGTCCTCCCCCGCGCCCTCCCCGGCATCGCGCGGGGCATCTTCGGTGTCTGCCATGGTCCCTGCCCGGAGGGACGGGCACGACCGGCCCGCCTGGGTGGCTGTGACTCCCGGCTGCTTCCACGAGAGCGAGAGAGCTGACAGAGGAAAACCCAGCGTCACCCCAAAAAGACCCTCCCTATCCTCTCCCCGCGGCACCGAGCCCCGCGGCGGGACAGGTCCCGCACCCACCCTGGCAGCGGCTGGGGCCGGCGGGATCCTCGGTACCTCAGAGTCTCCCGGACGGTCCTGCCTTGCCCCGGCTCTCCTCGGCACCCACCTACCCCTGTAGGGACCCCTCACGTCTGCGGGGGCTCCTCCGGCTGCGGCGCTGCCGCGCTGGGCGAGGACGAGCCCGGCCCCGCTGCGGTCAGCCGGGTGCAGCCCAGGACAGGGCACAGAGCAGACCCTGTGCTCTCCGATCTGCTGCCCAAGGAAAGAAAACATTCCTTGGGATACACCCCGCAGCCAGGGAAGCGGCCAGGGAAGCGCCCAGAGGCAGCAGGAGCTGGGAGCGGGGCCAGGGCTGCTCCTGATGCTCCACAGCCCAGGGGGGCTCGGTGGGACCCGCATCTGGGCACCGGGAGGGGCCGGGCGCGGCACGGGGAGGGGCTGCAGCCCGCGGGAGGGCAGCAGCAGCGGCTGGGACAAGACATTACGGGGTTAGGTTGCCCGGAGGGACGTGGAGATGAAGGCGAGACGTGCTGTCAGCGCGGCCAGCAGGGCACTGCGCCGTGTCACCGTGTCCTGCCTGCCATGTCCCTCCGGACACCGACAGGTGACCGACCCCGGGCACTGCCCCAGCCCCGCTTTCCACCAAAACCCTCCGGCGAAACCCAGCAGCGTCAGGGCTCAGCACAGCTCCCGCCTGCGGCGAGCCTAGCCCTCCCCGCCGCTCCGGGGATAGAAAAAGCAGAAGGGAAACGTGTCATTTGTGCTGGGCTCTGTGCGACAAGCCACAGCGGCAGGCTGGGAGGACAGCCCAGCCGGGGAAACGGCTCGGAAGAGGCAGCGGGTCCTGGCAGCCACGGGGGATGGGGGTGGCAAACGTCCCCGAAACCCTGCAGCACCAGGGAGGGGGTTCAGCAGCAGCCCCTTGTCCCCGCCGCCCTGGGGGGCATCCAATGGTTATGGAGCAGCCCTGGGGGCACCAAGTGGGGGCGGAGCAGCCTCGGGGGGCAGCCAGAAGGGCCAGTGCAGCCCTGGGGGACACAGAGCTGACAGTTTCTCCACTGACTTTCCTGCCATCCCCGTCTCTGCAAGAAATTCCACAAGCACCTGCCAAAGCCCGCAGGTCCCACATCCCGGCCCCATGCGAACAGGGGCCCTCACACTGCCGGTTTGACCTTGGGCAACAGAGGAGAGGGAATTGCCCGAGCACACACGGACGCTGCGGGCTGGGAATGGGGATGGAGCACCTGAAGTGTCCAAACTGTGCTGGGAGCCGGAAAAGCGCGGCTTTGGGGAAAATCCGGACACGGCACGGGCTGTCACACACCTGCTGTCACCGGCCAGGGATGAAAGCTTGTGTGGGAAATGAGGGACTCGGGGCTGGTGCCGTCAGCCTGGGCGCTGCCAGGAAAGGTGCTGGCTGTCGCAGGGGTTTGATTTGGCCCGTTAGTTATTTGGGTTTGGGTTTTTCAGACTTCCTCACCTCATGGAAGAACGGAGTCAAGGCACAGCTCTCGCATCCAACACAAACCCCACCTGTGGTCCCACCTCTTCCCAGCTTCCCACCAAGGTACCTCCCAGTCGGACCAGTGTCCCCAGTCAGTCCCCACTCCAGGCCACCACGGGAGCACGGCCGCTGTCGCCGACACCGGGATGTGCGGGGACATCCATGGGTGGGCGGCAGGGAGGGTGTCCCATGACATTAAAGTGATGTGGTGGGAGTGAATCACTGAAACCACAGCGGGTTCTTGTCGGAAATGCTCATGCAGAGTGCTGCAGCTGCCTCCCAAAATCATCCTCACTGCCGGGCCCGTGCTCACCTCGGCTCGGTGTGGGCAGCACGGGGGGTTCGGAGCTGATGGGAGCCCCCTCCTCAAAGCTCCCCCTGTGAACCCACCCGGCGCCTCAGTCTCAGAGCGAGAGTCCCCAGACTGTCCGGACAGCTCAGGACCCCGCAGCGCCGGGGTCATCCGTGGGACTGCACCTGGCGCTGCCCAGCTCAGCCCTCGGCCCCGGCCTCACCTGGGGTCTCCATCCCGCCCCGCTCCCCGTGTGCTGCCCGGAGAGCTCCATCCTGCTCCAGTTTCCACGTCCCTCCCCCGGGGGGCTCCATCCAACCCCGGTTCCCGTGTCCCGGCCCGCCCCACTCCCGCTCGTGCCCCCCGCTGCCCGCTCCCCCGGCTCCGTACCCGAAAATGTCCCGTGGAAAGTCCCGCAGCTCCGGCGCCGCCGAGTCGGTCGGGGCCGGTCCCTGGAGCGGCCCCTCCCCGCCCCGGCTCCAGCGGCGGAGGCGACATCGGGACCCGCCCCCGGGATCGGCCCCCGCCGAACGCGCCACAAAACAGCCCCAAAACACCCTCCAAAAAATCAGTCTCCCAGGAACAACGTCTCTGACACAGCCCTCCCAAGGCACAGCTCCAAAAACCCTCTCCAAAACCAGCCCCCACCCCAGGACACAGCTCCAAAGCAGCCTCCCAGGAATAGCTCCAAAATACCTTCCTCAAAACCCTCCTGAAAACGGCTCCCCTAGGAAAAAAACCCAAATTCCCTAACCAAAACAGCCCTGCCAGGAACAGCCCCAAAATACTTTCCCTAAAACAGTTTCCCCAAACACCCTTCCTGACACAGCCCCCAGTGAGGCTCCCAGGCCACGGGTACTGTCAGTTTTTATTAATTGCTGCTCCCACCGGGGCTCAGGAGGCAAGGGGGGCTCGTAAGGCACCACAAACACCGCGGGGACAGTCCCTGGTTTCCAAATCCCGGCGGAGGGGCTCCCTCCCACGCCAGCACTGCAGGAGTTGGGGTCAACCCGGGAAAGTCATCAGCTCCTCCACCACCATGGGCATCATTCCGGGCAATCCAGTGCCAATCAACACCTGGTGCTTCTCAGTGGGTTCCAGGCACAGTCCCAGTGCCACTTCATTCATCAGCAGGACACTTCATTCCCTGCCCCACTGAAGACAGGAATCCGAGAGTTGGGACTGGAAACTCTTGTTCGTCCTCTTGGGAAATCCGAGGGTGACACCCACGATTGTTTTATTGCCGTGTTCTTAATAGAAAGTTAATTACCGTTATTTTTTGGTTAGAAAAGACGTTATCCACTGCAGATCCAGACAGGAATCGAAGCCACCGGAGAGCTGGGAGCCGCCCCAGCTGCCTCAGTGATGAAGACACAGGGAACACCCATCACACGTTATTTAATCTGTGCCCATCCTGTGCCAGCTTTAGGCTTTGTAGCTCAGCTCTGCGTTCATCTTCGTGTACATCTCATAAATCGCATCCAGGATTGGAGTGACCCTCGTGAGAAACTGATGGATTTTTTCTATGCTTTCCTCTTCCTTGACTTCTTTACCCTTCTCCAAGGCCTTCAGCAAATCGGATTTGTAGGGAAGAGCGTAGACTGAGCCCTGTAAAACAGGGAGAGGGCATTTGACTCCCACAAAGCCAACAGAGACCATGGCTTGGGCGGTTCCCATGGGATCTCTGGACTCTTGTCAGTGCATGGGAACAGCCTCAGGGATGATGGTTGGATGCTTGGAGAGGGAGGGAATGCTCACCGTGAAGAGCTTCTGTAGCATCCAGCCGTGGTATTTCTTCAGTGCAATCTCGTAAGCCTTCAAGGCGTTCACTCGGATGAGGTTGGGATGCTCCTCATCCCTCTCGCCGTCAGAGATGCTCTGCAGCAGAACCAGCATGAATTTCAGACCCCTGGGAGAAGAGCAGAGATGTTTGGCTCGGGGAAGCGGGTGCTGCTTCCCAGCTTTCAGCCTGGTGTGTCCAAGAATCCCAAAACACACAGTCTCCACAGCACAGAGCTGGTGCCTGTCCTTGTGTGTGCATCCAGGGAAGAGAGAGAAAAGGGCTGGATGGAGCCCCCAGGGCAGGACATGGCACCCAGGGCAGGATGGAACCTTCACGTGAGGGTTTGAGAGCTGAGCTGGGCAGGGTCGGGTGCAGCCCCATGGATCCTCCAGGCACTGCAGGCTCCTGACCTGTCCAGACAATTTGTGGTCTCCTGCTCTGAGGCTGAGTTTCCCTGTGCATTCCCAGGGGGAGATCTGAGGAAGGGGTTCCCAACAGCTGTGCTCCCCAAGCACAGCACCCCACACTGCCCAGCCCCAGCCCAGAGGGACCAGCCCAGCCCACGCAGCCTCCAGCTGGCGCTCTCCAGCTCCCCACATGCCGGGACACAGCTCCCGACACCGTGAGTCACCTTTTCAACCACATCAGCGCAAGCGTCGCACCCGTCTTGGGCCAGGCTGAGCCGTGCAGCTCCTTCTCCACCTCCAGGATGTTCTGCAGCGTTTTGAACTTGGCAGGGTTGGAGTCATAAACCGCCCGGATTTTCTGAGGGCAGAGAAGGGGGTTGGCTCCCGGGGCAGGGACGCACAGCAGCTGCTGACGGGGCTCTGGGCAGGAGCCCCAAGAATAAACACGTGACTGGATGAGCCACAACTGAGCCCACAGTTCCCGCATGAAGAAAAGCCTTTTGAGACACCTCCAGGTCTTGTCTTTCCAATCCCACAGCATCTCTCCCCAGGGATTCTCCCCTCTGAGCGCTCCTGAACCCCTTCCTACCTTGATATTTCCAGTCAGGTCTGCTTTGACTGGCGAGTAGACAATGGGAGTCCCCAGGCAATCTGTGGAGACAGGGAGGGAGGACAGTTAGTCACTGGTGATACAGGGGACACCACAGGCTTCCCATAACCAACAGTTTTCACTTTAAGCACAGCCTGGGCACTGAAACACCAGCGAGACTAGAAAAGATTTCTGAGCTTCATACATGGCTGTTGACCCTTGGGACAGCCCTGCCACCCATTGTGGCCCCACCAGTGACCTGCAAACCCCCTAGCTCCGGGACACAGCTCAGACAGAACATCCTGGAATAGCCTGACAGGCACCGGACACTGCCCGTCCGCAGGCAGGCAGGCAGCCCCATGTCCTGCCCTTCCGGGGCTGCCACCGAGCCGCCACACAATAGCTGACATTGTGGAGGGCAGCGGGCACGCTGTGACACGAGAGCGGCCACGCCGGCACCCACCCATGTCCCGACACGGGGTGGGATCCATGGGTGGGATGGCAGCTCCTGCCCAGGGCGATGCCTCTGGATGGGGCGTTCGAGGAGAGGGCAGGACGCTTCCCAACGGGGCTGCTCGGCGGGTTTGACAGCATCGTGATGCAACCCTGACAGAGCAGCCAAGCCCGGCGTGAGCCCTGGATCAGGTAAGGGGGTCACCACCCAGAATTGGGGAGGGGGCACCCCGGAGCGGCTGAGCCTGCAGCAGGCCTGCTCCCAAGCCCGCATCTCCCAACCCCGGCTAACCCGCTCTCACCGAAGAACGGCGGCAGGTGCGCCACGGCCTCCAGGAAGGGCAAAGTCTCGATCTGCTTGTCAGCCGGCAGCGGCTTGAACTCGTGCTCCAGCAGCAGCGCCATGACCAGTGTAAATCTCCCCTTTTCCCCCCCTCACCGCTCCCCGGCTGAGGGGGCTCTGAGGGCAGCGGGGGCCGACCCGGCAGCCCTCCCACGCTACGCTCCGCCCCCC
>VZTJ01000269.1:16967-46313 GCA_013397795.1 Orthonyx spaldingii
GGCGGGATGCGGAGCCAGGAGCTGCGGGACGGCCCCGGAGAGTGCAGGAGGGAGGTGAGGGGGCGGCCGTGCTCGTTCTGCACCCCGGGGCTCGTCCGGTGACGGGTGCTTCAGCTGTGCCACCGGGACTTGCTGGGGGCATCCCCGGAGTTACCAGCTCAGCGGGGTTTGGGATGCCGAGCACTCCCCTATCCTGACCTGACCCAGTTCTATGTTCCCAGTTTGCTGAGCCGCTGCTGCACGAGCATTGGAACAAAAACAGCGTGGACCTCCGAGAGGTGATGTTGCTTTCTCTTTAGTACTTGCTGCCTTGTATTTATTAAACCAGTCTTTAACTTGCAAGGCATCATATCTGTACTGTTTTCACTCATCTTGCATCACAGCAACTGCCCCAAGTTCTGATAAACAAAAGGCAAAGAAGTGAAAGGGTTTAAGTTTAAATAGTTGTAAGAAGCCCCCTTAAAGCTGTATTTTTAAAGTCAGAAGTCTTTTCAGACTCTGAGCAAATTTTCAGTGCTTACAATGTAAATATTTTAGGTGCATAAAATATAAATAATATAAAAAATATAACAAAACTCAGCTGTACCTGCCATGCTGTGGTGCTTCTTCATTCTTTATTCCACCCATGTGCTCCTCCCGTGCTACAGCCCCATATCACTGTCACTATGATGTTTCCCATATGACAATGACCCTCAGCTCACGACCTGGTGAGCACCTCGGACACCCAGATGAGCCCACCCCTGCAGAGACAGATCCTGCTGGGATTTCAGAGCCAGATCATGCTCCAGGGAGTCGGGAAGATCCTGGGGGACAGAACCTGTGGCACTGATGGCCCTGCTGCATCTGTTGTGTCTCTAGGCAGAGTCAGAGTTGCACAGCAAGCATGTGAGAGAGGCTTGGGGCGACCAGCTAACACCAAAAAACCAGGTATGGGGGTATCCCTGGTGTTCTGGTTACTGGGAGGACTCTGAAACACATGTGCAGGTGGAGATGTGACACTTGTGCCACGGGAGCTGCTGCCAGGAAGGGCACTGTTAACAAAGCCAGCCAACTTGCAGGAGTCTGCTCTGTGGATTTTCTGAGCCAGAAGCTGTTTCTTTGTGTCAGGCTAACGTGAAATGCTGTTTTCTTTTGGTTGGGAAAGGAGGAGGTGACCGAACTGGAAGAGAAGAAACGTTATGAAAACGAGTGTGAAACGGCACAAGGGGAAGCGCCAGAGAGAACGAGACAAGAGGAAGAGAAGCGTCAGCTGGAGAAGCAGCAAGCAGAGACATTGCTTCAGCAGATAGAAGAACTGAAATTACAGGAGACAAAGGTAATCTTGTCTTTCTCCTTGTTTGAGAAGGGAATTCATTGCTTCACTTGGAAATGCAGCAAGGCTGACCTGACCTCTTCTCTCTGGGTTTGCACTGCAGGGAAGGTTTTCCCTGCCTGCAGAGGAGCAGAACAGGGTACAAACTCTGGTCAAGCGTGCTCTCTGGGATGTTGTAGCTCTCTGATGTACTCTCTCTTGGTGCTTGTTTTTTCCTTTTTAGGCAACAAAGCTGAAAAAGGAACAAGAGAATTTATTAAAGCAGCAGTGGGAGCTTGAGAACTTGGAAGAAGAAAGGAAACAAATGGAAGAGCATCGGAGGAACAAAGAGCTTGGGTAGGACACCAAGTGGAGCTTGTTTTGGATAGAATCTGTTCCTGTGTCCACAGCAGTACTTGGGGCACAAGGAGATATTCCAGATAGCAGTGGTAGGATGTAAATATTTGGGTTTTGGTGGACTTGCCCACAGCAGCCAAGGAGCAGAGGCACTAGTGCCCTCACTTCTTTTTGTTCTTGGTAGCAGGTTCCTCATTGTCACAGATGTACCTCCCTGAATGCTGCTTTACAATGACCTGGTGCTGTAGAGTCAGTGTGATATCAGCTTTTCTTTTATTTTGCTTTTTTTTCTCCTTCAGTCGCTTTTTGAGGCATCAGTGTGATGTCCAGTTACGGAGACGAGCACAGCAGATACAGGAGGAGCTGGTAAGAGATTCATTTTTACTTTATAGATGCTGTGTGGTGAAAAAACTTGTTCTGTGTGTTTTGTGTCTGCCTCTGATTCCTACGGATCAGGAGGCCCCTTCCAGCTTGTACACAAAGCTGACAGGGAAGCAGCAGATGGAGCATCCTGCTGAGCACACCCTTGACACTGTCACCAGTGAAGCCTAGAGGAGCCCTGCACACAGGCTCAAAGGCTGTTGGATGGTTGATAATCTCGTGGTTTTTTTCCAGGAGACAGACAGGCAAATCTTATCAGCCCTCCTGGAGAGAGAAGATGAGGATCAGCGCCGGCAGATTGCGCGGCGGGAACGGGCGGTGGCAGATGTGGCCTGGATGAAGAGGGTCATCGAGGAACAGCTCCAGCTGGAAAAGGAGAGGGAAGCAGAACTCGAGACTATCTTTAGGTGAGTCTGTTCATCTCTGAACCTCACCTAAAAAATCCGTGTGTGTTGAGTGTTCCGGGTCAGAGGGTCACTGAGAGGCACGGGTGGGATGGACACACCAACTGCCAGAGAACAAACCTGAAGAGAAACCCAAGTGCTCCTCTAAAGCACAGCACAGCTCATCTGTGCCTGTGGAGAATACAGGGGGTTTAACCTCGGAGATAATTCTTCCTCTCTCCTTTAGGGAAGAAGCTAAAAAAATGTGGGAGAAGAGAGAAGAAGAATGGGAAAGAGAGAAGGCGGCCAGAGATCGCCTTATGAATGAGGTGATGACCTCTGTTGATGATGGTTCTCCTTTGGCTCAATGAAACCATCATTCCACTTGTACCCCACCATTTTCTGGAGAGTTAGAGCCTTCCACACCAAGGTGGAATTTTTCTGCTTGGGTGGTGTGTTTGCTGGGAACTGTTTAACCACCTTCTCCCTCCATCCCCTCCCTTCGCACAGGTCCTGGCAGGCAGACAGCGGCAGATCCAAGAGAAGATGGAGTTAAACAGACGGGCCCAAGAAGAGTCCATAAAGTATCGAGAGCAGCTGATCAAAGAACTCGAGGAAGCAAAAGAAGGGACTCGTCAGGAGAAGGAGCAGGAGGAGGAAACGCAGAGAGGCCGCAGGAGGGAGCTGCAGGCACAGGTAGGCTGAGCTCCCCATACACACCTGGCTGCTGAGGCTGCTCCACGTCACCCGATTTCCCTGTGCACAGGGGACACAGGGGACAGAGCAGTGCTTGCAAGAGGAGGAAGAAGAGCAGGAGGGATGGGCCCGGCAGCACCAGGAGGAGCTGGAGCAGCGGGAGGGCAAGCAGGGCTGGCACAGCAGGGTAAGGTCACAGCTGGGTCACCCTGGCACAGGGGTCACTCTGACACAGGAGCCACCCTGGCACAGGGGTTACTCTGGCACAGGGGTCACCCCGACACATGAGCCCGTCAGGGAGGGTGACAGCATCATTGATCTGCACTTTAGTTGTCACATTGCCAGGGCACAACACTGGGCTATTCCCTTCCAGAGGTCTACACTTCTCCCTTTTCTCTTTTGGTGATACTGATATATTAGGCCCTAACTTTTAAAGAGTTTTTGAGGCAGAGGTGTTGCTAATGCCTCAAATGTTGCTCAGTGCTGAAAGGGATTTATTGGCTGCATTAATGCAGTTGGTACAGTGCAGCTCCCCTGCTCAGTGTCTTTGTTGTCTGTCCTGCTGTGCCTAGCTCTAAAATTTGAGTAACCTTACCTAAAGCTCCTGTGCATGCTTTGACCCCATTAGTTCTACAGTTACCCAAGAGCAGCTTGGACCTGAGGAAGGAGCTCGAGACAAAGCTCCAGACTACAGAAAAAAAACTCTGAAGACTCAAGGAACTCCTGAAATAATGGTGCCTCTGGAATAGCCTACAGTGAGACCAAGACTTGACTCAGTAGATTCCTGAGAACATTTAGCTGTGGCCCAGCTGAAAAGGGGAAAATTTCAACTGTCTTCAAGAACGTGGAGGTGTGAGCACCTTGAGAGAAGTGAACTGCTTCACTCTGCATTCTGGAGTTGTGCTCGTGTACTTCAGTACCTGAGAGGCTGAGGCAACCCAGCAAATAAAAGGGCCCTGTGGATCTGAGCCATGAAAGAATCTGTGCCTCCCCAGGAACTGTGAAACACCCTGGGCTGTGTCAGACTCCCACCTCAGAGAGTCAGACTGTGCCTGGGTGCCCAGTGGGCTTTGAGGCGTTCATTCATAAGGCACACTGGAAATCAGTCAGAGCATGTGTGCTGTGGCAGTAGTGCTTGTCCAGTTCCTCTCCAGAAGGTGCTGGAGACTTCATTAAATGTTGTTTTTCACTTGTTTCATAAATAATGAATAATTGAAACCTGAACAAAGATTTGGTTTTTTTTCATGAGCAAACTACTGCACCAATAGGAGAGGAGACTGAGTTGATTATTGCACTTCATTCCTTGCTGTTACCATCAACTACAGCTTGACACCAGTCCTGTCACAGTGCACAGGGAACTGTAACAGGGCTGTGACAAAGGCTGGAGCCACCTCAGCACTTTACTCAAGTGTAGAAACCTTTCCCAAAGATCTTTAGAGGACCAGCAGTCAAATAACCCCACATTATTTCACACACTGAAAGGGTTTTAGCATTTTATAGTAATACTGTAAACAAAAGATTAAAAGTCAAAATATTGTACAGACAGAATGACACTGATAAATACAAGGTTTGGAAAAAGGCAAAAAAGCTTTTCCTTTTCTCTGCAGCATTTTGTAAAGGAAGAGCAAGTTTGTTTATAGGGGAACAAGAGGAGAGCTAGTCCTAAAAGAAAAACACACCTTTGTTACTTGAGGTGCTGCAAACTCTGTGACTGCAGTGCTGTGAGTGGAGGGTTCATGAACTTGCTGCTGGGGGTTCCTGTGGGGTGTGAACCACTCTGATTTCAGTGTAGCTGGAGCAGGGGCTGGCAGTTACTGAAGTGTCCCTTGGTTTTGGATCGAAGGCAGGTTTAAATAAGTGATAAATTACACCATAGCTCAGTGTCACCCTGCTTTGGAAAGCAGGGAAGATATGTTAAAGAACAGCACACAGAGGTGTCCTGAGAGACTGAAAAATACCCTCTGCTGCCTTTCAGCCACGCCAGTTTAAGGAAAAGTTCCTCAAAGGTTCTCCAAGTATTTAATTAATTGCCAGTTGCATGATTTTGAAGTAGGTTTCACAAAGGTCATGTGTAGTTTTAATCCCAGCCTGCCTGTGTTGTCAGGCTAGAGCTCCTTCTTGGCTTCAGAAGGGCAGAAAGAAAATAAAACCCACAATGAAGAACATGAATTTAGTGGGCTGTCTTCTCCTCTCGCCATTCCTTCCCTCTCAGACTCTGAGCGAGTTACAGCACCAGGAATCCAGCAGTGCTATGGCACCTGTGCTTGGATAGATCCACACAAACACACCATGGCTGGCTCCTGGGCACTGACAACACACTTCCAAATGGGACACACAGGCAGAGGCAAAAATCAGTGATTTCCTCCCTCACCTGAAATTCAGGCTCCCAGAAAAATTCTCATTTTTGAAATTATGGACTGACACACTTTTGTGAACTGTTATGGATGAAGAAACCTGGAGCACACATGGCCACTGGGGCCAGGCAGCCTGGCAGGGGTTACTCAGCAAGTTGTCAAATTTTGAAAGATTTGCATAAAAAACTTAGGAGATACAAGAAATGTTTTCACATTTGGATATGTTGAGGTACAGAGGTTTTGTGCTGTGGCAGACACAGCTGCTTTTGCACTGGCACTCTTCTAACTTCCTTTTTTTTGTTAATGAGCACAGAAATCTTTAGTGAAATTGCATCTGGAGTTACTGAGAAATGCTGCTGCAAACAAGATGGTGCCTCAAAGATGACAGGAAAATTCTGCAGGAAACTTAACAATGAATTACTAAGTCAGAAACAAAGGATAATATTTTAACCACTAATGCCCTAAAGTAACATCAAACATATATATTAATGGCATAGTGACAACTAAAAGAAATAACTATTAAGTTTCAAATTCCTTCCAAAAACAGGTAAAGTGACAAAGACCTTGTAGAGTTACACGTAACAAGCTTGGATGCCCACAACTACTACTGGTTTAGCAGACTAAAAACATATTGCACAACAGTTGATATGGGAACAGAGAACATTGGGCTTGTACCCTGTTACCAGGACAAACCTTCTTCCTGCTGGGAGCGGTCCCGGAGCCTGGGGAGCCTCAGCCAGCAGGATCCCGGCAGGGGAGGCTCCAGAGGGACGGAGATGCTGCCCTCCCATCCGTGCAGTGGTGTCAGAGCAGCTCCACCAGCAGGATCTGAAAGCAGAACGTGGCCCCAAGGAAACATCTAGAAGAGCTCAGTACAGCGCTGGGACATGAGAGTGGCTCGACAGCTACTTGCAACATGCTATTATCCATAACTACACTGGCAACACAGGCACAAAATAAGGCAGTGGGTTAAATTAATCATAAAATTGTTAGAAAACATGCAAAAATAATACTGAGTTTTTTTAAAAAAAAAAGTTTCTTGCCCCTTTAAGTTTTTCCTCGTAAAAATGCGCATAGTTCCACACCTCTACGTTGAAATCCAACCTTTAAAAAAAACCCCAGAGTAAAAAGCCCCGAGTGCCTCAGTTGTTGTTCTCTTTGGTTGTGATGGTGACCAGCTGCTTGGCAGCCTTGGCGATGTCGTAGGCGCACTGGATGACCTGCTGTGTCACCAGCTGGATGTCGGGCGCGGGGCTGGGCTCCGCTGGTAGCGCTTTCCTGCACTCCGACTGCAGTCTGTAGGCACTGGATGTCAGCAGGCGCAGGGAAGTCCTCACCAGCTCCGACTTGGGCTTCTGGGGAGGGAAAACAGAAGCTGGGAGCAGGCAGAACAACGCCAGCTTTTAATTAGCCGGGAGTGCTCACAAGGGTTCTTTGATGCGGGATGGCTGCGGCCAAGCTCTGCCTTCCCCGCGTGGCAGCAGGCGAATTTCTCCTCTCAGGGAGATTCTAAACGGCTGCCAGGCAGCAGGCAGGGAATGCTGCTCATGCCCTCCCTAAGGAAGTTACTCATGCACATTTCTGGTGCCTGTTTACTGTCCCACCCCACGTCCTGGCTGGCAGGAGGGGACAGTGTGTCCGGGACAACAGCTTTGACTCTTTCCTCGCAGTTTTGGAAAGGTGGGTAAGACTTTACAAGAACTCAGCCATGGGGATTTCACTCCCTAAATCTGCTGTGGGCGAACAGATCACTTTGGTGGATGGATAACAGATCTAACCATGGCTGCAGGAAAGAAATCCAGGCAATGGCACTCAGATGGAAAAGGGGGTGATCAGTCTGGTGAAATTCCCATATGACCACACAACTCTTCATGCCAGATCCCAGTACCTCCAGTTTTGTGCAATTCTTACGAGTTTTAAGTTCAAGTAATTAAAAACTTGGACTCGCACTTTAGCCCCTCCCAGCTGCCATGGTGAATCATAACCCCAAAGGTTAATCATAACCCCATCATTTCTCCCTACCATTTTCATTCTGAAGGGAAATAATTTTTGATTTTCATTCTGAAGGGAAATTACACATGAGGAACGAGGCCAAGACCATTCTGATGGTGGCAGGTACTTACTTTTGGGAACAAGGCTGCCATTTCTGTCACTGCCACATGTATTCTCTCGGAGCACGGTATATAGCTGCAAAAAGATGCCCTGGGTTATTCATGGTGTGGAGACTCCCTTCCCTCTTCCAGTTCAGTGCTCAGTGATTGTTATTCTAAAAACAGCCACGTGACTTCAGAAAAAGCAAGAACTTAACCAATAGTGCAAAATTATTTCTTAGATTTGCATTGTTCTTCAGAGTTGGTTTGAAGGAATGATTGTACATAGTTTCTATGTAAAATATTTTCAGGAAAGTCTCCATTTGTGTGCAACTTCAGAACACCAAGATGCCTTCTTGGATTAATTAATGCTCAGTGAACAGACAAGGCAGAGTTCTCACACACATGCACCCCCAAACTACCAACTATATTCACACTCTGTGAGTTCTAGGCTAAATATTCACCAATTCTGATGAGTTAGTTAATAAAACAAAGGCAGATTCCACAAATCCTCATAGATCTCACTTCTGATTTATATATCTGATCTGTTCAAAATAGCTCTTACAACTATTTACCATAAACTGCTGTGAATAGTGAAGTGTTAGTGTGCTCTCTCACAAGCCTCATTTCAAAAGACTCATTTTTATGCTTCAAAGACTCAATTTCAGCATAAGTTAGTTCACATGACTCAGTCTTAAGCAAGAGAATCTCAAAAATCACAAAGCATTCAAGAAAACTATTCAGCATCTGTGGGTTATGGTAAATCAGTGCCCTTTCAAGCAAATCCAACCCCCCAGTCATTATTTATTTGATCTTCTTGCAACACCAAAGGTGCAAAAAAATCAGTCACTTGCAAATGCACTGAGAGAGAAGCAACACACAGGGGTCATTTTGGCAATGCAGGAAAATTGCTTTAAGAGGAGGATTTCCATGTGTCTCAAGTCACATGAGTTCTTCCAAATAAACTAAAAGTGGAGAGAGGCCTTCCAAGTTCACCACAACTCCCCTTCTCCTGTTGAGTTAATGATTAATCTGCTCCCTGCAGCCACACTGACCAGCACCTTACCTCGTTAAAAAGTCAATTTACTGATTAAACCCTTCACTAACAAGGCAGAGAAAGGCCTGAGAATAACCTGAATGAGCCACCCAGGTGAACAACACGTGTTTCATTGTGTGTTCTCTAGGTCAGCCGCAAAGTTTGCAGCGTGGCCTGGAGGAATGGCTTTAGTTTAATGTCTAAACACTCACTGTGAGCTTGTGAGCTGCTCTGACACCATGTTGGGTTTACACACATTCCAGTGAGACATCAGGAAGATATTCAAGTAGTGACAGCTAGGAAAAGGAATCCCTCATTAGCAGTAAATTTTCTTAATCTCCTTCTCCAGTCCTGACATTTGTTGGCCAGGGTTTGAACCTGGGCAGTTCTATTTTAAAGAACCTCTCACTCAAATGTCACTTTTATTTTCGGCATTAACAAACAATATTTTGGTCAGGTTGGAATATATAAACACAAATCTTTTTTCATGGATTTGGGATACAAATGATCTCATTTGACCCCCAGGTGTATAAACACTTGAGGGGCCTCAGCTGTCAGGTGTGAATGTTCCACCTTGGGAACGGGAAACTCCTGCTACTTTTGTAAGGGTGCAAAGAAGCAGCAACCATGTGTTATGTTCATAAAATCACAGAATGCTTTGGGTTGGGAGGGGCCTTCAAACCTCAAAGATTTCTTCCTAAAAGAAGAAATTCTTCCCTGTGAGGGTGGTAAGGCCCTGGCACAGGGTGTCCAGAGAAGCTGTGGCTGCCCCTGGATCCCTGGAAGTGTCCAAGGCCAGGTTGGATCGGGTTTGGAGCAATCTGGGACAGTGGGAGGTTTCCCTGCCATGCGGGGAGTGGAACAAGATGGGCTCTAAGGTCCCTTCTAACCCCAACTATTCTGTAATTCCATGACCCAACCAAGTTCTTGTAATTTTATTTATCTTGACAGACAAATGGAACAGAGACAGAAGAATCCTCTACACCAGAGCCAGCTCCAGGCTGTGGTTCTGTTCCCCACTGATCACTACTGGCAGCTGAAAGGGCTGTGCCACACCCCACCTCTGGCCTGGACAGGCTGCCTGCAGTTCCCTCATCCCCTGGAGCATTTCATGCATCGCCTTCCACGACCCCTGAGTGGCCAGAGTGGGAGGGAAAGAGGCAGCAGAGAGAAGGAAAAGGACACTGTGCCTGGGAGGCAGGGACAGAGGCCAGAGTACCAGGAGGCAGGGCTGGGCTGCTGGCTGGTCAGAGGCTGCAGCGGGGCTCGCTCAGCCCCGGGGACGCGCGTGCCGAGGCTGTGTCTGAGCTGGGATGGGCCCCCACGCTCCAAGGGCCTGCTCAGCCCATGGAGCACAGGAAAAGGGATGGGAGAGAGTGAGAAACAAAAGGAAGAAGGGGTTTCATTAATAGATTATATTCTTGCATCACTTTTTTTTACTCTCCGGTTATCTGCATAGCATATGATTTGTCTCTACAACATTCCCAGCATGAGCTTGGAGGATGTGTTATTACATCCTCAAATATCTCATTTTGGTAGGGAAGCATTCCTTTGTGTTAAGGAAGCCAGGGAAGAGGAAAACAAAGAACAACAGCTTCTTAATTCAGTGTTTTGCAAGATAACACTCATCTAAGCATAGGCAAACACCCCACTCCACGTGTGGTACAGAAACCAAAAATGCAACCTAACAGGTTTTTTAAAAACCTGATCAATTGAACAACAAAAGCCAGGTATGCTGCATTGTTTCCTTCAATGATTTAAAAAAAATTCACATACTTTATAGTGTGATATACATAAAAACTAAATTAATCTAAGGCTTCTCTGTGAGAAACAAGCAACAAGAGATTGCAGTGGAAAAGGTTACGCCGAGGGCAATGAGCTCAGCACAAACACGGCAGAAGTCGCCACTCGGCGTGAGAAGGAGAGGCCATGCCAGCCCTGCTAAAAATAGCAAAGTACAAGAAGGAAGAAACACAGAACAAAAGTGGCCCCATTGTTGTGCACTTCTCTGAGCGAGGCAGGAAGTGAGGGCTCAACACAAACCGCTGCTGCTTCTCCCAGGCACAGAGGGCACCGAGCTGAGGCCGCAGCAGAGCCAGACCTGCCAGTCTGCAGGGCCAGGTCTGCTGGAGCCCAGAGTGTTCCAGCCCCAAAATGTGCTCACAGCTGGGAATATGCAACTGTGATTTACAGCCTTCGAAATGAGCTGTGTGGGGAGCACCACCTGATGATCAGCAAGGGCAGCACCCACAGTTATTCTGGAAATTGTTCAGGTGGGTCAGAAGTTTCCTGAGGCAACTGAAGCTGCTGCAGCCTGATGTGCTCAGTCAGTGTTCTGCTTACTCAGCTGGGTCTGTGTCTAAACCCAGTAGTGCAAAATACCTTTTGCAGGTACATAATCTGTGCTAATACCTCAGTAGGAAAGCCAAATTCTCCCCCTTTCACAATTTTCTCCTGAAGCAAGGCTTGGTGTTACCACCACATTCTGTAGAGTGTGATTACCTATGGACACAGAGGGATGAAGACCCAAGAAAAACTTGCAGCGAGTTCTCTACAACACATTTGATTTGTGTCTTAGACAACACTCATTTTGCAGCAGGACTCAAGGGCAGGGCAGGGCAGGCAGCACTGCAGCCAGAACCCACTCACAAGGGGCTGGTCACCTGTCCCCAGCTTGCCCCATGGCACTAAGGACACCACAGACCAGCACATTTTATAGGTGTGAAATAGTGGGGCTATATTTAATTTTCACCTGTACTACAGGGGAAAATACCTGAAGAATTTTCTTTGTTTTCTCACCAGCTGCAGAGCTTTTCCAAGCACTCCCTCCTTACCTGTCATGTTTGTTCTCCTGTGCTGCTCGCAGCAGCTCCTGGATGTTCTTGGTGATCTGCTCAGTTTTCCGAATCACATCTTCTGTACTGGGCAAACTGGAGCTGGGGGCTGAGTCTGTGTCTTCAGGGATGGACCCTTCCCCCTGCCAGACGATGCTGCGCTGCCGGCCCTTCCTGCCCGACCTGCAAGGGAGCAAAGCAGGGGTTGGCCCGGGGACAGAAGCGGCTGCTGCCACACCAGAGCTGTGTCAGCCCTGTCACAGCACCTACCCCGGCTCCTCCAGCTCCACAGGGGTGGTGGGGTTGTCGTAGTCGCTCTCAGACACGCTGCTCTGCTTCTCCAGCTTCGAGGCCTGCAAGGAACAGATTTACTTCAGCCTGTGCAGGGAAGAGCAGCCCTGAGCTGTGCCAGAGCCGTGTCCTGTGCATGTGGATTTGCAGCAGCTGCTACCCTGGAGCTGCTGTGCCCCTCTCCCCGTGCCAGGCTCCTGCTCAGCTTGTACCCGAGGCCCTGGGCACTGCCAGCACAGCACAGCCCCTGAGCACCCAGCACGGCAGGACAGACAGACAGACACAGCACAGCGTCCTTCCCCTGCCACTGAAACTGCCCCAGGGGCACACACTGAGAAGCCCACCAGGAGCAGAGCCAAACGGAGAAGCAGCACCATGAAACAGGAGCCTGAACAGTGAGCAAGAACCACTGGAGAGGGGCAGAACCCCAGAGAAAAAGAGACCAGACCAAGACAGCAGAGCAGAAGCCAGAGACCACAGTGGGGAGAGGCTGAATGCAGAGTGGAAACCAACTGGTGGGAGGCTGGCCCTGGGAAGGCCATTGCAAAATGGGAGCCCAAAAGAAGGGCTGAAGACTGTGGCAATGGGAAAGCCAAAACAAAGACAGGAGACTGAGATGGGGGAGTCCAAACTGCAGGTGGAGGACCAAGGGCACATACAGAGCCAATGAGACTTGGAGCTCATCACAATTTGGTGGCCAACACAAGAGTGGTTAAAGCCCATTGGAAGCTGGAACCCAAAATGGGTGTGAGGTCAAAGTGTGAGGAACTGAGGCCCACTGAATGCTTAATACTGGTACAGAGCTAGAAGACCAAAGAAGTGAGAGTTGTGCCAAGAGCACAGGATGCAACAAGGGCAGGAGGCCCAACCATCAGAGTAGAGGTCCATGGAAGAAAAGTGTCAAAAGGAGGGCAGGGATCAATTCCAAAGTGGAAGCTGAAATGAGAGCAGGAGGAATGCAGGGAAGAAGAGGCTGGACTGAGCTCTGTAGGCTCACTGCAAAGTGGGAGGCTGATCCAGCTGGGAGGCTGATCCCAGAGCAAAGGTTGAATGAAGAAAGAGATACAAAAATGAGCTTGGAGGCTAAATCCTCAGCCAGGCCCAAGGATCACCACACATCTGCTTCCTCAAGTCTTCTAAAAACTGCAAAGCTTCACCCAGGTGCCCAGCACAGTGTGTCTGGTGTGAAACACCACACTGGTGTCACTCTGATCACAGAGCAGCAGCTCAGGGTCCTTCACAGCCTCAACAACCAGCCTTGGGGCTCTACAGAAACCCTGAAGACACCATGAGGGAATCTCAAGGGTTAAACTGTAAGGGACACCTCCAATCTACATCCCTGACCCAAACATTGAGGAATCTGCTCACCAAATAATACTTCTACCTCGAGGACAGACCAAAAATGTGACCAGCAACTGGCTGAGATTCAGTTCATTTGTTAAGCACTCATCTGATGTTACACCCATCAATTCTTAAAGTGAAGCACCTGGAGTTAAGAACCCTTCTCAATTTTGAGTTACTCTGCACAGAAGGAAAACCCAGCATTTTTGAACACTCCTCTCTCAGCACAGCTGGTAAGGATCAGCTGTAATAGTGACATGTATTTTGAAGACAAGAAACTATTCTATGTAGAGTCTGACCTTTCCCCTCTCCCAGGTGTGCAGAGACAGCACCAATAGTGGCAAAGCTCTACCACCTGGTCAGAAATACAAACAACAGTGATGAATTACAAGAAGAGGATACTATGGAATCACTAATATAGAATCAGTGTAGAATAAAGATAACCAACCAAACCCTCTGCAAGTTTCCAGTACCAGACAGCACTGCAGCCAAACCCAGATTTCCATTTGGCCAAGCAGGATATTCCCTTGAAAGTTTTATAATCTATCCCTACTTGCAAATCTAATATTTTCTGGACTGATATGTCCAAACACTGTACAGCAAAGATAAAATGGGGACGGAAGGAATTAAAAAGCAGGTTCTGTGGCCTGGCAGGGAGAGCCCAGAGCAAACATTTAAACCCCCAAACTTGTTATGTGTAAGGCAAACAGTCAATCAGAAGCACCTGGATTGGTGCAAGCCACCAGCCCCCAAGGAAAGCAGCTTTGAAGCTTGGCCTCATGCAGTGCTTTTAGTCAGCAGGAGAGTTGGACATTGGCTTAGATATATCAGTGAGAGCCTGAAAAATCACTGTCCAAACAGCAGCCAGCTTGTCTTGGGGCTGCTGTGCAGCTGAACAAGTGACCTGGAGAACTGTGCGTGGTGTTAAAGGCTGAAGATGTGAAGTTAGAGAGAGGCAAGTGCCCGGAGCTCGGGGCAGCAGGAATGGAAGGGAGGAAGTTCTGCTCCATGCAGGCTGGAAGGCCAGGCAGTGAGAGGGGGAAGAGAGAGGATGTGGTTCTGGGGAGATTGGCGCCTCCTCCAGGGAAAAGACCGGTTGGGAAGGTACTTAACCCTTCGTGTGCTCTCATCCCTCGACCAGGAAAGCGTGGAGGGGAAGGAAGGTAGAGATGAAGAGGAGGTCACAAACGCACTCCTCCCGATCTAAAAATGGGAAAGAGAAAAACACTCGGGAAAAACCCAAACCAAAACACAAACAAACTCTTAACTGAAACAAAGGAACATTCTTAAAACCATGGAGATGACATAAAGCAAGAATGATGTTGAGAATCTGGCTTAGGCTGAGTGAACTTAATTCTTTCAAAATACAATTGAATTCATGCTCATTCTAATATTGAGATTCCAGAGATGCCAAATTCCACGGAGAATAAAAAAAATTCACCACATGCCAAATTAACTAACTCCACATAAGAGATCAATGCTTCAGAACAGCTACTCCTATCCAAATTTCCACCCAAATGACCAAAGGACCTATACAAAGCACTGTCACATTTTGCAAACACTGTCACACAAATGAGTTCTGACATTTCCTGCTGCCAGAATTGCCTTCATATCAACATGAGAATATAATTTAAAATGATCCAGATTTCATAATTGAAATTAATTTAATTGAAGGTGGGGACTGATTCCCTTGGTGCATTCAGCTGTCTTCTGGGGAACGTGCATGGAACATTTGCCCTCTCTCATGCCAAAGGTAACTTCAAAATACATTTTAAAGGTCTTAATGATTTAACTGGAGGGAAAACACAAGACAGTGCCACTAACAGGGAAAGATACTGTCAAAAATCGATGAATTTTAAATGTGTGTCTAAAAGATACTGTCCTGTATTCCTGCCCACAGGGCAATCTAAGGTGAAACAAAAAAATTAACTTACTTGTTAATTAAATGTACTAGTGTGTGTTGGGTCACTTCTGTAAAGTGTGAACACCTCAGTGCAAAGTCCCTCTGGCTAACAGAGAACTCCCTGTCCACATCACACAGGAAAATACTAAACCAGAAGAGTCTGCCTGACTGGAAGATCTAAACCATCTCCAGCCTCCAGTTCCAAACTCAGAATAAGAAACTGGTGGTCTGGGGAAAATTTTCCAACTTTATTTTTATTTTTGCAAGGTGGTTATGAAGATCCACAAATTGGTACCTGCCTGTGTATCTCCAGAAATACATGAACTTTACCTATCTTCTTGGAATACTATTTCCCCCCCACGTCTTGTTTTCACATATTGATATTTGATATGTATATATGTTGTGGTTAAAAATAAAAATAAAAACCCAGCTGAGCAGAAGCCAAAAGCTCCAGTTTACATATTCCAGAACTGCTTTTCAAACCATCAGGCCCCTGCAGACATGTTAATACAGCAAACATGAACAATTCTCACAGTTCTTATTCCCTCTGTTTTGTTTTTTTTTCCCTCTGAGGCAGAAGCTGAGTGAATGAGCAGCGTTGGAAGAGACAGGAAAGCTGAACGTAAGAGGCAATGCAGAAGCAGCAGCAGTTTTACTCACGTGTGGAGGGAAGGGCTGCAGCCTGGTGATGTTTTCTTCTGGGTAGGTGACCTCCCCCATGGGCAGGTAGGGCTTCTGCCCCGAGCCAGTCTCGTACATGGACATGGGCCTGCTGCCCCGGGCCGACGGGCGCCGCTTTAGGGAGGAATTGCTGCTGGGGTCTGGGTACTCAGAACCACTTTGCACCTGATAGATATTGGTTGTGGCCTGTCTTCTGAGGTTGGTATTTTCACTCTGCAGCGTTTGGAGCTGAAAGAAATGTTTAGCAGTGGGACTTGGTTTCCTAAGAGCAAGTGCCAAAGGCAAAGTGACCACGCCACGCTCGCGTGTCAGCTGCGCTAGAAAATCCAGGTACTGCTAGCTGGGGGTTAGTTTCTTTTTCAAGATTTACTTGGTATAAGCACAGAAACACCTCTGTTCCAGATTTGGAAATATTTAGGTGCTGATTTCCAGCAGCTGCTGGGATGTAAACTAAGTTAGATGTTAAAATTGGCAGTTGTAGTTCAAAACACGCGACCCATTCCCTCCAGCCTGCTCTGCTGGCACAGGAGTCCTGGGACAGAATGAGGCTGTGGAGGGAAGGACTGCCAACACAACAATTTTCCAAGCAAAGTGATCCATTTCAGCAGCCAACACAAGGACTTAGAAGACTTTAACACAAGGCCCATGAAATCTGACAATGCCAGAAGTGCAGCACAGACACCAGAGGCAGCACAAAGGAACTTGAGCTTGCTCTGCAAAGCAAGGAGAGAGTTTAGCTTATGAAAATCAGGCATCAGCTACTGCTATCTAAGAAGCCAACAAGAAAGCACTTTAAAGCTTTTTATCATTATGTATTTATTTGATAGTAAAAACGCACCAATTCTGATTATTTTGAGGAGTTACTCGGAGTAAGTTTGCTATATTAACACATCAGAAAGAAAAGATGCACTGAAGAAAAACTGCAGCACAGCAATGATCTCCCTTCTGCTCCACCATCCAAATATCCTAAAGCCTCATTAACTCATAGGCCCCAAAGGGTTTTTTTTTTTACCCTAAATAGACTATCTGTTAAAAAAACCTCAATATAAGTGAAAAGTTAATTCAATTGATGCAAGAGAAATGCTCAACCAGTACAAGCTGTTGAAAGACCAAGGAGACACCCTGAGATCTCCCAGTGTTCACCATTCCAACAGAATAGAAGGGAATGTTGGCACTTAACAGACAGGGATAGTCTAATGTGCTAAATTAGCTCAGCCTCAGGTGCAAACAGTTCCACCACTTTCCAAAAGCCCCGTTCTGCCCCAAAACAGCAGGTCCACCCTACAGCCTGAATAACTTTCTTTATATGTTACTCTTGCAGGATTATAATTATTTGGAAAACAGGATTTTTAACACTAGTTAAAGGGATTAATCTGAGGGCAAGCAGCCAGCCCCTTCTAGTCAGTATGGCAGAGACAGTGAATTCAGATATAAATTCTCCTTTACCCCACAAAAATATAGATAAGTGCACACACATAAGATGTGAGCTGGCACTTGCTTCCTCATTGCTAAAAGGTGCTTATATTGAAGCAAGACAGGAAAAACACACAAGACTTGCAACAAGTGCCTTGTCACTTGGAAAACTTCTGTCAAAGTTTTGACTTAGGTCAAATGATCCTCATGATTTTCTGGGTTGGGTCACCACCAGCACCATGAAAACACAACATTCAAAGCATGTGTTGCCCATAAATATTTATAATCTCATATCTGATCCCAAAGCAGCTTCACTTTAAAATGAGTTTTCTCACTATACTAATACTGGATTATTCCATCCTCAGTCCCAGCAGTTTTATTCTGACTTCAGACACCCCAAGAGCTGGAGGGAGGGGTTCCTCTGCTGTGGCTGTTACCTTTTTCTGCATAATCCTCAGCTCATCACTCAGGTTGATGTTCACTTTCATTAACTGCTGAATCTTCACCTCAGAAGCCACCAAGGCATTTTTAACCTGCATATATTCCTGGGCTGTCACTGGTCCATCTGACAAGTCTGAATCCAAGCTCTAGGAAAAGGAAGAGAAAAATACTTACACCATTAAGAAGAAGAAAACAAGATCATGAGATTTCAACAGCTTTTCCTGTACTTACTTTAAAGACATCACAGTTCAAATGGAGTTTAAATTAATAAGATCCATTAACCAGAATCATTTGAAGTCCTCTATAAAAGCAATCTGATGTCAATTAGCTCTTAACGTCTCTAAAAACATTTCCATCAGCATTTCAGTGACAAAATATTGTTTTAGAAGGATTTTTTAAAATATGCAATAAAGAACTGCAAAGTTATAAAAGACAAAGTGTTAAATATCCAGTGTGCATATCCCAGGGAAGACTGAAGTAGAAGCACCAGGTTTTACTGCCCTTTGATACCATCCTGCATTACTTCCAGGAAGGGTTTAATACACTTGGACACTATTGCTCTGCTGTGAGTATTTCTTCAGTAGGAGGCAGTAAAAGTTTGTGAAATACCCTGGAATCACTGATTCAGGGCTTTTTGATAGATCCAATAATTTCATCTGTGCAATCAGATCTGTATCTTATCTCCAGACATACACATTACTTTTCTAGAGGGGCATTTTTGTAATAACAAAAATTCCTTAAGCAACAACATTTAATTTCAGAAAGTTCATAGACTGAGGCATGATTATGGAATTAATTAAGACATTAATTTTCTGATAATTTATGCAGATTACCTTTAGGAATAACACTTGGGGGTGTATCACTATTTCAAGCCTACCTTCTGCCTGTTTGATTTAGCTGCATTTGTTTCCAGATCTGTATCTTCATCTGAAGCAACACTGTCATAATCAGGCTGATCATTGTCCTGACTTTCACTGCTGTGCTGATTGCTGATTGATTTGAGTATCAGTTCCACATTTTCTGCAGATCAACACATGAAACACATACTAGTAAATCCAGAGAAGAAATAGAAGTTAATACTTGGAAAAAAAATTAATTTAGATCCAACCCTAGAAGTGATGATTACTGTCCCAAACTTCCAAGTTTTATAGTTTTGTCTTTTAATTTCTTCTAAGTGTTTAGGCAAGTTAAAATAAGTGGTGAGAATCGTTTAGCAGCTTATTAAATTCCTACAAATTTAAAAAAACCCACCAGACTACATTGGACAAATGGGTGGCAACATTCAAATGAAAAATATAGGGAAAAATCAGAAGTTAGAAAATATTGTTTTGTATTTCCTCTCCAGAGAAAAAACAATATATAAACCAAATATATCTCTCTTAATTCAGCACTGCTGAGGGGCTCTGGGAGTGATTAAACTACTGAAGAAGTGCCTACAAAGGAGCTGACAACAAAAGCTCACTCACCTTTGGAACCAGTGAGAGAATTCCCCTGCTGCCTTCGTTTGGCATCACTTAAAATATCTATAACCAGTGTAGCAAACTCGTGGGCATTAAATCGAGCCAGTTTCTGCCTTCCCTAAACACAGAATAAAGCAGGGGAAAGAAAAGTACATCCTGTATCAGAAGAACAGCAGAGTTCCCAGAAAAAACTAAGACTATTCACCTAAAATTGACTATTCTACTACATTTATTGCAAGAAGTGTGATTTAAAGGAGAAATGTGAAATTATTTTAACCTCTTTCCAAGCAGATGCAGCTCTTCTACAATAATGAAATGCACTAAAGCAATTTAGGCCTATTTAATTACCTGGCCTATTAAATTATTTTTACAGTATTAAGAAGATTACATACCTGATTCCTGGTTGAGGAATATTCAGGATTTACAGGAAGAAAAGGGACCACTGTGGTCTCTGTCACGAGTGTGCTGTGGTTCTGAGTAGCAAGCCAAACTGCTCCAGAGGAAAAAACAAAAAAAAAAGAGAGGGGAATTACCTTCCTGTACTGCTTGACAGTATTTCTGTGTCAAATAAAAGACTGCAATTTCAAACACAAACACAATCAATTCAGAGGAAGGCTCTTCCCCAGAGGGTTCTCTATTTTGTGAAAAACACAAGATTTTTTCAATTAACATCCCCTTCAGGCAATGCAAGACAAAGCAACTCCCCTCAGCAGTAATTACTGAGTACAGAAGCACTTAAACAGAACACGTGCTTGGATTGGCATCTTGTATGTAAAGTAACAACCCAGATTTGTTTTATTTCATTCAAAAGTCTCACTCACCTGCATCTGTTTCCCTTCTGTCAACTTCATCATACACATCCATGGCCAGTTCTTCAAATAAGTGGTTGCTTAGCTAAGAGTAGAAGAGAATAATTACAGTTTGAAAAGAAATGAAACCCAGTAAGATCTCTGATAACAGGGAGTAACAGAGAAAATGTAAGAGCCCAGCTCTGCTCTTTTCTTCAGCCTCTAGAATTCACAGAAATGCTCCTTTCTCAGCCTGCACAGGGAGCAGACATGCATGACCACCCCATTTCTAGGTACAGAGACAACCATTCTGTTCTACACTTCTCCTTTCCTGGTCAATGGATTTTTTTTTCCTCTCCCATCTGACCACAAAGAGATCTTTTGTGTTATGGGATGAGGCAGAGGCACTGTGGGGGAAGGAGGTACCAAATGCCACTGGAGATGTGGACTTCAATGAACAGTGAAGGCTTAGAAAATATTTGTGTGTTTCAAGCTGTTCCTACAGCAGATGGGTCAAGAGATACTTGTGCTAGAAAGCCTGAAAGATGAAGTGAAGAGTTTGCCACAACTAGAAAAGGAGTTTTACTTACAGACTGAAGCTTCTTCTTGGCTGCTTTTGCCAGTTCTGATACATCCAGACTGCTATGAAAACAAGAAGTGATCATTACATCTGCAGCATTTCATGGCTTAAACACAAATTCTACGTTTTTGATAAGTCAGTGATTAAAATATCACTTTTATCTCAAACCCCCCTAATATTTCAGTATTTTTAGCATTGTTTTTAACACACTGATGTCACTAAGTTTGCTACTATAATATCACAATTAGCATATTCTTAACCTTTCTTACACAACAATTTTAAAATTTAAAACTAAATAATACCAAAACTTCTTTGGAATATGAACACCCACAGTTTTTTTCACCCACACAATTTTTATGTTATTGAAGTTTTTCACAGAAATTTTGCAAACAAGAGGTTGGACAGTGGTTTACTTACAGCCGTCTTATTTCCAATTGCACAGCAATAAAAGAGGAACAGGGACTTAAAATTAGTACTTGATACTTCTTATACAAATAGGATTTCATTGATCACAATCAAAGGTTAAAAGTATTATAAAAATCAGGAAAATACTCCATTGGTCCTTAAATTATTTCCACAATCTGTTTCCTAGGAATTCCCCATATGTGTCACCTTCTCCCTGCATTTTAACAAATACAGTCAACTTCTATAATTTTCTGATTTTGTTGATATCCCAATACTCTTTCTAGGAAAAAAAGCTTTCAAGACCAATAAAGGCACACATCAAAAAGTTAGAATGGCAACAAGCTTTAAAACCATTTCAGAAAGGAAAGAAAACTTAATTATTAGGGTTTTTTTACTCTGATGTTTTCAGACGTGATGGAATCAGCAACTTACCTGTCTGCCATCTGAGGTATAACAAAGTGCTGCCCATTTTTGTGCTCTAGAGTTGAAAACAAATTGCACTTTAATAGGTTGGTACTGGCCTGCAGTTTTCAATAATATAAGCATCAGGCAACACAGAATAATTTATCTTACATGTAATTACTCCATTTCCAATTACAGGCAACTAGGCAAGTTATAAAAGATGGCTCCTGCCATCATTTCCAGGTGTTATCAAAGATCCCAATTAGGGCTTATTAGTTGTATTGAAATTCCATTAAAAAAAGAAAATTAAGTTCTAACACAGGTACCTTTATGGTTAGAAATCTGAAAGTGTCCTTGTGTTCAAAAGGCACCCACACTTAACAGTTGCATTAGTTGCATACTTAATAGTTGCACTGCTGCTGCATTTCAATTAGAAGAAACTACTTGGAAGAGTTCCCATAGTATATAAAAAACGTGTATTTGTAGAAAACCAGGAAGGAATTTTGGGTTTTATTTATGTCTATTTAAAACCCTACAGTTTGATCCGAATGTTAAATGCATCATCCTTAATCTTGCATCTTACTTTCTTTGGTTCTTTCTGTGTAGTTTATGTAACATTAGACTGTTTGGAAGGGATACAAAAAGTGCAGTGGCACTGACACAAACAGGACACAGCACAGTCTGAACTGTCCTGTGAGGGACAGTGACAGGTCTGAGAGTGCAGGTGTTGTGCTCACCTGGTTTCCTGCCACAGAGGTAGAAAGCCAACCTGTCTGTGAGCTCGTACTGGATCTCCACCAGCCTCTCTGCCAGCTCGTGGTGCCCCCCTTGCCTGCTCACACACAGGGGACAGGGGTCAGTGACACACAGAAACGGGCAGAGAAACGCATTTAGTACAAACCAACACATGTTTGAGTGCATCAGCCATCACAGACTCACAGCCTGGTTGCATCCCCTGTGCCCCAATCCCTCTGTGCAGTTCCTGAGTTAACCCTCACTCCTGGAGGCTTTGAGAAACAAGAATATGCAGAGTTCTCACTACAGCTCTTTTGTGTAAAGGGTTTTCTCCTGAACTTGCAGAAACTCTTCTCTGATTAATTTCCTGTGAGCTGCTAGATTGGCACAGCTTGTGTCGCTGGGATCATAACTGATATCTCAGGCACCCAGAACACAGGCTGTGATCTGATAAAAAGATTTATTCATTTTTATTAACTCACTCTTTCTGGGAACAAGTATTATCAGCATTTAACAGACAAATTATTTCAGGACAGAAACATATCTCAGCAGGTCCATCATGTGATTTATGGACATCAGTTAATGTCAGAGACTCCTACCTTGCATAGTCAACTGGAGTTTTCCCATTGGAATCTTGTGTGCCAGGATCAGCACCATAAACTGCCAATAGCTCTGCTTGCAAAGTCTGCCCTGCCTTAGCAGCAACGTGGAGCGGGGTGTTTCCTTTCTCCTGTAGAAGATTAAGGAAAATATCTACTTAACCAACAAGTCTGAGTAGGAGATTGAAATATAGCACAAATCAGCTGAAATGAGTATAAATAATAAGAACTGTAATTGACTGTATATCAAAATAATGAAAAGAAAGTGTTCCTACAGGATGAAAGAAGTTGGCTTGAGCTCCTAAGGAGAGCAGGCGCAAACAGGTCTCCAGGTTCCCTGTCCTCACGCTGGAATGGAGTTGCTGGAAAAGAAGCAGAATTATATTTAATACAGCAGCAACAACTGTGATTCAGCAGTTGTTTTTCAGCCAGCCTTTGAGAAACAAGAATATGCAGAGTTCTCACTACAGCTCTTTCGTGTAAAGGGTCTTCTCCAAGTTCACCTAAATTAATGCCTCTTAACCATCACCTCCAGTATCACACATATAACCAAAGAAAAGGGGCCTCAAGTTGAAGCCAAGCCTTACTTATTTATGTAATAGTGCAGAAAACCAGAAGCAGTTAAGCCTAAAGCAGCTAAGGGAAGTCAGTGAGATTTGCCTGTGCTGTCCCAGGAGCCACTGACCTTGCTGAGATCCTTGGCAGTGACACTGTCGTCCTCCCGGCACGGCAGGCGATGCACAAACGCCAACATTTGATATTTAGCTCTAATGAACTCTGCTTTGTTGGGACTGCAAAGAGAAATCCAGGCAGCAAGAAGGGAAAGGAAAGAAAAGAAATATCAGTGCTTTCATGAGTAATACAGACGCTCCAGAAAAAGAAAAATTCACAAGTGAAGGTTGAACCAGAGCTTTGTGTGTTTCTGGTGGCGAAGTCAGACATGGAAAAATATTTTCATTAAAAAACAACCCAGTGCAGATTGTCTGACCATACAGAGAAAACGTCTGTTACAACCATCAAATATCCCCAGACTGTAGCACGTGGTGTCTGTTTCTTAAAAGAAATGCAGACTTTAAAATCCTGCCAACTTAAGATCTATACTTACTCTACGCAGTTATTTACATTTTAAAATTAAGCACCATAGTCAGGGGGAAAAAAAAATCTCTCAAGTTTTATTTAATTCCTCAGCCAAACTCCATTTTGTTGGCAGCATTCAGTTAACTGAAGCACATAACAAAGAAAAGTCCTAAAGTGCAAGCAAAGGTCCTCACTATTCAACAGGAGTCAATAACTCAGAGAAGTCAAGCACTGTATTCCCATTTTTGCAATAAATTTTTTAAAAAATTAATACTTGGAAATAAAAATCCTCTCTTCCAGCAACCAAACACGAACAGGTTCCTATGGATTCCTTGTTGCCCTGTCACTGCTGAATAAAATAACCCCACAAAACAAGTCTGCATTGCCCACTTACTGCACTTTATCCTGCGGGCTGGCCTTGCGCCTCCCGCTCATCACGGAGGCAGGGTCCAGCAGGGAGTGCTCCCAGATGGAATTAGCACCATTGTTGTACAGCGTTTCCACCATCTGAAAGCCACAACACACAGACATTTTGCACGAATGAAATATTTGTAATTATTTTCAAGCAAGCCAACAGATTCCCACTCTGTGTGCCAGCATCTGTAACCTCCTGGGATATCAGAACTGGGCACAAGCTTAGGGGGTTATGATGTGGAATGCAGTGAGAACCCCCTTAAAAATCTCTGCTCTTCCCAACAGCAGGTCCAGTGAAAAGAAAATTCAGGTTGAAGTAGATGCACTGCAGAAGTGCGAAAGAAAAATTGAGGTGACCCTCCAAAGCAAAGGCATCAAATTCAAAACGCAAAGAAAATTCTGGTTTTAGTGGTCCAGTCCAGCAAAACAAAACAAAAAACTTAGAAAAAGAAAGCTTTAAAGGACCAACCCCTCTCAAACTAAAGTTTAGTGGTTTAAATTACATTTAAAAATCACTATATCTGGTTTTAATGGAGAAAAACAGTTTTCCCCTCTACCTGCAGCAGTGTTGGAGGCCACGGGGTGTGTTTGAGATGCCTCACTTGGGAGATGTGACGGCCCAGGCTCCTGTGCACACTGCAGCACTCGTCACAGATCAGGATCCCCCTGTTTATGGATGCCCAGCAAGGATCTGCAAAAGAAGCCATTCATTATAACACAGGAAGCAACATGACCTTGGACTGCAAATCAGAGTCTAAAACGAGCAGCTCTGCCTTTTAACCTTCCCTGCTTAGCCTCTGTGTGAGCCTGTAAATGTTGGAAAAATGGGAAACACCAGTCCCTGCACTCATGGGGGATGTGGGAGGCCAGGGGCAGTGAGGGGACCTGCAGTGGAAACTTGGGGAAAAGCCCCACTGCTTGCAGTTCTTCCTATGAAAATACTTTCCATTCTAAACATAACAGGACACTGAATTTATCACCATCTTGAAGTGCTTTACTTGTTATTTTGTGGACTGCCACAAAAATATTCTTAACAGCAGTGCCTACCTGCTCTGTGGAAAAACTCTGCTTTTTTTGTTGTTGTTGTTGTTGGTTTTTTTTGTTTTTTAGCTTGTCAAAAAGTCTTTTTTTAAAACACCAAATCTATACACATAAAGTTGCCACAGCACTCAGCCTTTTTCACCTACTACTCAGTTTTCAGTTCTATATTATAACCATGTCTTTTAAATTTCCACTTTAAATAATAAAAACAAGAGTGTCATAATAAAAAAGGATAGATCTGTGTCAAGTCAAAGGCTCAATAAAATCCAAAATTCTCAAGGAAAATAACTTCATCTCTCACCAGATCCAAACTGAATCATCTTACAAGCAGTGCAGAAAGAAAACTGATGGGAAGTGAAGCAGTAAATAATATATATGAGCTATCACGTAGCTTCAAACATCAAAAGGCATAAAATCAAGTAGGAATGGTACATTAGGTTGAAACAATAAATGCCCACAGGACACCAAACAGGTCCCTTGGCTGCTCAGAGCTCAGTCTCCAGAAGAAACTCCAATTTCTGTCAGTGACACATGAAACTCGACGTGCCAGAACCCTGCAGGAACAGGCAACTGAGCAGCCAGACAGAGTTGCAAACCTAGCACATCCCAGGAGAACAAAAAAGGAAATCAAGATCTCTTTTATTTTGGAAAAAATCTTAATTTCAAATGCAGAGATGAGTCCGAGGTCAAATAAGCGAGTACAAGGTGAGCCTGGTATCTGATGAGAGAACTTCTGAGTCCTGTCAGAACTCATCTGAGCAGTGGTGCATGGTGGAAAAGTCTCCTCTGACCCATGCAACAAATGGGCTGAATCCCTGCAAATGAGATGTGACCACAGCTGTGGTTTCTGAGCAGAGCTGGTGATCTGGGTGTGCTGCAGGCAATGCAGGCAAACCTGTCCGAGCCATCTCCTGACCCACCAGAACCAGCCCAGAGCCAAATTAAAGCAGGTGTTTTAGAGAAAAAAACTAATTGATTTGTTAAAAAATAAATTAACGACAAGCACACAAACTCCTTGCTAAATGATTCCATTATTTAACAACTTTCACTTCCAAGAAGAAAAAGAATAGCAATAGAGTGAGATGCATTCACAGCAACCTAATGACCCAAACTGAGGCAGCCTTCCAGATTAATGAGCCTGGTCCCTTCTTGTTAGAGACAACCTCATCACACATGGATGGGATCCTTAGGGATCCTTTCCCGGTTCCCAGGCTGTTTGTGAGCATTGCTCTGCATTATCAACAGTCAGCACTGGGGGTTTTCTTTCCCTCCACCTCAACACTCAACGCACCTGGATATTTCAGGTTTAAATTTAATGCAATGAAGTGTCCGTCCTGGAATTTGAGTCGTTTTTAAAAGAGACCTAATTATGGACTGATTCAGAATATGTTTAAGCCAGTACCAAAATACACAGAATCCCAGAATCACTGAGGTTGGAAAAGACCTCCAGGATCATTGAGTTCAACCTGTGACCAATCCCCACCTTGTCACCAGCCCAGAGCTCTGAGTGCCGCGTCCAGGCCTTCCTTGGACACCTCCAGGGATGGGGACTCCAAAACTCCCTGGGCAGCCCCTTCCAGTGCCTGACCACCCTTTCAATGAGGAAATTCCTCCTGATGTCCAACCTGACCGTCCCCTGGCAGTTTGATGCAGTTTCCTCTCATCCTGCCCCTGGGAGCAGAGCTCGACCCCCCCTGGCTGCCCCCGCCTGTCAGGGAATTGTGCAGAGCCAGAAGGTTCCCCCTGAGCCTCCTTTTCTCCAGGCTGAGCCCCTTTCCCAGCTCCCTCAGCCATTCCTGGTGCTCCAGCCCCTTCTCCAGCTCCCCTCCCCTCCCTGGACATGCCCCAGCCCCTCTATGTCTGTCCTGGAGAGAGGGGCCCAGAGCTGGACAATCGAGGGACCTCAGTGTCCAGCACAGGGGTGGTCACTGCCTGGCCCTGCTGCCCACGCTGGTTTTGATACAAAAGACAAGCGGGGAGAAGCTGCGGGGCCGGGCGGGCGCTTTCAGGAACCTGCAGGGTGGTTCAAAACAGGAAGCGTGAGATGCAGACAAGCCCGGCCGGGGGTTTGAGAAGTGAGCTCCCGCCTCAGCATAGGAAGTGCAGCACAAGAGCTCCCGCACGATCACCTCGCGTCAAAGAAAACCCTCCACGCTCTGCCACAGAGACAAAGGGGGCATTGATGAGGTTCTGGGGGAGGCACTAATTAACGCAGGTGCCAGGCACGCCCACCACAGTGCAAAGGTTGCAGCCCCCAGGTCTCCTGACACAGCCCTCCAGCACCTACAGACAAACTCTCTGGTTTAGATAATGGAAGGGGTTGATTAATTTTATTTACAAAAGGATTAAATTAAGATTTCTTTATATATGTGGATAAACCAGCAGATTTCTAGTAACTAAGACCTGGCAGTGCTCTAATGTCACGATAAAAGGCCGGGTTACAGGATTACCCCACAGTGATTCTGATCCTGAGGAGCTTAAGGAACACAAACACTCACATGGTTTTATCTCAGAGTCAGAATATCCTTGATGTGTGAAAAGCACAGATAGGTTGCCTTGTATGATAGGGACAACTGCCTGCCTGAGAGATGCCAGCCCAATTTATTGTAAAATCAAAATTCTACAAGGATACAAGCAGAATCCCAGATTGGTTTGGGTTGGAGGGAGCTAAAAGCTCATCCAGTTCCACCCCCTACCATGGGCAGGGACACCTTCCACTACCCCAGGTTGCTCCAAGCCCCGTCCAACCTGGTCTCGGACACTTCCAGGGATGGGGCAGCCTTCTCTGGGCAATCTGTGCCAGGGCCTCACCACCTTCACAGGGAAAAATTCCTTCTGTAAAAGGAAGAAAGTAACTTCCTGGAAGTTAATTTGGAATTTTTATCATTTTTTGAAACATAACTCAGATTCAGTAAAAGTTGTTCTCTGCTCTCCCACATCCTGTCTTCTGGCAATTTAAGTGTTATCTACATTACAATGTTTTAATTCATTTCAGTATGTGCATAATTAATTAGTTATATTGGAAGAACCTGCCCAGAACACACACAGCAAAAACTAGAGAGACAGAAAAGACACAGACAGAACAAACACGCAGAGCTGATAAATAAAGCAGGACGGTTTTAGATACAAAAGCAACAGAACTACAGATGGTCAGGAGATGCAACAGCCTTCCTAAAGACGAGATCTGTTTCCATAAGCTCCCAAACAGATCTGCTGTGGGAGACGTGTCAGCACAGAGCAGACGCAGCTCCCCGAGCGTGTCCGCGTCTCCAGACACCTCAGCACAACTTTCCTCGGAGGCCTGGGACACCAACCCCGCCCGTGGGACAAGTCCCAGTCTAACTCCCCCCTGACCCTGGGAATACGGGAATGGATGAACAACTCCAAATCCGACCCCGCTCCCGCCTTCGCAGCTCCCCCAGAGCAGCCACGGTCCCTTCCAGTGACACATTCCCACCCTACGCCCTCCTCACACCTTTCAGCCCCGTGACTGGAAGGTGGATTTCTGTCAGCTTTGCTTCTTCCTAAACTGCTGAGCTCCGCATTTCCTTTCATGCCGCTGGATATCCACAGGATGTTCCCGGGGGCTCTGCCCCGCTCAGCCTCCGCCGGGCTCGGGAGGGCGGCGGGGCCAGCGGGACCGGACACTGAGTTACCTCCCAGCCCTGGAACTGTCTCAGGCCGGACTGGACGGCGCTTGGAACAACCTGGGCTGCTGGAAGGTGTCCCTGCCCATAGCAGGGGGTGGACGGGAGAGGCTTTAAGGTCCCTTCCTACCCAAACCACCCCGGGCCCCTCACAGGTGCAGCGGCGGCCGCTCCGGGGCGGTGACACCCCCGGGCCAGCGGCGCTCCCGCGGCCCCCGGCCCGACAGGGATCCGCGGGACGAGCCGGCGCGGTGCCGGCGGCGGTGCCGTGCCTACCCTGAGCGCTGCAGTCGGCGCACACCTCGCTGCTCCTCAGGCGCTTCGCCATCGCCGGACCGGCGGCGGCGGCAGCGGGGCCGGGAACGGGCCCCGCCAGCCCCGGGCCGGCCCCGCGCATGCGCGCCGAACCACTCAGCGCCTCCCTGCGTGTCACCCGCGCCGCCATCTTTGCTTCTGGCACAGCCCTGCCTTAGACTGAGCTCTGGTTCAGCGGGGCAGCACCGAGCGCTCCTGCCCGGGGCCGCGCCCGCCAGCCCGCTGCGGCCTCTCGGCGGGGTGGTGGAAGAGACGGAGCTTCGGAAGCCTGGTGGAAGAGGCTGCTCTCCGGCAAGCCTTGCCCTCACCCGCCATGGCGGGCGGGCGAGCGAAACCAAGGCCGAGCGAAGGCGGGGTGAGACCGGCCAGCGCTGAGCGCCCCCCCCCCCCC
>VZTJ01000269.1:46339-61861 GCA_013397795.1 Orthonyx spaldingii
CGTGCGGAAAGCAATGGGACAGCTGCGGGCGGGACGTTCCATCTGTCCGCCCGCAGAGGGGGAGGGGAAGCAGCTTCCGCTTTCCGTGCGGCTGTCTGTGGCGGTGGAGCGCAGGGGACCGCCAGAAGCTCCCCTGCTCCGGCCGCGCTGTGGTTCGTGCCAGCCGTCCCTGGAGGGCCGGGGAAGAGGGACGGGGGCGGCAGAGGGACAGCGGGGAGCCCCCGGCAGCGGGGCCGAGGGGACAGCGGGGAGACCCCCGGCGGCGGGGCCGAGGGGAGAGCGGGGAGACCCCCGGCGGCGGGGCCGAGGGGAGAGCGGGGAGACCCCCGGCGGCGGGGCCGAGGGGAGAGCGGGGAGACCCCCGGCGGCGGGGCCGAGGGGGGAGCGGGGAGACCCTCGGGAGCGAGGGGCTGCGAGGGGCACCAGCAGCAGGGGAGACCCCCGCGGCGGGGTTTTGCATGGGGCTCCCCTTGGAGTGGGGTGAAGGGTTCATAGCGGGTTGTGGCCCGGGCTCGCACACGCACACCTGGGTCAGCTGGGTGCCAGGAGAGACGAGGAGCTGAAGGGCTCAGGGCTTGACTAACTTGGGGCGTCCAGAATCCAGAGAGGGAGCAGTGCGGGGCCCTGGCTCCCCCTCCCCAGGTGTGTGCCGGGATGAGCTCCCCTGGAGGGCCCGGCAGCGCGTTCCCCCTCCACGTCCTGGTGTGGAATAACGACTACAGGCGGCTGGACGAGGAGCTGCGGGACCAGGTAACGGGGGACCCGGGCCCTGAGGGGGCTGCTGAGGGGGGCTGGTGGTCCAAGAAGAGCTTGTGCCACAGTGCGGGGCCTGGTGCCCCTCGCTCACTGCTGTGCCAGGGAGAAGCACCCTGGTGGTGCTGCCAGGAGCGTTCGCTGGGCTTGAGGGGTCCCTGCGCTTCGCTACCTGTTTATTTGTGGTGTGGGAGTGATGTGAGAAGGTGCAGGAATATACTTTTATGTCAGATACTAAGCGTTGGCTTCCCATCTGTAAAGCTTTGCTGTGAGCATTCCAGTGCAGCTGCAGAGTAGCCCCTTGGAAGAGTTAGGAGTCGCTCGAGAAGAGCAGCTGTGATGGGCATTAATTTATTTATTAAACCAATTAATACTGTTTGTCTTAATGAGAAGTCAACGTATAGCAAAGGTGGCTGCTGCTGCCAGAGATCAAACCAGCCCCTACCTTGCTGAGCACCATCAGTTCTCATAGATTTGTTGCTGTCCAGGATAGGGGGAAGAGTTTTTATATTGATTGGAATGTTTGTAGCATCTCTGGTGAAAAAAAAAAAAAAAAAAAAGGATCATTGTTCCATGCTGGAGAGTAGAAAACACAAAGCTGTCCCCTCTTTGGGACATGGTGACGTAAGGAAACAGCCTGAAAGCTGCAGCAGAGCTCGAGCAGCAAAAATCCTCCTGGCTGAGCTGCTGTGGAAAAGCACGGGCTAGAGTGAGGTGCAGTTAATAAGCAGAGCTTGTTAATTAATTAATTATACCTGACACCACAAGTACATGAGCCCACGACCAGCTGTGCCACCTCCTGCCTGTCACCTGCAGCTCTAACGGTGCACCTGACTTACTAATCCCTGCTCAGAGCATGTTCCTGCCCTGGTTTGGGAGAATCTTTGGAATGCAGTCACTTTTTATCTAATTTATATCATCATATGCTTTAACAAAATCTTTAACCTCACTGGCACGTTGCTCCTGTGTGTTTATTTCTGGCACCTGTGAGAGTTTGTCGTTAAATAGGGATCACCCAGCAGCTCCCACCTGGGGAATGCTGCTCCCTCCCTTCCTTCCCTGTGGAAACCAGCAGCGTGTGAAGATGGACCGTGTCTGTCTCTTACTTCCTTTACCTGCTTTGAAACACCTTATTTATTTTTTTTCAAGTATTCCAAAGATACATTTCCTCCTGCTTCTTTAGGATGAGCTTCCTGCTGCCGGAGGGATGCGCGAAGGGATCGAAGCCACTTCCCAGCTGCAGCTGGAGTGGGAAACAGGGTCGGGCATGTGGGGAACAGGGAACAGCAACAAAGGCAGTGGGGAGGGACCCTTGGAGCTCTTTACCTGTTAGTGCTGCAGGTGTTGGAGCTGCAGGAGGTGGGGGAGCAAATTAATTAATGTTCCACCCCAGAAGTGAAGAAATGATGCGTTAAAGCGAAGCTTTCCCCACTCTGTGTGAGATATTCTGACTTGATGCTGTCAGATAACCCTGTTAACGTGCATAATAACCTTCCTTTCTCATTCTGCTATTGACTTTCCCCTTTTCCTTTAGTTATAGATGCTCTTCTGTTTCAAATCTCTAAGCTAATAGTGAAAAATGTGTAAGGTATGAGTATGTTGTGCTTGCATGTTTTGGATATTTGTGCCTGTGTAGTTTTATTTTTTTATTTTAGTGACTCGTAGAGAATGCCCTCACTCCTCATTGTGCTGTGTGTGCTTTGTGAAACACCATCTGCTTCTGTCCTTCCCAAAAGTGCTGTCCAAAATGTGTGTTGTATGCCCTGTTGCCTTTTTTTCCCTTTTTCCCCCCCCATTTTGTTGTACAGTTTAAAGCCCTCTGTGGGGTCTCAGGCTCTCGGCTGTCTATGGGGTGATGGACCAGAACTCCCATCTCCTCCTGGCCCTTCTGGAGGGAGACAGAGGGGAAATAATGACAGAAAAAGAAATGAGAAGCATCAGCAAGAACTCCTGTCCCACAGTTTTTGTGTCACTTTCTTGGCCCCGTTCTGCTTCTCCTTTTATTGACGCGGGGAAGTGAGGCGGCCCCGCAGGAGGGCGGTGCAGTGGAGTTTGGGGACAGATCCGTGGGAATGGCAGGGAATATTGACTCCTGGATTAGCCCTGTGTTTGTGTAAGCTCTGATCAGCTGCCTTGTCTCTCTCTCGGACACTGACAGGATGTTGACCAGCGGGATCCGCGGGGCCGGACCTTGCTGCACTTGGCTGTTTCCTTGGGTTACATAGAGTCTGCCAAGGTCCTGCTGCAGCACAAGGCAGATGTGACCAAGGAGAACGCACAGGGATGGACAGGTGAGGCCAGCCTGGGCTGTGATGCTTTCAGTAGCAGATGTTCTTTGTTTTTATGTGGATTTTGGTCAGCGAGCAGAGTGACATGAGGCTGTGGGTGGGTTTCTTTCAGTTTTGCATGAGGCTGTCAGCACAGGGGATCCAGAGATGGTCCAGCTGATCCTGCAGCATCGGGACTACCAGCAGACCTCCATGACCCTCGGAGGAGTTCCCGAGTTACTCCAGAAAATTAACGAGGTAATGATTTACTGCAATGTAAACTCTCACTCCAGACTGAAATCACTGCTTGAATTCTCATTCCAGTACCTCAGTTAAGTGAACTGCTGCAATCAGATGGGCAGTTGTGTTTTGTTTATTCCAGAGTGCTGAGGGACATGGAGGCTTTTCCTTGACTTTATTTAGATGCTTTGTTATGGACTCCAGCATTGGAGGCTGAATCTTGCAGGCATTACTGCCTCTCCAGTAAAACAAGGAAAAACAGCTTCCCAGAAAGCAACAGGGGCAGGGCAGTGGCTGTTGTGTTTGCTACTTTCGATTTCACTTTTAGCATTCACTTATCATTTCTCAGTTCTGCTCTTCTTTTTTATGTCCTTTATCTAAAATGTTCACGGGAAATGCTGCACTGAGTGTCAGAGTAAAACTGTTTCATGAAGTATTCATCAAGTGTTTTCCTTCTCCAGACTCCTGACTTTTATGTGGAAATGAAATGGGAGTTCACTAGCTGGGGTAAGAATCCTGCTCCTTGTTACCAATTCCAAGATAGAAAAAATGAGTTACAAATGTCCCACAGCACAGGCAGGGAAATATCTGTGCCCCGGAATCGCCCTCTTTTCTCTCTCAAAATGACCTCTTGTGGTTTTGTTGCACAATTATTCTTTGTTTCCTGTTTATTTGGTTGGTTGGTTTTTAGTAGTGGAGAATTTAGCTGCTGTTGCAATTGCTGAGGATTTTCTTGGGGTTTTTTTACCTGTCCCTGGCCATCCACGACTGAGTGATCGTGTGTCATCTATGGATGCACTGGCTGTTTGGGAAGTACCTGCTTTTCCCTGAAAGGAATGAACTCTAGGCCTCACAGCGGACTAAATATTTCAAATATCTAACTAGTAGACTGCCAGGGGTGGGGTTAATGCCATTTCACATCTTTCAGTCTGAACAAATATCTTCTTCTTTTTCATATTCATCTTTAAATCAGGCCAGTTTTGCCCCAAGCTAGTTGTTCTTAAAGCTAAAGAGGATCAGGATCCCACCTCCTCTGGAATGACATTCCCAGGAGCCTGTGCTTGAGTTCATTTCCTCTGTGCTGCATTTCTTGCACATTTTCCCTTTCCATTTTTCCCAGTGCCCCTGGTGTCCAGGGTGTGCCCCAGCGACGTGTGCCGCATCTGGAAGAGCCGGGCCAAGCTGCGCGTGGACATCACCCTGCTGGGCTTCGAGAACATGAGCTGGGAGAGGGGCAGGAGGACTGTCATCTTCAAGGGAGAAGGTAAAGAGTTCAGCTGCCTGCACCACTGATCCCCAAACACTGTGTGAGCACAGTGAGAGATCCTGCTTTTACACAAAAAGGCCTCTTGTGTTTTATGAAGGTTTTATGCCTGTATTTGTGTCTCATAGAGATAGTGTTTCATGATGGCTGAACTTCTTTGCTTTGAGTAAATCTGAGGTAAAAATTTGGTGACAGTGCTAAAACTTCAGGATTTTACTCAGTTTCCCTCCTTCTGTTCTGCTGCCCCACGTACAAAAAATAATTTTAGTTCCATCTCCAAGTTTGATCCCAGCTGAGTGCAAATACACCCGGATTTGATACACGATATACCCCCAGCTTGTCACCCTGAGTTTTTTAACTTGAAATGTGCCTTTTCCACCAGACACTGGTGGCTGGGCAGAGCTCATCGAGATCAACCACGACGACAAGTTTGTCACGACAGAGAGGTTTGAGATCTCCCAGCACATGAAGCGTTTGACGTTGGGGTCGATGACGCCCAAGAGGAAAGATGTGGAGAGGCGCCTGACATCTCCAATCATCAGCACGTGCCTTGATACCAAAAACATTGCTTTTGAAAGGTAAGACTGAGAGTTTCCCTTAGCAAATAAAATTTTGATGTTCTGTTTGAAAAATGCTTGAATAATAAACTCTCAAAAGCTTTGATAATTAAAACTTTTAGGGCTAGGCCTGAAATTACTTGAAGCTTCACAAACCACTAGATAAAGAAATTTGGGTTGGTCAACTTGCCACTGTTGCTTGGCAAAAAGTTCCAAGTTGAAAGAAATCATTGGCAGAAAACTTCCAGTTTGTCATACTAGTGGGATAGAATCATTGAGGTTGGAAGAGGCCTCTAATATTGAGTCAATTACTCATTGCAAATTTGCATTTCACCCAAATGTATGTGCTGGAATTAATAGACAAGAACATGGATTTGGTAACAAATAAGTCAACTCTCACATGAATACTTTAAATAAATGTGCATAGTGTGTCTTTTAACAGGCACACATTTGTCTTTCTTGATGACTGCATCTATTTATCCAAGTATCTGGGGTTAATAATCTGTCAAATGTCGTGTAAAATCAGATTTAGAAGAACCAGCTGGGGGCTGTGTAGCAATGCAGCTGTGTGGACACTTGTGGTGTTCCCTTTTTGTTAGAACCACCTCTGGATTCTGGGTATGGAGGACAGAAAAATCAGAAGGTGTCAATGGTTATGAAGCCAAGGTAAAGCCTGTTCTATTCTTCTGACAGGTCCTGCAGCAAATTGAAGTCTGGTTGTGCTTTTCGTGTATTTCCTGACTATTTCAGGTCTTAAAATTCCTATTGGGACATTTATTGTGTTGCCAACAGAATTGGGCTGGAGGGAGGAACTTCCAGGCTTGTGGGAGGGATGGAGCCCATGTGCAGGAATTCCACCAGGGGTAGAAGGGAAAAAAGGGGGATTAAAGAGAGGAGAAGAGGCACAGAAGGTTCAGAAGAGCTGCCAGCAGTCTTTCCTTTCCAAAGTCTGGCACTTGACTCGTACTTGAACATTGTTTCAGTGTGTGAAAGTGGAGGAAGCTGTTGAGGTGCCCTGAGCACTCTGTAATGAGAGCATTGCAAGGGACCAGAGCCATGAGTGGCATCATGAATTCATGAACTGGACTCTGCCCTGCTCCTGAGTCACAGCTGCTTACAATGGTCCCACCTGACACTGGCTTTGACCTCCATTTCACCTCAGTGAAATATTTTTGAAGATGGCTTTACAACTTTACTGTGGTAGGAGTTGAAGTTCAGAATCCCAAGATTTAATTTCCCTGATTCGTAAGTCTGTGTTTACTCCAGGTTTGGGAAGTGGTGCAATAAATTACATTTTGTAATTTCATTCACCAGAACAGTAAGTGCTGAGTAGCTTTTACATTTATCTGAAAGTTTTTGCAGGTGAGACTGCAGAGCTGTTCAGCTGCACAGGGGGTTCATTGGTGTTCCTGCAGAACTAAACTGTCACTAAATTTCATTTCTGAGCTCTTATAATTATCTCTGCTTAGAAATACTGTTCCCTGACTTCCCTTTTCCATTCTCTCTTAAAATATCATTGAAATGCCTGTCTGGTGTTGAGGTTGGTTCAGTTAGTTTTGTGCACATGATGTTTTACTGGAGAACTCTTTATTTTTTTTAACCTGTGATGCTGCTTGGTTTTTGTCCCTGTATTTTTGCAAGGTCTACATGGCAAACAACGTGAACGTGATCACACGAATCAGAACAGAGCATTTAACAGAAGAGGAGAAGAGGAGATATAAAGGTATCTTCCCCATAGGAAAAGTGGAAATAAGTAGAACCCTTTGGCTCTCTGACAGCTCCTCTGTGTGACTGAAGAACTGGGCAGACAAACAAGGAAATTCTCTTCTTGCTTGACTTTGCCCTGCTTTACTTTGTCGTGTTCCGTGTCTGAGGCAGCTCATTATTTCACTCTTCACCTAGAAATGAACCTGGTTTTATCCCAGCTGTATTTAGAGGAGAGAAAAGCCCTCCAAACCTGTTGAAAGTTTACTGACAGTTTTAAAAGGCTGCACTTTTCTGCTCTGGAATGTATTCCTGCCCTTACTTCACTTTGGTCATGGATACAAGATTCACAGAGGCTTTGTTTGCTTGGAATTTTTGTTTGTTTTGGTCCACTAATTTCTTATGGTATTTGAATTAAAGGGTGACCAGCCAGTAACTTTATATGGAAATTCTCCTACCCTGGGGCCACTGAGCCACTGAGAATTGTAAAGGTTTCTGCTAATCATAGAAACCACTGAAAATCTCTGCTCTCTTCTATGTATTGTACCTGTTGTACCAGCTGTAGGTCCTGGGCTTGCCTGGTAAAGCTCTCTGGAGATCTGAACAACTTCTCTTTGGGTTGGAAGCTCAGCCTAAGTGCCAATTTTACTGCTAATTAATACTAATGGCTGTTTTTGTTTTCCCTCCTGTTACCTGAAGCTGACAGGAACCCTCTGGAATCATTCCTGGGGACAGTGGAGCATGAATGTGGTGCTCAGGTGAGTGTCTGGTGTCAGCACAGGTCACTGTGCCTGCAGGAATTCCTGCTGTGTGGAGTCACCTCTCGTTTCCTTAGTTTGGCAGCAGTTTTGCTTTTGAGGTTTTCATTTCCCCTGAGGATGTTTTTGTTTGGTTGGAAATGGGTGAACTTTAAGATCCCTTCCAACCCCAAGCATTCCATGATTCCACGTGGCTTTAGGATCTCTCTTGCTCATGTCCATCCCAAAGAATTGTGGATAATGGATTTGCTGACTCTCTGTCAGGGTGGCATTGTACAACTACAGGGATCTAGAGATTTTAGGTTCAAATACTCCATCAAAGTTTTGCCTTTAGTGACGGATTTGGAGCCTGGAAATGCTGTGGCTCATGTGTGCATTTCTGGTTGGTTTCCAGCTTTGAAGTGTCTAAGTAGATTTTTCCTGTCTCTAAAAAGCTTGAGAGATTTTTAACCTCAGTAAAACCAGTCTAATAGCAGCTGGTATTTATGGCTGTGTGTCACTGTGTCTGAAATAGGGAAGGAGTTACTTCACAAAGGGTAACTGAAAAGTTTCTTGTAGTAGCCACTGTCTGTTCAGTACTTTTTGGGTTATTTTCTTCTTCTCTTTCCTTCTAGAGTACATCCAGGACAACAGAGTATGCTGCAACCAACAATCCCACTGCTATTACTCTGGAGGAATACTTCAACCCAGAATTTGATTTGAAAGGCAGAGACATAGGAAGACCAAAGGAAGTCACCATTAGAACACAGAAGTGAGAAATACCATTTTAACTATTTCTAGTTTGTCTCTTCCCAGTTATCTAAGCCCTGGAAACCATTTTTTAAAAATATCCAGTGTGGTTTTCCCCCAGTTTTCACAATTTCTCCTTTCACAGAAGGGAGATCTTGAAGTACTCAGCTATAATCTATTTTTAATTCCACTGAGTTAAAGCAAATATTTGGACTGGTGCTGTAACTTGTTAGTAACCTCCTGTCATTGCCCAGCTGCCTGTTTTGCTTTGCATCTGTTCCTAAACTCTGAATTTAGGATGTTTTTATCCTACTTTGTCTTTCAGATTTAAAGCAACCTTGTGGATGAGTGAAGAGTTCCCCTTGTCTCTCATGGAACAAGTCACTCCAATCATCGACCTGATGGCCAGAACCAGTGCTCATTTTGCCAGACTTAGGGATTTCATCACTCTGGAATTTCCACCAGGATTTCCTGTCAAAATTGGTAATATTTAGCAATTTTTATTGTAGCATCTTGTCCATTTTTTCCTTTGGTTTTGCAATATATTATTTACAAAAACCACATTAGCCTTTTACTCATCTCACTAAATGATACCTGAAACATTGTCTTGTACATGTGGGGTCACAGAATCCAAATTCTGAGTGAACAATTCAGAAATACAATTTTAAAGACAGTCTCATTTCAGTGAGAATGAGCTATTGTCAGTCACTTTCCTCGTAGCTTCAGTGCCTTAAATTTGGCAAATCTTACTTTAAAATAAGAGATTTAGAGAGAGGTTGAGAATAGCTAAAACCACTTTCTTGGTGAAGTGAGTTCCTCTGTGCTTTGTCACTATAGGAAGCTGTTGTGGAACATATCCCATAAACATGAAAAGGTTTGATGTAGGTGTGGAAGGGAATAAGAATTCTCATTTTGACAGAAATCTTGTCTTCTTACAGAAATTCCCCTGTTTCACGTGCTGAACGCCCGAATTACTTTTGAAAATGTCAACAGCTGCAGGACAGCTGAGAGAACTTCCCCTGGAGGTGCACAGAGTGATGCAGGTAAGGGGTGCAAAGGTGCAGGGATCCCACATTTTTTACATCCCTGTCCATGGAATGCACAGAGGAGAGGGAAACTGAACTGCAGGGAATGGAACAGGGGGAGCTGCCATGTGTTATCCTGCAGAAAACATTCCTCAGAGTCTTTTAACTCACAACTTGTTACAAGCAGGGCACAGTGTGTTTTTAACTTTGTTTGGCTTCTGTAGGTGCTAATTTCGAGGTGGACCAGTCGGTGTTCGAGATCCCCAAATCCTACCACGTCCAGGATGATGGCAGGAACATCCACGTGCAGGATGAGGACAATGAGATCATGCAGTTTGCCATCCAGCAGAGCTTGTTGGAGTCTGGTGGAAATAAAGTAAGTGCTGGGATCTCTGCAGCTTGGGCAAGGACTGTGCAGCAAGAGCTGAAGGAAACCAGTGCAAGATCCATTTTCCCAAGACTCAGAAGATAAAAATAATGTATTCCAAAGGAGAAATAAGAGTGGTTTAAGGGTTGCTTTTGGTGAGTTACTCTGCAGATCTGATAACTGCTGTGGAATTGTCTGTCTTTCCCCATCTCTAGGAACTGGGGGTGCATTCCAACGGAGCAGTTGCATATTCCCAGGACTTCAATATCCAGTACCAGAAGTAAGTACCTTTTTTCACATCAAGCTATGCAGGGACAGAGGAAAAATACCCCTCATGAAGCAATTTTGCAATTTTTTTGGTGTATGTGAGTAGCAGATGCACAAAACTCAAGGTTTCTTCTTGTGCTTCTTCCAACTTTTCCAAGAAACAAGGGCTCCAAACTGGGCTTCCCTGGTTTATGTAGTGTAGTTCTTCCCAGCTGTGGGACTGGTTGGTGCACACAACAGATTTCTTTACCCAAGAAACAAACCCAGTCCTTCAGTTCTGTTCTTAAAACTCTAAATTTGATCCGTCTGGGTTGAGTGTTTGGTTATTAGAGGCTGCACACTTCAAGGCAGCTCTTCTTTCTTTTCAAAATCCTTATGTAATCCTTAAAAACGTCGATTTAATGGGCACTTAGGAATGGGCTCTGATGCCTGTGGAGCCTTTCTGCAGTTAAGTGCAAAGAAACCAAGAACTGAATCCTCTTCTTCTGTACATAGAAAATCCTTTAAACCAGGTGAGGATGCTTTTAGGAACCCACTGAAAATATAACTATTGGTATCTATGAAAGATTCACAGGAATCAAGGTTTGACTTGGGCAATATTACAGGTGTTGGAACAGCTGCTCTCGTATCCTCAAACTGTTTCTTCCCCTCTGGGAGAGATTTTCAAGTTTGTGAGTCTGGAACAGTTGCCAGGAAGGATCTGGAATACAAGGAATGTGAACCAGGCTCTGTCTCTTTTACCTCTCAGAGTTGTTCTTTTCCATCAGGGCACTGCAGGAGAGCTTTCTGACGAGATCAGGGAACTCCCACAGCAGCAGCTCCAGTGAAACTTCCAGCTTTGAGAAGGACTTGCAGCTTGCCATGGAATTGTCTGTGCGGGAGCAGGAGGAACAGGAGAAGCAGCGTCGGGAAAAGGAAGATGCAGAGCTTCAGCAAGTTTTACAGCTCTCCCTTGTGGAAAAGTAGCTCCTAAGTGACCCCCTGAAGCAGGGATGACCAAATCTGTGTAAAACTGGAGGTTTTCAGAGCTGTCAGTCTGAAGACCACTCCTGGATTGCTTAAGGAAACATTTCACCTGCCTTCTAAGTTGGCATCAGCTGCAAAAACCTGATTTATTTTTGTTTGGGGGAGTTCCAGATCACAGGACTCCACGTTTGGCTCCCCAACCATGCAGTCTTAGCTTTGAAGGAAATGTTTTTATCTAAACTTATTTATTGAAGAGCAGATGGGAATTTTGCTTTGCATCAGGATGTAGGATTGCAGTAAAGCTTGAAAGCCTGATTTCTGGGGAGTTCAGGAGGGAAACTTCATTACTTACCAAAGAAATACTCATCTGCTTCATTATTTCTCAATAATTCAAAGCCATTGCCTGTTTTTCCAGCTGTTTCATGGGAGAGCATCTCCCTGCCTATACACACTTGGTAGTTCTTCATGCTGACAGATGTTTTATGTTAGTTTTGTTTTCAGATGTGGTTCTCTCTCCTCTAGTTACTGAGATTTTTGGCTTAAGAGGGATAATTTTATACTTGAACAGCTCATCCAAGCTCAGATTAAACTAGTGCTTTCTGAAAAAGGACAAAACAAGTAGCCAGTAAGATTTTAGATGCTGAAATGGGACCATCTGTCCAGTACAGCAGCAGTTCCTGCAGTGATTCCAAACCAGCTCCTTCCCGTGCTCAGAGGGCAGCAAGAAATGAAGGGATAAGATACAGGTGCTTCTTTGGGATCTCTTGGTGTGCATGGCTGAGTGTGGGTGCTAAATGCAGCCAGGAAAAGAGTTCAGGTGAGATTTTAATGTATCCTTATTGGAAGAGAAGTTTTAATCCTGCAAGGGAGACGTGTGTTGCTTTTTAAAACCCCAATGCTCGTCCTTCATGTGAATACATCTATTTTTTTACCTGAATATTTTTATTGATTTTAAACCAAGCCACTAGGCCTACACTCATCCAACTGGTCTTGTAACGATTCCTAGGTCTGTTTTAACCAGCTTTCCTCAGGTTTTTGGCCATCCAGGATCTTTGTAGCTCTTTTATCTGCACTTCTCTCGGTGTTTACAGTACTCACACTGTGACTCTCAAGTGCACTCCACAAGTACACGATGAACAGCCACAGGAAAGCCTTACAGTTGTTAAATGTGAGCAATATCCCCCTGCTCTGGCTGGCAGGAGTGGAGGAACCTTTGGTACAGCTGCTCTGAGCTGGCTCCTAACACTGCTCCTGTTCCTCAGGCTGAACAGGACAGTCCTGGGTGACCAACTCTTAATTAAGCAATATAAAATCACTATAAAATGGACTTGATCATAACCAGTGGGGCAGTTGGTAACTTGGAACCCTATTTTAAATGAATAATCCATTGTTTTACATAGGAAATTATTACAATTCCTTCAGTGTACACTAGGACTGGCCTCTCCACACTGGTTTTGTTCCCTGGCACAGCTTGCATCCCTAAAAACAACTTCCTGGGTGCTGCAGGAATGGGGATTGTCCTGCCCAGGGGCAAAGGGCTGGGTTGGAATTTTTTTTCTTTGCAAAGGGGATTACTGTGACTGTCACAGTCGGGAGAAGGGAACAGGCCTTGTGCTGAGCTCCTGCCAGGGTGGGAGGCAGGAGATGGAGCCGTGGGCATTCCTCCAGTGGGAATAAAGAGTGCTGTTGCCTTTCCAAACCCGTCTGCCTGGCATTGCCTGTCTTCTGCTAAGCATTTCAAAGGTTACAAGGGGGGGTAAAAATAGCATTTTTCAAGCTGACTTGTTCTGATTTTATATTTAAACTAAAGAACATTGAGCACTTTCAGTTGAAGTTATGTTACGCTCCTGCTTCTTAGTCTGGGATTGTAAAATAAATTGGATTTGCTTTTGGGTTTGGTTTTTTTGTTTGTTTTCTTTTTTTTTTTTTGCTTTCTTTGACATTTGTATCATTCCAGCTAAAACTAGAAGGCCCTGCTTCCCTCAGCCAGGTGCTGCTTCTCTTAAAGCCTGATTTTTAACCATTCAGTGTAAGATGGATGCCCTCTGTGTGCTGGAAGAAAAATGAAAGGTACTGCACATTACACCACACACAGGTATTTTTTCTAACACTGTATTTGGAGTATTTTTTTTTACTAATTATCTGCTTTTTTGTTGTATTTTTGTACATTAAAGTGACATTATGATCTATGAAATTCTCAAAGGTAGTTCTGGCTTAGTGTGAATCAGACACATAATCCCCAGAACCACTTTTTGGACATTTTCAGCCAAGTTTTGAGTTTCCCTGTCTTGAAAGGGGGGAAATCAGTACAACACAGGTGAAAGGCAGGAGGGTAACATTATCAATTTCCCTCTGCACTTTCTTGTAAGAGAGCAGCAGAGGGTTCTGAGGATGTTTAATATTAAGGCCCAGACTGTTGTGTAACAGGAGTCCAACCTCTCTCTCTGAGGCTGATGGAGGAAAGAGAAGCCCAGTTACAAACATGTGTAGCTTCTTCTAAAACTATAACCAGCTTTACAATCTCTCTAAGTTCATGCTGTTTGTTCCTGAAAGCAAGACTGAGTATGTGCTTTTTTTGTTCTTTCAACCCCGTTTCAAGGCTTTTTACAGCAGCAATTCATGATTTTCTTTATTTGGAAACCCTTCTTCCACGGCTTTGGCTGAGTTTTGATTCACAGCTGAGCTGCTGGTAACTGCACAGCCGTTGTAGGATGAGCTTCCATTGTGCTGTTAACAGCTCCTGGCTGACAAACATCCGTGCAAAACATTCCCATTGTGTTCCCTGGCTTCCCCCAGCGCTGCCATCCCACCAAAAACCAGGCAGGAACTGTGAGGTGGGAGTCAGGACAGCCTCACCCCTCTGTGGAGCTCCAGCCCTGTTAATAACAACCAGCACAGCCATGAATAAATAAGAGCCTGGATTGTTTACTGAGCGTTTTATTTGTACAAAGAGGCATAGCAGGGAGTGAGGAATGAGAGCAAACAGGAATTCTGCTCCCGGGAATGCGGAGCTGGGGTTTGTGAGCTTCACCATCCACCCCCACGAGCAGCACGGGCTGCAGGCCAGGCTTCACAGCGATGAAGGAGCGAGAAAAATCAGGGACACAGGAATCAGTGAGCAAAAGGAGGAGCAGAAAGCAATAGAACAGTGCTGCCTTGCTGCCTCACTCTTGGATTAATAACTCCATCTGTTCAAGGCCAGGCTCACTCTGTCATTTCACCAAACAGAAGGAAAATCCCTGTTCAATGCCAGCGCTCGGTGGCCTTCAAGCAGAACAGAAAACACCCCGAATGCAGCACAAGGGCTTAGAGAACAGGTCAACAACAATTGTTCTGGAAGTTACATTTTAAAACTCTAAATAAATTACTAAGCAGGACACCCCTATGTTAAATATCAAAGTAATAATTAGTAAAATCCAGTTACTACTTGTAGCAGTGCAAAACAAAATAGCAGCATTTGTATGGCAGTGGGATTCAGTGTAAACACTTGTTACTGAAACTGCACAGAATGGGTCTGGCTGGAGCTCAAACACTTCCAGAGCATCTGCCTGGCGTGCAGACCTTTGGACGCTCCTATTTCCAGGAGGGCAGTGACCAGCAGGTGCTGGAAACCCTCACCTGCACCCCAGTGCCCAACAGGTTCAGCGGGGCTGGTTTGATGTGAGGCTATTTGGGGCTTATTAACCAGGAATTAAAGCAAATAATGTTGGGAATGACAAGCCTGGCCCGGGAAAACTACACCAGGATCGGGTCATGCATCAGTGTTTCTGCTCAGAGGCAAGGACAGACCCACCCAGCGCTGCCTGGGTCACCGAGCTTTTGCCTTTGGACTATTTTTGAATGGGACCTTAAAGCTCAACCTGTTCCACCCCCTGCCACACCCAGGGACACCCCCCACTAGCCCAGGTTGCTCCAAATCCCATCCAACCGCCAGACTCAGCGTTCAAACCGGGAACTGAATTCACCAGAAAGCAAAACGTAGCCGTGGTGTGACTGAGCACGTGCAGCCGCTCCTCGGACAATGTCCCCAGTCTGGCTCTGGTTTTGTGACAACCCAGGCCCCGGGTGCCTGCCCGCCCTCTCGAGCACTCGATATCGGATCAGCCTCGCCAAAACGCTGGGATTTGGGAGGAAGGCGCCTTGCTCCAGACCCCGCTCCAAGCCAGACGGGTTTGCTGCGGTCACGCCCCCAGGAGCTCCAGCAGTCTGTTTGCTGAGGGAGGGGGTGATTTCCAGCACCCGGCCGGACCATTGTTGGAAGCTACATCACGATGGAGTCGTGTGATACACCACTGGCGGAGATGGGTGAAAAACCACACTCGCATCCTCAGGGCATCCCCAGCAGCTGACGGGAGCGGCGGTGGGGACCGGAACGGAGAACCGGGCGGGACCGGAGCAGTGGTGGCACGGCGGGTGCGAGACGAGAGAATACGACGGGTCCGGAGCAGTGCCGGGATGGTGGGTGCCAGATGGGAGAACACGATGGGTCCGGAGCAGTGCCGGGATGGTGAGTGCCAGATGGGAGAACCCGATGGGTCCGGATCAGTGCCGGGATGGTGGGTGCCAGATGGGAGAACACGATGGGTCCGGAGCAGTGCCGGGATGGTGGGTGCCAGATGGGAGAA
>VZTJ01000269.1:75597-142111 GCA_013397795.1 Orthonyx spaldingii
GGGGGAGCCCCGGGCCCGCCCACCCGCGGCATCCGCCGGCTCCGCGGGTTTGAGAGCCCCCCAAAAACCAGCCCGGAGCGGGGCCGAGAGCCCACCCGGCCGAGAGCCCACCCGGGCGCGGTTGCGGCTCCCGGGGGGCGGAGGAGCATCCCTGCAGCGCCGGTGGCCGGCATCCCCGCGCCCCGCATCCTGGGAAAACCGCCTCTGGCTGGGGGCAGAGCGCACCACAACTTGGGATTTTCCGCAGGGAAAAAGGGGCGACTCCCGCTGCTGCATCCTTCCCTTGGAAGCGGGGATGGGACGAGCCCTCCCGCGGCACGGCGCTCCTTGGCAGGGCGGGGGGCAGCGGGTGCTGGGGACCCCGGCCGGGAAAAGGGGGGGCCCGAGTGTGTGTGCCCGGTGCAAGGTGATGGCGTTTCGCGTCTCGCTCTGCTCCCTCTTCTCGGCCATCTGTAACTCTGTTAGTTTGCTCGGTGTTTTATGCTGAGCTGCCTCGAGCTCCGTGTTTATCCCGTGTGTCACACCCGAGCCGCCGGTCCAGGGAGCCACGGAGTCGAGTCCTGCCCGCTGGCGAAGCTCTGGGTCACCGGGAGCTGCTGGCATGTCCTGCCCACGCTCTGTCCCCACAGGTCACCTCCCGGCGTGCCGGAGGGGGAATGTGTGGTGTTTTGTTTCTGGTCTTACGAGCATCTCGATATCCAGTTTACAGGCTCCCGGGGAGTGGAAGACACTGCTCGGAGTCGGGAGGAGCAGCCCCGTGGGTGGTGGGTCTGGGGAGAGTGACAGCGCTGCCCATCCAGGCCGCTTCCCACCTTTAATCGTGTGCCGGGTGTGGTGCTAAGGAATACTCCTGGTTGCCTCAGCAACAGCTATTAAACCAGGGAAAGGGTATGACATTTTATTCAGCGTCGTGGATAGAGCTGCCATCTCATTATTCCTGTCTGTGGCAGCTCCTGGGTGCAGAGACAGCTGCTGCAGGCTGCGAGCTTCCCCCAGAGCCTCTCCCGTGCTGGCCTCAGTGCCCGGCTTCGCTCCCTCCCGGGGCCGTGTCCCGGGGGAACGCGGAGCTGGCACCTCAGGGAGCAGAGCTGGGGCCGGGCCGTGCCCTTCTGCTGGCTTTTGGGGAGATAACGTGGGTTTGGGGAATGCGAGTAAAGCCTGAGGGAGGGAGGGGGTGCGTGGGGAAGCCCCTCCTGTCCTGCTGGAGTGGTGCTGAGACCTGGGTGTGTGACACGCTCCGGGCTCTCTGCAGCAGCCCCTCCAGTGCTGACACAGAGCAGAAGCTTTTTCCTGGTGGTCCCGTTGTTGGGGTGTTGGTGTGGATTCCGTGCCTGTGCAAGTTCCAGGTGTTTGCCCTTCCCCTGGGCTTTCTCCCAGCCCGGTGCCCGCTGGAAGGGCTGAGCCTGGACAGGGCTGTGGGTGCACAGCCACACACCTGGGGGAATTCCTTGGTGGATCTGTGCTGTCCACCTGGGCTTTGCTCTGGTAGGAATTAAAAACCTGGGGAAACATGATCCTGTGGATTATGGATTTAATTATTTAGCACCATCCCCGAAACCAGGAGCGGGTTGGGCGTTCTTGTGCCTGTTGCTCCCTGCTCTTTATCCCTGTTTTGCTCATGTTTGTGGTTTTTCCTCCTCTTCTAGGCTGACCTCAGGTTGAGTCAGGAGCTTGTGCAGACTCCATGGAGCAGTAGAAAGGGCCAACTGCAGAAATTTCCTGGTTTGTTTTTTTTCCCCCACTCCCAGAATTTTAACCTTCCTCAAACCTGTATTATCCTCATTTCACAAGACCACGCCTGGTTTTGCTCCAGCCAGGGCTCTGTGTGAGCTGCCAGGGCCCTCAGTGCAGGTGAGCCCAGCTGAGAGCAGGGACAGCCAGGGCTGTCCTTGGGGAGCTGTGGCACATCTGTCATGCCAGGGCCATAACTGAGCGAGGCAAACACTGGGAAGAAGCTCTGATGCGAGCAGGGACAGAGACAATAAACTGGAATTACCCAGGGCACTCAGTATTTGGCTGTTGCCATGGTTAAGGCACTGGGTTCTGGAGAAGTCCTGTGCTGCAGTGGATGTGCAGGGTGAGATGAGCTGTGTTATCTGTCACCATCTTCTTCCTCCTCCCCCTGCCCCATATGGTCCTAATAAATCAAACCAACCCTGGAAGCTGCAAAATTGGCTGTTTGTCAGCAGGCTGCAAGGGAAGGAGTGAAGTGTGACTTTGTGAGGCATCCTGTGTCCTCTTGTGCAGGATAAGCAGCATGACCAACATTCTCTGACTTTTGTTTAGAGTTTTTATCAGCTGGAATGAGGCTTCTTTACAGACCCAGAGCCTGAAACACCCAGGTTTGAAGGGGTGTGGGTTTTCAACTAGAAGAACTCCCCTTGCAACCTGTGCTCCTCCCCTTCTTTTACAAGTTTTATTTTTGACAGGGGAGAATCCTGAGGTCTGTTTTTAACTCCCTCCAGGCAGCTGCGTTGCACAGGGGAAGGGAAGCAGCTGTTACCTGTGCAATCCACCTGCACACGTGTCCCCGGGGTGTGAGCTGAGTGAAAAGCTGCATGGTGTGTGAAAGCAAACAGTCATCTTGGTCGTTCTTCTGCAAAAACTTAGTTTATGTTTAACTTGCCACTCAGGAAGCAACTCTGAGTCTTTACTCATCAGTAAGTGTTGAACCTGGATGGAACATTTTGCTGCGTTGTCCTCAGAGTTGTTTTAAAAATCAGGGTTGGCCACAGCCTGCTTGTCTTCTACCAGATATAGTGTTTATTTTTCAGTAGCTGGAATGGTTGTCACTGTGTAGCTGTTGACTAATTCCTTCATCATGTGTCATGGGAACAACAGTCAGTCTCTTCCTCCCACCCTTTAAGAGAAGCCCCTGCTTTGCAGCCATGTTCCCTGGTTTGTGGCTAAATAACACAAATGACTGGTAAGAGCAATATTTTTGCAGCTTGGGTTTGTTTTTCTGCGTGCCTGCCGTTCCAAAATATCAGATTGCAGGCGTCAGTGCCAGCTATTTCATTCTGGATGGGTAGAAAATTGTAAATTAATTTAACGTTACTAGGATTTGAAAAATTAATGTTGAGAGCTTTAAGTGTTCTCAAGGCCAGTTTATTAAAAAAAGGGAAAAGGTCTTTGTGCAGCTGTCAAAAGTGTTCAGGCAAGATAAGGATGAGGATGATGAGCTGCAGGCAGGTAATGAAAGCTGCTCTTGGCAGAGGGACCCTCTGATGTCTCTCAAGCACCCAGAGCAGCCTTTCTCAGATGTTTCTGTACCAAGAGAGAACAGAGGGCCCTTAATGCAGCATTTCTCGATTGCCTGCATCGATCTGCTCTGAAGAGCAGCACTGATCACCGGGGACCATTTCCTCTCCTTTTAAAGATAAAAGCAGGGCTTTGCACGAGAGCTCTTGTGCTCCACAAACCCCTGGCTCGAGCCTTCATCCCCAGAGCAGATTTTGTGCTGCTTTCCCCCTTCCTCACACCTTCCATGGTCCCTGTGCCAGGGGACCCTCTGTCCTCTGCTGCCAAAGCATCCTCCCCCTCCCGGCGTCCTGGCTGTTGCCATGGAAATACCTGGCTTTGCACGGATTCAGGACTTCAGAGCAATTTGGAGCTGGAAGTTGCCCTTGGTTTCAGTGTCATCCTTTGCCGTGTTTCAGTGAATCCAAAAGGCTCGTCAGGGTGACATCACTGCCCGGGAAAAACAGGAGCGTTGGGATGTGGTGAGAACAGAACCCGACTTCGAGGTTGGGTGCTGGAAACACAGAAATGACTAAAGTTTTCCTTAAATGTTCCCTTAAATGTCTGTGTTGAGCATTTACAGCGAGCAGTGCCAGCAGTGCCCACAGATGGCATGGAAATGTGCGTTTGACAAGCACAACAGGAATAGAACCAGCTCTAACGTGATCTTAGGCAGCCTAAATTAGTGTTGTGAGCTTGACTTTTTGGCCAAAATTTGATGGCCTTTGAAGAAAGTCTGGTGCAAAGCACTATCAGCAAACACACGAGGCTGGGATCACCCCTGTGCCCCCCTGGGGTGCAATGTTGCATTATGGATCCTTCCATTAATCTATTTTAAATTCATTTTCCAGCAAACTGCACAAATATTCAGAGTTCTCCTCCTCCCTTATCCCCCAAGGAACCTCATCCCAGTCCCCAGCTGTGAGCACACACGGTTCCTGGGGAAGGGCTGGCCTGGAAATCCCTCCTGCGTGCCACGTGGAGGATCCCTCAGCTGCAGGAGGTGCCATGTTTTATTCAGCGAGGGGTGATAAATAATTAAATAAGACTTTTAGAAAAGCCAAAAGTCTCCATGGGCAGGAGTGTGATCGATGTTCCTGTGGCAGCAAGAGTAGGGAGCTGCCAAACGGCTTTCAAGGCGAGTTCCTGGTGCCTTCAGAGCTGTCCCTGTGCTGTCCCCTCGTGCCAGGGGCCACCCAAATGTTTGGTGAGAGCCCTTAGGTCTCTGGGTATAAACGGTGCCTGTGCTCTGCAGCTGCTGGTGTTTTAACTGATCTGAGCACAATTAATTGGGATTTTTTTTAGTGGTCAACCAGGAAACTCTTGGAGAAGTGGCAGAGCGTGGCTGCAGCTCGTGGTGGTGCTGGGCAGTCTGTCTGGGACCTGCTTTTGGGATAATCAGGGTGTTTGTTGCTGGAAAGATGAGGAACGTGGGAAGGCAGGAGAAGCAGGAAATCCCACAGTGCCGAGTCTGAAAATGTGGATTTTATAAACAAGTCTGCTAAAAGAGGGTGTTGTAACAAGCAGAAAGGCAACAGGCAGAGATTTCATTTTCAAATGAGAAGACAAATCTGGTTGGTGAGAGGTTTCAGTCTGAGAAGTTCTGTTTCAGCTGAAAAAGTGGCTTTAGCTCCAGCATGGGCAATGTGATCGAATATCCCAGGATTTCCATGCACCATTCCCAGCACACAGAGACTCCTGTGGGCATTGGGGGATTTGGGGTTTGGGATAATGTCTTTGTGTCCTGGAGCTGAGCAGAGATTCTGCACTTGATTTGCCTTGGACACCTTTGGTACATCCAGCAAAACCAGGCTCACATTCCTGCTGGGAAATATTCCCCTGCAGTGCAGGGGAGTCTGCTTGTCCTTGCAAATACAACCCTGCCTGGGGATGTCCTGATATTGCATCTCAGTGATCCTTCAGCACTTTATAACAGCTGGGAAGTGACAGTGCTGCAGTGCTCCATGGACACGGCTCCAGAGCAGGGGGAGCTGCTTCCTGTGGAGCTTTTTCCTGGAAAGAGACCTTGGTTGGGAGAAGCAATTACAGGAGAGCTCAGACTACAGCCAGGAATGACCATGTGCACTCGTTGCACCAAAACTGACATGGAAAATGGGATTTTTTAAGTGCAAGAATTAACTTCAAACACGTAATCAAAGCAGCACTTAAAGACCGTGATGAGAACGAGAAAACTCCAGTTTGGAAAAGAATTTGAAAAGTAAACCAAGTTTAAAGCCTCTTTCATCAATGGGTTGGAGTTTTTTGAAGTTTTTGTTTGTTTTTTTGTTTGAGGGCTTGATGGTTCTGGGCCAGGTGGATTGAACTGGAACAGTGAACCTGGAAGTGCTGGGTAAATGGTTGGGCTCGATGATCTTGGATGTCTTTTCCAACTTAAACAGTTCCATGGTTCTGTGATGAATTCTGTGGTTCCGAGGGGGTACAGCCAGTGCAGCTTCCTGGCTCTGGTCTTGCAGCATCTCATCCACCCAATCTGACACCTCGTGTAGAGGTGGATGTTCAGAGGGAGCAGGAGACATCTTCATCTCCATCTTCATCTTCATCTCCATCTCCATCTCCATCTCCATCATCTCCATCTCCATCTCCATCTCCATCTCCATTTTCACTCTGTTTTTGCTGTAAATCCTTTGGGTTTGGGATGGGATGCTCTCCCATTGCTTTGAATCCAGTCTTTGGCTGCTGTGCCACATTTTTTGCTCAGCCAGGTGTTTTTTGGTGCTGGATCTGGCAACCAGGCCCATTCCTGGATCTGGTGACCAGCCTATTCCTGGATCTGGCAACCAAGCCCATTCCTGGATCTGGTGACCAAGCCCGTTCCTGGGAGCATCCCCACAGCTGCCCTCAGCCTGTGGCAACGTGACCGAGCTTGACCCTGGAACAGGACTGGGAAAAGGATCTCCCTGGGGACTCTGTCTGCATCTGGCTTGCTGTCAACAGTTTCACAGAGTTAAGAGCATGGCCAAATAGACAGGAGTGTGCTTCCACAGAAATGTCTTAGTAACCAGTGAAAGGCTTTGCAAGAGGCATGGCAGGAAAATAGAGACTGCAAACATCCCTGAATAGGAGGATGGCAGGAAAATAGAGATGCAAACATCCCTGAATAATCCAGAGTACAGGTTCTATAGGGAAAAATCTGGCCAAGTAAAACAGTTGTGAGTCAATATTGCCTTGGACTAATTAAACCTGGAGGTCTTGGCTTGCTCCTGGTCCCTGCACCTCGGTGGTGGCTGTGGCTGGGATAATATTTGGCTCATTCCAGCAGTGTAAATGACAGGAAAAGTGGACTTTGGATGATGCATACCCCTGGGAATTTTGTAGCAGAGAGGTCTAAGCCTTCACCCCTCCCTGGGGCCAGGGGTTGTTGGAAAGGTGAGGGTTTGATTTCACTTTCCAAAGGGACTTGTCCTGTGCTCACAGCTGGAGCCAGGAGGATTGTTTATACTGTTGTGGAATACTTGATGATATTCCTCTGAAGTTTACCTACAGCTAAATTATTAGTTGCTGTTTTAATTTCCTTCCTAATAAAAGACGAGCAAACATCTCATTTCCCTGGGCTGGCATGAGATCCAGAGTGGGCAGCTTCATCTGTTGGGATTGTTCTGGCTGCAATCTGAGAATTAGCATTAAAATGCTGGAATGCAGCACATTCAGAGGCTGTTCAACTCTTCTCTGTGGAGGGAGCCAAGTGTGGCTGAGCCAACGTTCCTGTCCCCAGGGTGTCACAAGCTCAGGAGCACGTGGCAGGTCCCAGCTGTGGTGGTGCTGATCCCAGCTGGCTGTGGAGGGGCTGCCTCGAGTGGGGGAGTCCTTTGGGGTCTGCAGACAACAGCACAGGAGATCTGTCAGGAGTTTTGGGGTTCTCTGGCTCGGAGCTGTCCCACAGATGCCAACTGTGTCTGTTTGGGCAAATGTGTGATGGTTTTGTTGGAAAACTTTCTTGGTACGCAGAGAAAGTTGGGATCTCTTGGTTTTATTCCCTGGAAGTGTTGATTCTGTTCCCTGGAAGTGTCCAAGGCCAGGTTGGATGGGGCTTGGAGCAACCTGGGATAGTGGAAGGTGTCCCTGCCCTTGGCAGGGGGTGGGATTGGATGAGCTTTAAAATCCCTTCCCACCCAAACCATTCCATGATTCCAAGATATCCCGTGTTTTCTGTCTGTCTGTCCTCTACCTGCTGGGGCTGCTGTTTGTCACACACCAGGTGAGTGCCCTTGTTGCAGTTCCATTTCCACTTCCAGTCCTTCAGACTTCCTTGGTTCCGTGCGTTTTTTAACTTTTAGTGAGTAATTTTCCACTAAACTGTGTCTCTTGGAAGGTGTTTTGTTTGTGCCTGGAGCATGCAGGTGGTTTGTGCAGTGTTGGCACCGAAATGCCCAGTCAGAGCTGGGTCCTGCTGTCCCTGGACAGGCAGATGGTCACTGCCCTGGGGAAGGCCCTGTGGCCCGAGTCACTGCAGGCTTTGTGTCAATATATTGAAATTCCAACCCAAATATTTGAATATGCTGCTTATACTGGAGTATTTCCTGATTGAATCAGAAGCTGGTAAAGACAGAATTCTGCACATTGATTCTCAGGTGTGTTTGGGGGGGTTTAAATCCTGATATCACCAGTGCTGCCATGAGTGCACATTTAATATCTGTGTGCCATCATTTGCTGGGAGATCAGTTGGATGTGTGAGAGAGAAGTGCTGTGTCCTGCTGACAGAGGAAGCTCAGCCTGCCTGGGTGAGGGTCAGGAGCCATCTGGACAAGGGTGGCTCAGCCAGCTGGGAGAGCCAAATTTCAGGGAATCCCTGAGGGCCCCAAGATGTGAACCTCCCTTCCAGGGCTGCTCCGAGGGGTGGTCGGGGATGGCTCCTGGGCTGGGCAGGCTTCCAGGATGTCTTTGGTGGACACGTGGAATTCCAGGTGGAGGAAAAGGAGCAACTCTGGGGAGCACCTGGGTGCTGGTGGACACGAGGTGCTGCTTCCCATCCCTGATCCTCCCCTGCAGCCAAGATCAAGGGATGTGTGGGAGACAGAGACTTCCTCTTCTCTTGCTGGGACTTGCTCTGCCCCCATTTCTGTTGCTGAAGTGTAAAATAAAACTGTGCTGGAGCAGGGAGCCCTGAGTGAGGATTGCAGCTGCTCCTTCCCTGGTGCCCAGCACGGGACACTGGGACAAGGGGAAAACTGTAGGTGGGAGGTGAGGAATGAAGGGGCACCAGGAGGAGCCCTGACCAGGGACAGCTGCAGTTTTGGGACCCAATAAAGTACTGAGGTGGAAGATGGAGCTTTTCCCTGGTCCCTGGGGTGTTCCTGCAGGTGCAGTCACTGCTCTGAGCACAGGGTTGGGCCATGGGAGATGTGGGAGGTGCAGGAGCTGGATCAGGCTGTGCCAAGAGGAATTTCCCAGCGCTCTGAGCCACCTCCAGTCCTGAGTTCCACATCTCGGTGACTTTCTTTGCTGTGACTTTCTGACTCAGCAGCAGCTCATCGGAGCTGCTGGCACCCAGGGAAGTGTCAGAGCCCCGTTAGTCACCGAGCAGGGAGCGGGGCTGGGATCTCACCTGATGGCTCTGACACAGAGCAGCTCTTGGCTCAGAGAGGACTCTTCTCTTAATCCCTACTCAGGATTTCCTTTATTGACCTGTCAGCCGTGCATAACTGACCTTGATTACACCTTGCAAAGGAGTTTAATTCCCCAAATGATGCAATTAAAGGTCTCTCATTCATGCAAGGTTTGCTCGGCCAAGTCTTGACCTGCTGCATTTCCCTCCTCCCTGTGCCCTCAGGGAGAACACCTTGCTAAGCAGAGCTTCCTTCACACCCTCAGCTCTGCACTGGCAACACTTTCCCCTGTGTCTTCCCAAAGCAAAATATTATAGAGGCACTGGAAGATGAGACCCAGACATGCTGGCAGCTGTGTTGGAAAGGAAAAGTGGTTGGGAACTGAATGTTTAAGGAGCAAAGGTTCAGCTGGCCTTTGGTTGCAGCAGGATTAGGGAGAGTGACAGCTGGGGGTGGAAGTCACCACTCTGCTGCCAGACCTGACCTGTGAAAATTACCCTCCTAATTTATGTGGGGTCCGATTTGTTTTTGTCCCCTAATTGTGCCCCTGATGAGCACTAAGTGACCACTTGCTCCTGCTCAGCTGAGTGCCAGTCATGAGTCAGAGAGGGCAGAGCTGCTGGCACTGCTGTGCAAATGGAATTCCTGGGCACAGCTGGTGCCAGGTGATCACTGAATTAGGCATTGATGGATAGTTGCAGTCATTTGGGACAGCTGTGTCACAGGAAATTTGTCAAACAAAATGAGAGAACAGAACAATGCTGTAAAAGCCTTAAATATGAGATTTGGGTACCTTTATTCGATGACTTTTATCCAAATGATGCTCAGTTCCCTCAGTTAATTCTCTCACCATTTTCCTACTTTGAACTTTCTCAGAAATGAAAGAGCCCTTCTTTTATACCTGACTTTTTGAAATAGCTGGGGGTGCTCAGCAGGCAGAGCTGCATCCTCCATGAGACCTCCTGTGCCACTGGGAAAACCTGGGAGCAGAGGAGGTTCCTGTGCACCCACCCCACTGCAGGTCTCCTCGCTCTGCTCCATGGCTGAAATTCCATGTTTTCCCTAACTGCCTCTGTCCTGCAGGTGAAGCAGATCATGGAGGAGGCTGTGACGAGGAAGTTTGTGCATGAGGACAGCAGCCACATCATCTCCTTCTGTGGTGAGTCTCCCGTGCTGGCCTGGACTGGGGCTTTTGGTGCTGGGCATTCCCTGCCCAGGCTGTGCCATGTGCCACTCCTGGGAACATGCTGCAGCTCCAGGACCCTGGGCTGGGGGAGTGGAGAGTGCCAGAGGATGGCTTGTTCTGGCAGAGGTTGGAGTCCCTGAGGTCTTTTGTGCTTAAAATACACAGGGATGTGTCAAAAGGGGGAGGGATGCTGGCAGCGTGTGCAGCCGCTGAGGAAGGACTAGAAATAATATTTTGTTTTTAAATTCCCGTGAGAATTGATTCAACTGAAAGTCTGTCAAGTCCGAATCTTTCTTTGCTGTTATGGAATAGGAGTTTATGGAAAGGAGCCTGGAAGCTGGACTTCCTCCTTTTCTCCTGTGCCCTCACATCAAAGACACTCGGGTGCCTGTTCCCAGCCCATGGCCCCTGTGAGGCATGGAAAGAGCAGAGCAGACTTCCAGGTGTGACTCATTCCCTGCTTTTTGGTGCAGCATGAGGCTTCTTCTGGGGTTATTTATAGGCTCCTGCAACAGGGAGCTGAGGCACCCAGGCACGAAGGGCTCCTTGGTCCCTTCTGGCCTCTCAGGATGCTGCTGCCCTTTCCCTGGCTCCCGGTGTCCCCCTCCTGCTCCATCTGTTCCTCTCACCGGAACGGTTCGTGCACCTTCCTCGGTGTTGTGGCTCTCCAGGAGCTGGGTGAGCTTATAAATAACCTCCTTCCCTGCCAAGCAGAGCGTGCTGCAAGCCTGGCTCTGGCTGCCAGAGCTGCCCTTTTCCCTGGAGAGCGCTGCCTTCCCAGCAGAGCCCTCCTCACGGAGCCCTGTGCGCAGCCAGCGTAGCACAAACCCCTGCGGATGCAGCCAGGGGTCTGGCAGGGAGGGGCAGCAGCCCCCGGCCCCCCCGTGGTGCTGTCAGGGGGGGTTTGGAGCAGACAAACACGAGCTGGCATCTGTCACGTCCAGGCTGCCCTGGGAGGCTGATGGGGAGCCGGCGGCGGGGCCGTGGGAGCCCAGGGTTTGGTGTCCACGTCAGCCAAGGCTGCTCAGCCCGAGTGATTTCAATCGTGTCAGAGCTCTGGGCAGCTCAGGGATATCTTCAGTCTTTTGCCAGGAGTCAAAGCTCCCCCCTTACCTGGGTGTAGCTGAACAGGGCTCCTGCACTGCGTGGCTCTGCTGTGGATTATATCCTGAGGGATGAGGAGAATCTCTTCAGTGTCTGTTTGCAGTGGTGACACAACTGAACTCAACTTGTCTGATTTACAAATCCTATCGTTACCCCTGGATTTAGTAGAGAGAGAGAGTTTTTCCTATGGAAGCTGCACGTTTCCCTGTAGTTTTGCCAGCAGGAGTGGTGTTTTGCATGGGTTCAGATCTGGCACTGGGAACAGATGCTGCTGACAGCTCTGTCTCGATGCCGTGTGCCAGAGGCCTTTCAGGAGCTGGGATTTCTCCCTGCCTGGCAGGAGCTGGGATGTGCTGCCCATGACCTGAGCACAGCGAGAGCACCAGTGCCTCCCATTTGTCTGCTGGGAATTTGGAATGGAACTGGTGGCACCAGGAGCCCATGGAGGTTCTCTCTTGGGCGTGCAGCTGGGCAGGAGCAGCCCTGGCTGCTCACCCCTCATGGCACCGGAGCTTTCAGGACTGTCCTGAGCTGGGCACTCCAAATGGGCACCCCTGGGTGCAGTCCCAGGCAGGTGGGGCTGTTTGTCACTTGTATTTGAGCTGTGGAGCATGGCACAAACGAGGGAGGTGTTGGCTCTTCTGGCAAAGCCATGGAGCAGCTTGGGAGCCAAAGTCATGGAGCAGCTTGGGAGCCAAAGCCATGGAGCAGCTTGGGTTTTGTCTTATTTGCAGCAGCAATAATCCCTGGGCAGGTGAAGCCCCAGTTGTGTGCAGCAGTCTGGGCTTTGGAAGGGCTTGTGCAGGGCCTGGTTTCAAAGCCAGGTGTCCATGCAGTGGCCCTGCCTGGCTGCTGGGGGTCAGCAGGGCTGGCCTGGCCCAAATCTGTTGTTGCTCTGCCAGCACAGGCTGTGTCTCGCTGCCCGTCGGATGCTGCTGCTCAGCACCGAGCTCAGGCACGGCACGGAGCAGGGTGGGATAATGAGCCTCTCACAGCTGCTGTGATGGGTCTGCATGGGATGCCTTTTTCTGTGTCTCCATGGAGTTGTGCAGCTGTAGGGAAGTGTTCCCTTCCAGGCGGGAGGTGAAGCAGCATCCTGTGGGCTCGGCTCAGCAGTGCCGGCTTCCCGGGGAGGAGGGAGCAGAAGCTCGTTGTCAGACCTGGATCAAGAGCCTGCAGTACTCTGGCTCCGTGTGATTTTCCAGTGCTTTGATCAGCCTGTTTAATCAGTCTGTGTTTGGTGCTAGACATCCATCCTGAGCCCTCCCAGGGGACTTTGGGAAGGAGCTGCCGGCGGAGCCTGTGCGTGTGCGCGTCTTTCTGTGGAGTCATCGCCGGCTCTCGGGATCCCCGCTCGCCCTGGCAGGACAGGGAAGGTGTCTGGGGCTGTCTGGGCACTCACTGGGGTTTGGTGAGTGCCTCTGAGCAGAGTCCAGGACGTGGAGTCAGGCACAGCCTTCCACAGGGACTTAACGAGTCCCCATGTCCCTGAGTGCTAACGGAGTCACTGCTGAGCCAGGAGGGGCCCCAAAGCCAGACAGAGCTGCTGGCATTGCCTGTGGTTTATCCCCAGGTTCTTTGTTCCTTTCAGTTTTTCAGAAAAATATTTGTATGAACACTGAGATTTTTGGGGGGAAATTGCCCCATTTCCTGTGCTGCTTTAGAAACCCTCAGTGTGCCTGTTCTTGCTCCTGAGCTTTCTCCTCCCCTCTCGCACCATCCCAGCACAGGGAGTGAAACCTCCTGTTCCAGCCATGCCCATCCCTCAGACTGGGCTGAAGGGAAAACATCAGGGAGAGGCTGGTTTCTCCACAATCCATGAGAAACCCACAAGGAGGGTGTCAGCCTGTTTGCCATGCCTGGAGAAACTGTGGTGTTAATTCCCATGTATGATGGGATTACAGTTTCCTGAAGCCAAGGTGGGGATGTCTCTACCTTCAAATTTACTGTCGGAGGAGTTTTAGGAACTTGTGGCTTCCCCATCCCTGGAAGTGTTCAAGGCCAGCCTGGATGGGGCTTAGAGCAACCTGGTCTAGTGGGAAGTGTCCTGATGAACAGTTCCTTTCTGGATTCCTTGTAGCCCTTTCAGATCCTGGAAGGTGCTCTGAGGTCCCCACACAGCCTTCTCTTCCCCAGGCTGATCATCCCCAACTCAGCCTGACTCCTTAGGGAAGGTTCTACAGTGACTCTGAGGTTGGGTAGAGCGTGGTGCTAACGAAGCCACGGTTGTGGGTTCCATCGATGGGCCAGTCACTTAAAGAGCTCATGATGATCCCCGTGGGTCCTTCCAAGTGGGAATATTCTGATCCTGAGGCCTGTGCTCTGCTGCAGCCGCCGTGGAATGCTGTGTGCTGTTCGGGCTGAAGCGGAGGGCGGCCGGGTTCCTGCGCAGCAACAAGATCGCAGCGCTGTTCATGAAGGTGGGCAAGAGCTTCCCGCTGGCAGAGGAGCTCTGCAGGAAGGTGCAGGACCTGGAGCAGCTCATTGAGAACGCGTAAGGCACCGGCGTGGCTGCCAGTCCTCTCTGCTCGCTGGGGTTTTGGGGTGGGAAGCGTAGTTTGGGTCCAACTTGAGCCTCGACAGGAGGAATTGCTCCTTCAGTCCTGTCCTGGGTTTTTTATATCTTGGCCAAACTCATTGCTTTTCTAGGAGACTGAGTTGTGGTTGTGGTTTAAGCAGGGGTGGACAAGTTCTAACTCCCTCTGCCCCTGCTCTGGTGCTTCAGGGACAGCTGAGCGTGTTGCTGCTGAGCTGTCACAGTTTATGGACCAGTTCACCAAGCCAGCTGGAACCACATTTGGTGTGTCTCAGTGTGCAGGGCTTGAACCTGCAGTAATTCAGCTGCTGGTTGGGAGAGGATTACTCATCCTTGGACAGGGAGCAGGGAGATGGATGGAGCAGCTACCTGCAGGCAGGAATTTTCAGCTGTCCTAAGATGAGCTGCTCTGCCTGTGAGTTCAGACGTGGGAAGATGTGTGGGCTGGAGGTCTCTGCTGAGGGAGAGCAGAGTTCAGGGGTCTCTTTACAGTGGGGAACTGATTCAGTGAAGTCTGCTTTCAAGTGCAGGTGTGGCCCCTCTGGAGCAGGGGGTGGGATAGACACAGGGAACACCTCCAGAGCTCTGTCCCAGGCAGTTCCCTGGGATCCCCACAGCCAGCACCACCAAACCCCTGGTGGCAGGAGTGCCCTGGGCTCCCTCAGAGTTCAGGGATGAGCCTGGTGGTGTTGTTGTGTTTTGTCTTGTACCTCTAAAGGCGAAACCAAGCCCAGGGGGTCCCGGAGAACGTGCGCAAGGTGCCGAAGCTGCCCAACCTGTCTCCTCAGGCCATCAAGCACCTCTGGATCCGCACAGCGCTCTTCGAGAAGGTCCTGGATAAAATCGTGCACTACCTGGTGGAGAACAGCAGGTGAGTGCTGGCACAGGCCACCCATGTCCCTGTCCCAGATCACTGCCAGCACCCACCCCTTCCATGGCACTGGGGGTGTTTCTGGCTGAACAACACCAGTGTCCACATGGGCCAGAGAAGGCCCTGGGTGGCACAGGCCAGGTGTGTCACTCAGTGCCCATCGTGGTGGCTCTGATGGATGCCCTGCTGCTGGGGACCACCCTGCACTCCCTAAGATACAGAACAGGCCATGCTGGCCCTGGTGATGGCCAGACTGTTAGGGCTGCATTGTCCTTGTCTTCTGGGATCCGCGTGCTGAGTGTCCTGTCCTGGGAGGGTCTCCAGTCCTGGGCAGATTTGTTAGGAGATAGTGATGCCAATGTGCTGCAGGAGGGTGGCTGTTCCCAGGAATTTCTCAGTTGGCAGAAACAGCCTGTTTAGGGTTTCTTGCCCTCTCTCCATCAAGGGAAGATACAGAAAGAGAAGGGCATGACAGGGATTTAAACCGCTGTCTATAACTTTGCAGTGCTCCAGCATTCTGCTGTCCTTTATTTCTTCCAGTAAGTACTATGAGAAGGAAGCTCTCCTGATGGATCCCGTGGATGGGCCAATTCTTGCATCTTTATTGGGTAACACTTCCCTCACTTGCTTTCCCTACACACTCTCCAAACCCGTGCTCCCAAATCTGCGATCTGTGGATCCGGGAGGTGACCGCGACTGTGGGATCATGGATGTCTCCCTTCCCTTTTGGGATGTTCCTCTCCACAGTGGGGCCCTGTGCACTGGAATACACGAAGATGAAGACTGCAGACCACTTCTGGACAGACCCCTCTGCAGACGAGCTGGTCCAGAGGCACCGGATCCACAGCTCCCACTGCCGCCAGGACTCGCCCACCAAGCGCCCGGCGCTCTGCGTGAGTGAGGGATAAACCTCTCTGTGCTCCTCCCAGAGCCACAGGATCTGGGCTCCCTTTGCTTGGAAAGGCCTGTGGAGCCCTCTGATGAGGGAAGTCTGTGAGGCAGAAGTGCTGGGAATGTTGTCCATGGAAAGCACCGGCGTGCCCGCCCCTCGTGGTGCTGCATGCCAGGGTCTGTGTCCCTTGGGAGCATCATGTATGAACAAAAAGCTGAATCTGCTCTGGGCATGGCACACAGAGCTCACTCCGGGGGCTTCTCTGAGCTTGGACAGAGCCAGGAATCCCCTGAGAAGACTCTGAGGGAAAGATTTCTAGTAGTGACTCTCTGAAGTGTGTAAGTGAGGAGGGAATGAGGTTCAGGAGAAGCTTTTGGGAAGCCAGAGGTGTCTGTGCTCACCTCTCATTTGTGCATGTGTCTCTTGCAGATTCAGAAAAGACATTCCAGTGGCAGCATGGATGACAGGCCATCCCTGTCTGCCAGGGACTACGTGGAATCGCTGCACCAGAATTCCCGAGCAACGCTCCTGTACGGCAAGAACAACGTCCTGGTGCAGCCGGTGAGTTCCTGCTGGGAAACCTGCTCTGCTCTCGTTCTATCCCAAATTGGTTTTGGATGGAGAAAAGCACATTTTTAATCTGGGAAGACAGTGAGTGGACTGTGTTTGTGGAGGTCCTGGTGATATGGATCCTCCCAGGGAGATGGAAGAGCTCTGCTCCAGTCTGAGTAGAAACAGGCTCCTCTTCCTGCCCATTCTTTACCACAAAACTCCTTCTCCCGTCCCTTCCTGATTCTTGTAGTCAAATAAATGAAGTGCAAACTGCTTTTAGGTGGAGCTGTTAAGTTCTCCTTGCTGGGCAGTTGCTCTCAGCCCTTTTCCAAGGCACTGAGGTGTCCTGAAGTCTCCCCCAGGAGGCTTTCCAGGCACACAGTGGGTTTCTCCCTGTTTGTGACTGGGTGGGCGCGGGGGCAGTGGCAGGGCTGTGTGAGGGGCCAGGACTGGGCTCCAGGGCTTTGTGCTTTTGGCGTTTTCCAGCTCACTCCGCCCCTGTTTCTCTTCCCAAGCGAGATGACATGGAGGCAATCCCGGGGTACCTGTCCCTTCACCAGGCTGCCGACATCATGGCTCTGAAGTGGACCCCCAACCAGCTGATGAACGGCTCCGTGGGGGACCTGGACTACGAGAAGAGGTGACTGGCTCCGAGTGTGCCAGGGCAGAGGGGGAAATGTTCCCCTGGGTCACAGTTTGCATCTGGGGTGCAAAGCCATCAGTGTTTTCCCAGAGCAAAACCATCACCCTTTGAGCCTGGAATGGGAAGGAGGCTGGGAGAGGGTGGCAGGAGGTGGTGGGAGATGAGTTTCTGCTGCGAGGTGCTCAGCGAGGGAGCGGGGCTTGTTCCAAAACACACAAAGTGGTTTCATTTATTGCCCTGGGGGATTTTCTGAGGGGAACACCCTCTCCTCCCTGCCAGTGCACAGTGCTCCCGGGTTTATCCTGGCTGTTGCCCTCTGGGGACATGAGGAGCTCATGGACAGGGAAGAGAATCTGCAGGAGGGAGCAGGAGCAGTTCCCTGGGGACCAGGCTGTGGTGACAGCATGTGCTGTTTGGTGGTGCTGTTTTGGTGATCCTAGTGCAGGCATTTTGAGTCCCTTGGATTTATCCGAGCCCCTGGAGCTTGGTCCTCCTGAACTCTGCTCCCTTGGCTTGGCAGGCAGTGTGGCCATGCCCTTCTCCCTGGCGTTTCCTTTGCCAGCTGCAATCCTTTCACAGGCCTTACAGAATCATGCCAGCTCCCAGTTTGCCTGGGAGACAAAATCCCTTTCCAGCAGCAGATGCTCCAGGAAGGTGGGAGTGTTTAGGACACCGATGCTTTGACCTAGAGGAGAGATCTTCTCCAGCAGAAGTTGGTCTCAGTTTTGTTCATTGTCAGTTGTAGTTTTCTGGGTTTTGTTTACCTGTGTTCTTTTCATCTCCCCTTTCTTCTTGGCCCCTGGGCCGTTCAGTTGTGCCTGGTACCCTCCCCTAAAATCTATTTTTCATCTCTACACTCCTTTTCTGAGTTCTTGCCTTGGGCATCAGCCTAAGCTCTAAAAATTCCCAGTGTCAAGACGTGACCAAGGAAGAGGAGGCAGATGGCACAGTAAGTATGACTGTACAAGGAGTGACTCTTGCACACCTTCCTGTCCTTCACGAGCTGTTTTTAATGTTATTTGAGCACTATTTTTATGAAGTGGCAGATGCTGCTGCTGCTGCTCAGAATCTGGAAATTTGCTTTGTTGCAAAGAAGTGGGATGTGATTGAGTGCTGACACCCTCGGACAGCAGTGCTGGGCTCTCCACAGGAATGAGACCCTGGAGATATCCCCTTCCCTGCCCCTCTGCCCTGTCTGGTGACCACCAGGTCTCCAGCATGTTGTAGATTTGCTCAGACACCTCGAGGTGGCTGTGCTGAGGCAATTCTTGAACAGAATTTGGTCCCAGCTGAGACCAAATCTGTTGTGAGCTCTGAAAAAAACCCCACAAATTGTGAGGGTTTATTTCCTCCCCCTGGGGAGAGCAGAGCAGCAGCCCAGCTTGGACCTCACTGCACATTTCTCGGGGCTCTGGGGCTGCTCCTGATGGATTCTTGGGGTGCCCAGAGGAGAGTGCTCAGCTCTGCAGGGCTCCAGGATCCATGGACACATTTTCTGTGTCTGGGAACAGTGTGAGGGTAGAGAAACCACCCAAGGCAGGTGGGACAGGACTGGCCCTGGCTGAGCTGAGGTGGCAGGGACAGTTCCTGGTTCTGCAGCGATGTTGTCACTCATCAGGCTGGCATCACTGCTCCGGGATCTCATCCTTTCTGTGGCTTTGCCTGGTGCCAGGGGATCTGGAGCAGGATCTGGAGCTGCTGTGAGCAGCAGCAGAGCCTCTCACACCCCTGAGGCTCACGGCTTCCCTGTCCCTCTGTTCCAGCGTGTACTGGGACTATGCCATGACCATTCGCCTGGAGGAGATCGTGTACCTGCACTGTCACCAGCAAGGTAAGGCCAGAGCTGGGACTGCCGGGGCTGTGTCACCCTGGCGCTTGATCCCTTCCCTCTGAGGGGTGCACATGGTTCTGCTTTCGGCTCCAGGACAGAAGCCCAGAGCTCTGGGTGGTCACTATGATGTAAATGCTCCTAGGAAAGTCTTTCCCCCAGCTCCTGCCTGTGGTGCTTGGCTGGGAGTGCTCCCTGCAGAGCAGGGCTCTGGTTTCCACAGGGGTGATCCCAACAGGCCTTCTCCAGGGCCTGTCTTATCATGGACTTAGAGGAGAATCCACACTAGGAAGAAAATCCTTATTTTCCATTCCCTGAGCTGTCCTGCTCTCTGCCTTTCGGCCTGTGCTGCTTCCCTCACTGATGGCTGTGTCTGCTCTTTGTTGCCAGCAGTAGACAGTGGTGGCACGGTTGTCCTGGTGAGCCAGGACGGCATCCAGAGGCCACCCCTGCGCTTCCCCCGTGGAGGGCACCTGCTGCAGTTCCTGTCCTGCCTGGAGAACGGCCTCCTGCCCCACGGGCAGCTGGATCCACCCCTCTGGTCACAGCGGGGGAAGGTGGGTGCCTGTTCCTGCTGGTGCTCCCGTGTGGGGCATCTCCATGGGCAGGACCCTCTGCCTGGCTTTGGTGGCTGCTGCGTTTCAAATGATCCCCTCCCAAAATTAACAGGGAAGTGGGCCTAAAATGTGGTGGTTGGGTTTAGCTCATGGCCTCACCCAGCTAAACAGACCCTTTGGAGAGTTGGGGAGGGTGGCGTGGGAGGGCTGCCCACGAGGGTTTGGTTCTCTGGGTTGTGCTTACCCTGTGCCCAGCAGGGTTATGGATTCACCTCCCACTGGAAACTGGATCCAGAGGCTGCTCCAGCCCAGGGGATGTGCTGACATGGCAAAGCATGTGGGGCAGGAGCTCGGGAAGGGAGTGGTTGGGGGCTGGGGTGGCTCTGAAGGGCACGCTCTGCTCCCCCAGGGGAAGGTGTTTCCCAAACTGAGGAAGCGAAGCCCCCAGGGCTCCTCCGAGTCCGCGTCCGACAAGGAAGACGACGAAGCCACGGATTATGTTTTCAGGATCATCTACCCTGGGACACAGGCAGAGTTTGGTGAGTGCAGGGCAGGCTTTGGGGGGTTTGTAGGAGCAGGGACACGGCGCTGATGGGCACGGGGCAAAGCAGGAGGTGGTTCCAGGGAAGGGGCTTTGGTTGTGTCACTGCTGCCTGATCTTAAATGTCACCACTCCTCCCTGTGAGGGTGGTCAGGCCCTGGCACAGGGTGCCCAGAGAAGCTGTGGCTGCCCCTGGATCCCTGGAAGTGTCCAAGGCCAGGCTGGATGGGGCTTGGCGCAACCTGGGATAGTGGAAGGTGTCCCTGCCCATGGCAGGGGTTGGAACTAAATGATCTCTAAATTCCTTTCCAGCCCAAATCACTCCATGATTCTATCTCTGGGCTTTTTTAATTCTAACCTTCCACTTGCTACTGAGTCCTTTGTTTCTGCAGCTGCACAACAGCTGGTCAGAAAAAACCCCTTTTACACATAATTTCAGTAGAAATATTCGCCTCGGTCACTTGGGGGTCACCTTCTGCTATCACAAGCCCCCAGGGCTGATTCTTCTCTTGCAGTGCCCAGGCTGCATTAAATCCAGTGATGCTCCTTCAGTGTGGCTTCTGCAGCACGAAGGGGAGGTCACAGCACCCTGCTCTGGGTGCTGCCAGGCTGCACCCACCTGTCCTCAGTCCCTAACTCGTGGGGCAAGGGGAGGGGATGCTGCTGGATTCTCCAAATCAGAAATGCCTCTTAATGTCTGGTGGTGAATGATCTGAACCTGGCTGAAACATCTGTGCATTTGTCCTCACTCTTCTGTGAGATGCCAAGAACTGTTTTCTGACCTCTGGGGGCATCATAGGTGACTTTATAAGGGAGAAGACAGGAGTTTTAGATAGAAGACTTGTGGAGTGTTTTTTAAAAAAGCTCTGAAATCTGGTGGAAGCCTTTTTCCTATATTTTGGAGGCTATGAGGGAGAAATTACATCCGCTGTGACTCCTCCATAACGTCAGTTGAGATTATACTTGGTTCTCCCTGCCTTCAGCTGACTAACAGAATGCAGTGAGTCAGATAAAAACCTGATTGAAGCTAAAACACCAGATAGAGATGCTCTTTTCTGTGGCTGCCTTTTGATCTACCCCTTAAAATTCCATGCTGGGGGCCACATTTTCTGGAAAATGAATTGCTGCCATCTCCTCAGCTGGCATCATCACAGCCTGTGCTGTTCCTGTGCACCTCCCCAGCCAGGGGTGGAACTGCATCATTCTCTCTTCTCCCCATATTCTTCCTTTCTGCCCTTTCATTTGTGCCCTTGTCCTCTCTCTGTGTCTCTAGTTGCCATTAATGGTGCTTTTCATCCATTCCTTGCACCTGTGACTGCTGGGAGAGGGAAGATCATGAAGATTCCAGCTGGAAGCAAGATGGTGGTGATCCCTAAATGGTGTCTGAGGCTCCCTGGCACATCCCGAGCTCCCCGTGCTGCTCTGGGCACCTCCTGGCATCAGTGTAATGAGCTGTTGGTTGGGTCTGGTGCTCAGCTCGCCTGTGTTGTCACTTGACAGGTCCTGCAGAGCTGTCCCTGTCACCACTGACTGTCACTGACCCATCAGCTCAATGGGAGGGGAAGGGACTTTCGTAGGAATAATTCAAAATTTCTCTTGCCAGTGTCAGTTATTCCTGATCACAAGCAGGGAGAGTCAGTGAGACCAAGGGAGAGCGAGGACACCCTTGCCCAGCCAGAAGATGAAATTTCTACCCCAGTTTAATTTCCAAGGAGGAGTGAAAAGGATGATTTCTCATGGCCTGGGCTGTGTGTGGGTGGTACCTGAGCAGGACCCGAGGCCTTTGCAGTAGCACTTTGAGTTTAAGCAGGGATTAACAAGTGACAACATGCAGAGCTCCTGCTGTCCCTCTCAACCTCCTCAGCCAAGTCTTCATCTCCTGTCTTGTGATTTGGATGCTCCCTTCTTTCCCTGAACTTTGGATGGGATCCTTTGAGAGATGGGCCTTTTCCCTTCCAATAATCCTGTCTTCCTGGGACAGCAGCTGATTTCAATCCTGTTTTCTCTCCTTTCTGCAGCCCCCTCTCTGGAGCCCCTGTGTTGGGTGTTGGGTTTCTGCCTTGGTCAGCACGAAGCAGTTTAAGATCAGCTTTCTGAATTAGCTGGTTAATTCACTATGGTTCTCTCTCATCAGTGCTCTTTGTTCCCTTTCCTTTCTCCTGAGCTCACCAGTGCTGTCATTCCCTGTGCTGGGTCCTACTTGGTTGCTGGAACCTCCTTGGGAAGAGTGGGGGATGCTGCATTTGCCAATCAAAGCTCTCTGTTGGGCTCCTGTGGCTCCCTGACCCCAGGGCAGTGCCAGGCTCTACCTGATGCTCCTCTCTGCCCTCCTGCAGTGCCCCAGGACCTGATGGATGCTCCAGGGGCTGTCCTGCCCCCCATGTGGCAGCCCAGCACCCGCAAATCCTCCTGCTCCTCCTGCTCCCAGAGCGGCTCCTCCGACGGGGGCCCGGCCAACGGCTGCAGCCACGAGAGGTACGAGGACACACGGGCACAGCAGAGCCAGGGCTCGGTGTCCAGGGACCAGGGCAGGTCCATGGGATGTGGCTGAGGTGAGGCTTGTCCCTGCATCCGGGACATCTCAGCTGCTCCATGGCCTGGCAGCAGGAATGGCTGCTCTGAACCTGGGCAGGGTCCCTGGTGAATCTCCACAGGCAAAGCTGGGTCAGTGGGATCAAAGCCGGGCTGAGGGGATGCACAGGAGCATTTTCTCCCCTCACACCCCGTGTGTTTTTGTTGGCAGAGCTCCGCTGAAGCTGCTGTGTGACAACATGAAGTACCAGATCCTGTCCCGGGCCTTCTACGGATGTGAGTACTTGTCACCTCCCTGCTACCTTGGGATGTGTGACAGGTGAGGGACGAGGTCCTGGGCTGGGAGTGGTGCTGGGGCAGCTGGCAGTGGCCAGGAGAACTGGGACCAGTCTGCTGCACGTGCTCGGGGTGGGGAGCAAACAGCTGGACTCTGACCCTCGGCCTTGAGCAGCACCGGGGGTACAAGATGAGGGACCTGTCCCAGCAGACCCCCTGCTCTGAGGGCTGGATGTGGCTGCAGAGGGTCTCCCCCAGGGACCAGCCTCACCAGAGCTTTCCCCCGCTCCTCATCCTCGTGTTCCCCGGAGCTGCACAGCTGAGGGTGTGGTGTTCCTGCTGCAGGGCTGGCCTATTGCAGACACCTGTCCACAGTGAGAACCCACCTGTCGGCGCTGGTGAACCACAGCATCGTGTCCCCTGACGTCCCCTGCAGCGCCAGCGCGGGGCTCACCGTGGACATCTGGCACAGATACCTGCAGGACAGCTCGGTAGGGCCGTGCCCTGGGGGCACAGCAGCTCTGCTGGGCTCGGGGAGCCCAGGGCAGTGTCACTGAAGTGGGTGTAGCACAGGGAGGTGGTCAAATATGTCAAGAAGTTCCCCAGGGAGGGAAATCAGGCAGGCTGCACAGAGCCCGAGGCTCCTAATCCTTGGCACGTGGGAGCTGGGGAGTGAACACTGCTCTCCTGAAGGTGCTTCTGCTCAGAGCCTGCCTGCAGCAGTGTCTGTCACCCCAGTGCTGCGGTCCTGAGTGGGGTCCTGATGTGGTGCCAAGTCAGAGGCACAGCAGTGGCCCTCGGTGACTTTGGTGGGCCACTCTCTGGTGTGGGGAGCCAAAATGTCCACCCACAGGGGCCTCTGGCTCTGCTTAAGCCCAGGCAGGGGTCTGGGGGGTCGTGGACAGCAGGGCTGGGGTGGTTGGGGTGCTGAAGGGTGGCACAGCCGGGCTGGGGACACCCATACGTGCGATGTGCTGGCTGTGTCTGTGCCCTGACCCCAGGCTCTTCCCGCAGAGTTACGAGGACCAGGAGCTGCTGCGGCTGATCTACTACGGCGGGATCCAGCACGAGATCAGGAAGGCTGTGTGGCCCTTCCTGCTGGGCCATTACCAGTTTGGGATGACGGAGGCGGAGAGGAAGGAGGTTGGTGAGGGTGTGCTGCCAGGTCAGCAGCCTGGTGTGCTCACTGGTGTGCCCTGCTCCTGCCCAGTGCAAGGGTTTGTTTGCAGAGCCCAACCACTGAGCCTCGTGTCCACTCTGGACTGGGCTGTGGGTAGGAGTGGGACAAACACTTGGATCAGCAGGAATTGATAGGGCCAAGCTCAACCCTGGCCTGTGCAGCTCCTCATAGTCAGTGCCTCAGGAGGACAGGGAGGAGATGGATGGGCATTTTTGCATTGAGAGGGCAGGGAGGAGATGGATTGGCATTTTTCCATCCAAATTTTGGCCACGTTTTGTGGGTCAGGCACTGTGCAGGGTAAGGGTGACTGTGTCCCACCCAGCCACAGTTCACACCAGTGTGCACCCCTCTGTCTGGGGCGCAGGAGGGGCTGGTTTGGGGCTCTCCAGGGACAGCCATGTGTCCCCCCGTGTCCCAGGCTGACGAGCAGACCCGGGCATGCTACGAGCACACGATGGCAGAGTGGCTGGGCTGCGAGGCCATCGTCCGGCAGCGCGAGAAGGAGTCCCACGCCGCAGCCCTGGCCAAGTGCTCCTCGGGGGCCAGCCTGGACTCCCACATCCAGAGGATGATGCACAGGGACTCGACTATCAGCAACGAGGTGAGGGCATGGTGCTGCCTTTTCTTGGGACTACCAAAAACAGAGGCTAGACAAAATTAAGAGGATGAAAAGCAGTTGTATTTATTGAAGGGCCTTCAGGTACATTTAGGGCAGTCACAGCCCACCCAAGGGGCTACACCCAAAATGGACGACTGGTCACGGGTTTTTCGTGCTTTGTAAGTTTGGTCCATTTGCATATTAGGGGTTAGACCTCCAATTACAGCTTCAGGTAACGAAGTCATTTACCCCAAGTTTACTCCCCCCCAAGTCACTGTTGTTTGCATATCTCGGGGGTCTGAGACAGTGAGGTGTCCTTGAGGTTCAGGCCTAGAGAGGAATTGTTTTGTCTAAAATGGGAGCACAGTAGCTATCACTGTATATGGAATCTAGAGTTATACACTAAAGAATTACAGGATTACAGATACACGAAAAATATAGAAGCTAAAGGCATCAATGGGGGGCTTGGTCAGTGCCCACTCAGAACCCGTGTGGGATGAAGACACAGGTCCTGCCCACCCTCCCTCCCTGACCTGTGCCTGCTCTGTGTCTTGTTCCTCACTGTATTCTGTGGAAGTGGGATGCTCATTTCCCAATGCACTCCTGGGGCACATCAGGATTAGCTCCATGGAAGTTGGTTTGAGGTAGGGCTGAGGAGGAAGAGCATGTTCCTGGCACTGAAGAGCTGTGAAGCAGGGCACTGGGCTTCCTGGCTTCCTTTTCCAAGCATGGAGAAATCCTCAGTATGTCTCACTGTGGGGCTGGGGACACCCAGCACTGTGGGACTGGCGACACCCAGCACTGTGGGACTGGCTTTTAGCAGTGCAGTGAGGAGTGAGATCCACAGCCCAAACCAAAGGGTGTGGAGGGAAAAGCCTGTGAAAGGAAAGGCAGTCCTGGGAACAGAGTCCAGGGAGTGTTTCCGTGAGAGTTTTGTCCTTGGAGGAGCAGAGCCCAGCATGGCAGAGCATTCCTTGACTTCAGGCTGCTGGCCCAGAGGCGAGGGGAGGTGAGCACTGGAGATTTGATCTGCTTCCCTCTGGGAAGTCTGTGTGGGTGCTTTGGGAAAGAGATGAGCTCAGCCCCAGCCCTGCAGGCTACGTGTGTGCCCAGAGAGGGAGAGATGCAGGGGAGGCAGGTCTGAGCCGGGGGCAGGGTGGAACTGGATGATGCAGCTCTCAGGGTGAGCAGAGGCGCTGCTCCCTTGGCTGAAGCCCTGGGAATCATTCCCATCCCCTCAGCATCTCCACCATGGCTCTTCCTTTGTGCCTGTTCTGGGAAGGGAGCTGGCAGAGTGAACACAGGCAAAGTTTCCCCCTTTTCCCATCTCAACCTGAAATTTCCTGTTTTAAGTGCTCCCATGGTAATGGAGGAAAAACTGTCGCCCTTCCTCTCTCCACCAGAGCCCTGCCCAGCAAACAGCCACAGTACAAGGGTGGGGACAACTGCTGTTGTGAATGTGTTGTATTTTCTTAAAATCCTATTGTTTGTGTGTGATGTCATGGCCATGCTCTGCTCCTCTGCTCAGTTAATGGTGAGGACTTGCTCCCACCAAGGGCTGGTTGCTCAGAGGGACCCCACGGAGCCGAGCACGGAGCTGGTGCCTGCAAAACCCAACCCTTCCCTCTGTGCTTCAGCTGGAAGCCAGAACAGGGTGCTCGTGACTTTGAGGGGAGCTGCTTCCACTGAGTCTGGCTTAAAACATCAACATTTGTCCTTGAAGAAAAGGAAAAAAGCATGAATGTGCTTGGAGGGAGTGTTTTATAGCCTGACTTCATCGTTTATGTAAACTGAGCTGGGCTGAGCTGCATTGCTGCCAAATTAGGACAGAGATTTGTAGAAATTTGCTCTCCAGGGAGGCAGTGTGAGGCCAGAGGAAAGCAGATCTTTCAGACACACAACACAGCACTTGAACAAGTGCACTGGCCTGGGCCTTTGGCTTTGTCACCTGCCCAGCAGCGTCAGGGAGGGCTGTGTGCTGGGTGGCACAGCAGCATTGATGTGACAGGAACATCCTCCGTGGGTCAAATGTGGGAATTTACTGGATGCATTTTCTGCTCGTTCTCCACCTGCAGAAGTGCCACCTCTGCTTGAGCTCCCTCTCCCCGACCTTTTTTCTTTTCTTTCTCACTGCCCTTTTCCTTGTCCCCTGCAGTCCTCGCAGAGCTGCAGCTCCGGCCGGCAGAACCACGCCCGGCTGCAGAGCGACTCCAGCTCCAGCACCCAGGTGAGCACCTTGTGCCTCTTTTCCTTGTCCCCACGACTCTGCCCTGGCTTGGGCTGACCCCTCACCATAACCACGATGATTTCTGGCAAACAGAATCAGTGTTGGAAGAGGTAAATGAGTCCCCAACCTGTTTTGGAGCTAGTAATGGCAGAACTATACTCTTATAGTGTTCAATGTTCACCTGCCAGCTCTGCCCTGTGGCTGCTCCCTCTGTTCATGCCCAGGTGTTTAACACCTGTTGAAATTTCTGCCCAGTATATAATGCCAAGCAAAGCCCTTTGGAGCAGGGATTTGTGGGTTTGGAGTTGTGCAAATGACCAAGTGCTGGCTCAAATCCAGGGAGAAGAAGCTAAAGGGGGATTTTCCTCCCTCTCCACTGCTGGGAACATGGGCACTATGAGTACACAGTGCCCGTGTTCCCAGCACTTGCTGAATGCCTGGGATGTCTCCCCATTCCCCCTTTGCAGGTGTTTGAATCTGTGGATGAGGTGGAACAGACTGAAGTAGATTCTCAGCTGGAAGACAGCAAACAAAACAAGATCCCCAATGGGACAGTTCCCAATGGCACGTGTTCCCCTGATTCTGGGCACCCCTCCTCCCAAAACTTCTCCATCACGTCAGGGTTCTCAGAGCGCAGCTTCAGCAACGAGGACAGTGCCCTGGAAACCACCAAATCCTCGTCCAGCTCCCAGGGAAAGGCTGCTGGGTCTGATGTGCCAGCCCCACCGGATATGGATGGTGTCCAGCAGGAGAAGCTGCAAGGCCAAGACAGCCTGGAAGGTGAATTTCCCACTGGTGGAAGCGTGGACTTTGTCCCCGTGGGTGAGGGCCCGGCGGGGCTCCTGCGTGACAGTGACACCGTGGCCCTGAGTGTGGTGGAGAGCTGGGCAGACAGCGAGGCTGAGAAGCAGAGCCTGGTGGAGAGCGAGGACAACCTCTCCGAGGAGCCTGAGATGGAGAGTCTGTACCCACAGCTGGACTCTCTGACCGTGACTGATCTGACCAGCACTGAACCAGCTGCCCTCTCCTCCACGGGTGTCACCTACTCTGTAAGTACAGCCCTGGCCAGGGGGGTTTCTTCCTGGCTGCCTCACAGGACCACAGAATCCCAGAATAGCTGGGGTGGGAAGGGTCCTCTGGAGATCATCCAGTCCTACCCCCCTGCCAAGGGAGGGTCACCTGGAGCAGGTGACACAGGAATGTGTCCAGGTGGGTTTGGGATGTCTCCAGAGAGGGAGATTCCATGCTCTCCCTGGACAGCTGTTCCTGGGCTCTGCCACCTGCATGTGAAGAAGTTCTTCCTTGTGTTGAGGTGGAACTTGTGTTTCAGTTTATGGCCATTGCTCCTTGTCATGTTTTTGGGCACAACTGAACAGAGTCTGGCACCATCTTCTTGGCACACGATTTGAGATGTTTGTATGGATTGATGAGATTTCCTCTCAGTCTTCTCTTCTCCAGACCAACCAGGCTCCAGACCGCAGTCTCTCCTCATCACAGAGATGCTCCAGACCCCAGATAACCTCTGTGGCCTCTGCTGGACCCTCTCTGGCAGCTCCTTGTCTTTTTTGAGCTGTGGAGCCCAGAATTGAACACCACACTCCAGATGTGCCTCACCGGGGCCAAGGGGAGGGGCAGGATTTACCTGCCTTTGCCCGGTGCTGATCCTGCAGTTGGGTGTAGAGGGGCTCCCACCTTCCACCCAAACTCTGCCCTGTCACTCCACTGCCCTTGCAACTCTCTCCCTGCTTTTTACTGGAAAAAAATCAACTCTGCTCTTGTTTTTGGGCAGCCAGAGCTGCTGGACATGTACACGGTGAACCTGCACCGCATCGAGAAGGACGTGCAGCGCTGTGACCGCAACTACTGGTACTTCACCCCCGCCAACCTGGAGAAGCTCCGCAACGTCATGTGCAGGTGGGAGCTGTGTGAGGCTTCCTGGGACTCAGCTGCAGCCTGGAGCCTCAAACTGTGTTCTGGTTACTGAGTTTTGCTCCTTGCTTTCCTCCCCCAAATCCCCTCATCCTCCCAGCGCTGGGGCCACAGCTCCAAGGATGCAGCGGTTCCCAGACTGAGGTGTCCGGCTGTCCTGCTCCATCACTGCTGTGTCCTGGGGTTTTGGTCAAGGCAGAGGTTCCCTGGGCTGCCCAGGAACCCAGTGCAGCCTGCCTACTTTCTGGAGTATGCCTGGAAAATGTTTTAATGAGGATCAGCCCACAGAGCTGTAGTGCTAATGAGGAAGTGCCTGAAGCACCGGAATGGTTTGTGCCTGCCCAAAACCCCAGGAGAGAGCCAGACCTGGGTGCATTTCTGAGTCCCTGTGACTCAGAGCTTGCCTAGTGACACTCACAGACTCAGACCAGCTCAGCTGCTGCTTCACAGGCAGCAGAGGATAAAATATTATTACTCATCTTGCAAACATGAGGAGAAGCTGCTGTTCCATCAGTGCTGTCACTTCACCCGACAGCCAGAGCTAGAGATCTCTGCTGAGATTAGACCTTCAGCACAGCACATTTTGGAAAACCAGTGGGCAGGCTGGAAGAGATCCTTCCTTTGTGCCAGCAGCAGATCTCAGTCCTCTCGGAACACATTTTGCCTTGCTACCAAAAAAGGGAAGATATCCCTGCAGGGCTGGGTGCTTCCTGGGACACTGGGAATGGAAAGGCGAGGCAGGCAGTGTCTGCAGAGAGAACCAAGAGGATGAATGGAGGGAGAAGGATGAGAATGAGAGATGAACAAATTGTATCACTCTCTGCCCTTTAACCAATGACCCCAATGTGTTGTGCTTTCCCATTCTGCTTTTCCCTGTGCTGATTTTCCATGCATTGGCCATGGCACAGCCCTGGACTGACCCTGGACGTGGCCATGGCAGGGTGTTGATCCAGGACTGTGCCATGCAAGCCTTACCTGGGAGCACAGGGATAACAGAATGAACAGGTGGGATTTGCTCCAGCATCCTGGAAAAGGAGACAGGGCACAGGCAAAGGAGGTGGCAAGTGGTGGCACTCAGGGCCCAGGTCACCTCTTCTGTTCTCTCACACAGCTACATCTGGCAGCACATTGAGATTGGCTACGTGCAGGGGATGTGTGACCTGCTGGCCCCTCTCCTGGTCATCCTGGATGATGGTGAGTGGATGGCTCTGCTCTGCTTTCCCTGTCCCTTTGTGGGGGCATGTGGGGGGACCTGCTGGGGGGATGTGCCACGTGGGTGGTGGCCCTTTGCAGTGGAGTGCTTGGAGGTGTGGAGCAGGATCCTGTGATGCTGTCTGGCTCCCAGGAGCCCACCCTGGGGCCAGGGTGGGCTTCCTGGAGGGCTGTTGCTGCTGCAGGAGCAGCAGTGGCCGTGCAGCCCAGCAGTGATGTCTCTCCTCCCTGCACAGAGGCTCTGGCTTTCAGCTGCTTCACGGAGCTGATGAAGAGGATGAATCAGAACTTCCCCCATGGAGGAGCCATGGACACCCACTTTGCCAACATGAGGTCGCTGATCCAGGTCAGGGTTCCTGGCATGGGGATGGCAGCTCCTCACACCCAAGGGGGAAAGCTGGTCCTAGAGGGGCTGAGGGGGGTTTCAGTGCTGGGAAGCAGGAGGGACAGCAGGGACTCTAAGGACAGCCAGGAAAGGGAGGGAGGAGCTGGTGCAGTAGGAGAGCAGTGGGATGGAGGGAAGTAGGCAGAGGGATGGCCTGTGCTGTGTGTGTGCATTTCTGAGTTTCCTTTTGCATTTCTTGACAGATTCTGGACTCTGAGCTTTTCGAGCTGATGCACCAGAATGGGGATTACACTCATTTCTACTTCTGCTACCGATGGTTTCTCCTGGACTTCAAGAGAGGTGTGTGCTGAGCCCATCCAAGGGTGAGGCAGGGTCTGCTTCCAGGCTTCTCAGCAGCTTTAAACTTAACTTGGAATTCCTTTTCACTTTTCCCTGGTTTACATCTGGCTGATGGTTCTGTCTAGATACAGAGCCTGTTGTTCCAGAGCTGCTGCTGAGCCTCTCCACGAGTGTGTCCTGGGGCCTGTGTCTTCTGCTGCAGGGCAGAATATTTCTCCCTACAGATGCCTGACTTACTGCTTCCAGCTGGAGCAGGTTCCTGTGGGAAGGAAGCACCCAGCGTGTCTCCCCAGCGCTGCTGTGAGCTCTGGGAGTCGGGGTGGTGTGAGTGGAGTGGTAACTGCTGTTCTCTGCTCACAGAGCTGGTGTACGACGACGTTTTCGCCGTCTGGGAGACCATCTGGGCTGCTGCTCACGTCTCCTCTGCTCACTACGTGCTCTTCATAGCCCTGGCTCTGGTGGAGATGTACCGGGACATCATCCTGGAGAACAACATGGATTTCACAGACATCATCAAGTTTTTCAATGGTACAGCTCTGTTAGGCTGAGTTTGGGGCAGCTGCTCGGGTGTGGTTGGCTGTGGACACGTCTGGAAATGTTTAACACACCCAGAGCTCTGAGGGGTCTGGTGGTGCTGCAATCCACCTGCCCTCCTCAGCAGTGGCCAACCTGCATGTGCTGAAGGGAGCTGAGGGTTGGGCTGTGCTCCCTGCTGCTTTCCCCATCCCGAGGGGCTGGTTCAGGATCGCTCTCCAGAGCCAGGTGTCCCTGTGAGGGGAGGTTGGGAGCGTGGGCAGCAGAGCTGAGGGCTGGGGGCTGCTCTGGTCTGACCTGTCCGGTCCCTCTGTCTGTGTTCCAGAGATGGCCGAGCGCCACAACACCAAACAGATCCTGAAGCTGGCTCGGGACCTGGTCTATAAAGTGCAGACTCTGATCGAGAACAAATGAAGAACCAGGGGCAGACGAGGCACCCAAAGAGCCAGGACTCCCCTCCGATGCTTCCTCCCTTCTCCTGTTTCTCCAAGTGCCGCCCCTGTGGGACTCAGGTGGTGGGACACGTGCTGCTGGGTGAGCTGGGAGTCCCCTGGGCTCAGCACAGACCCTGGCTCAGACCTTCTGCAGTGACTCAACCAAAGATCCCTCCAGGTGTGTTCCTGTGCCGGGAGCAGGACCAGGCAGTGGCTTCCTGGCCTTGGAGGGGCAGCGGCTGCCGTGGCCACCAAAACTGTGCAGGCATTGCCACATCCCAGGGCGCAGCTCCGGGGCTGGGGGAGCACAGCTTGGTGGCACAGAGGGAAAGCTGATTCCTTGGAAAGCTGCTTCCTTGGGCAGCCCTTCCCTGTGGTGTGGGAAGGCAGCCAGCCCTGCGAGCCCAGGCAGCACAGGGATGCTGCCAGTTCTCAGCTTCTCACCAACACAACGAGGTTCTGCCAGTAATGGGGAGGACTTTGATCACAGAAATTCCTCTTTTGATCTTGTCCCTCAATGCATTGCTTCCCCTTCAGTATTTTCTTTTTTTAGGGCTCTGTTTTCTCCCTGGGATTTTACATTGTTCCTACAATATATGAGCACACAAGAGTTTCATCTCTGGATGGATTTTCAGAACAGCTCCAAATTCAGCATTGGGGTTATTTTTCAAAATCCAGCCTCTGTAATATTCTCTGAACGCTGGGAAATCTGGTTTTGACCTCCTCTGGGAACTCCAGGCTGGAGGTTTTCTCACCTGCCTTACTTTAGCTGCTTGTGGTAGGAGTCTGGTCTCCTTGTTGTTCCTCTGAGCTACTGTGAGGGAAGGGCTCCTCAGAAGGCAAGTCAGAGCTCCTGATTATCCTGACTTTCCCTCTGACAGTGTCTGTCTGTGCATTAAGACCGGCTGCTCGAAGCTCGACAGCTCAGACAATCCCCTTGGTGCCTGGGGGTTTTCCATGTGCTTCAGGGCTGGCTGTCGAGCCCCCTAAACCCACTGAGCATTTCCAGTTAGGTCTTGGTGGGCTTCTCCCACAGGCCTGTGAGAGGAAAACAGCCCAAGGTCCCTGAGTGGTCTTTGCTTTGGGACGATGCACTTGTGTGGCCACTTCTCCTGCAGTGGCTCCAGTGGCACAGCCTGGAGCCCACTGCATGAAGTGCCTCTCCAGCTGCTGTCCCACACAGGCTGCCCTGCAGAGGCTTCGGAGTCATTTTTCAACTCAGGTAAAAACAATACAGGAAAAGGAAGAGGGGTGGGTGGATGGAGGGTCCAGCCCAGCCGGGGAGGGCGGTGCTGGGGGCGCTGGGCTGGAGCTCTCTCCGAGGGTAATTTCTCTCAAGTTTTGCTGCAAAAATTTGTGTTCCCCCCTAGTGCAATGTGTGCTGTGTGTGTGCTCTCCTCTGGCCCTGCTCCTGCCTTGCTGCTGGAGTGCTCCCACGGGAGGGAAAGGGGCCCTTCCTTCTCCCGTGGAACATCTGTCTGTGCTGGTTTGTGTTGGCTCGTGGCACGTGTCAGGTGTTGCTGGCAGAAAAAAGGTGGTTGTCAGTCTGCACCAGAGAAAACTGCTGCTTCAGGGAAGGTCTGAGGAGGGTGCTGGAGTGGTTTGCTGTTCCTGAGCAAATCAGCAATTTCTGTATTCTGGAACGTGGAGTTCCCAGCTGGAAAAGGCAGTGGCACATCCTGAACCCTTTGGGGAAGGGGCTGGGGCAGGGGGAGAGCACTGGGCAGCCCTTCACCCCTCATAATCCCAACAGATGTGTCCAACAATCTGGGAAATTCCTTGAGGCAGTAAAACCCCAAAGGGTGCTGGGCTGTAGTAGCACAGGAAACAAAGACCTTGAGATCTGCCAGTTCCTGTGGGAATCTTTCATCTTTCCACCAAGCAGAGCGAAAAGCTCATGTCCTCCCTCCTTCCCAGGCTGCTCCTGTTCCCTCAAGGTTCTAGAACAGGCCTGTCTCACCTGTCTAGAGGGAAAGGGAAGCGCTCTGTTCTCCTCTTCCTGAGGGACAGGGACCCACAGGTCACCTGAAACACCGTCTGACCAAGCAACATCGCTGACACTTAACCTTTCAAGCTTCTTTCCTTGGTTTTTAAACAAAAACAGCCAAGAAATTCTGCACAATATTTGCTGTCTGTATTAACTGAGAGTGTCTTTGGGCTGCTCAATAGCAGTGTTTTTTGAATAATTTCTGGGGGGAAAAAAAGTATTTATTTACTGATTGTACCTGACTGTGTGTCCTTGTGTGCTGGCGTGTGAGTGCGCGCTGTTGTGCAAACGGAGATAGAAGTTTTCAATGTTATTTACAATATCTTGTAAATGTTTACCAGAGAATCGTGTCTATATATAATATATATACAGTGTAGAGAGAAAATATGTGAACTAAGTGGGTTATTTTTTGAGGAGAGGGAGTGAGAAATGTTTTGCTTCTAAGAACTGTGTGGTTTCTATAGCACCTATTCCATGATGTGCCAATCTGTCACTGTCCCTGTGCTGGGAGAGTTGTTCTGGTGGGGCAACAGGAAGCTCAGAGCAGAGCCACCATCACAACCTCAGTTTGGCTTCATCTTCATTCTGACTTTAAGACTGGATAAGAGGGGGAAAAAAACGAGGGAAAAGTAATATAAAAAAGCTTTGGTTCAGCTGTGTTGCTGGGCAGGTTCTTGTGCTTGTGGGGACCCAGAGTGAGGCACCACCAGGAGCCTGGGGCTCTCTTTGATGGTTAAAAGCTGCTAAGAAGCTAAAAAGCAAAGGTTTTGCTGTGCAGCTGTTTGTGGGCCTTCTCTGGCCTCAGCCTCTCCTGCCTGGCTCTGCCCCATTGCTGGATCCCCACGAGATAAAGCCTTGTTCTGGAATTCTGACAGTGGGAATGGTGGCTGTGGAAACCAGCAGGGATCTCTCCCAGCTGTGCAGCCAAGGATGGCCTGTGTGCCACGCAGGAGAGGCCCGTCTCCAGGCTTGTCCATATACAGTAATCTTGTCTGGCCCCTCAGGGAAGAGGAATGTCTCATCCCAGCAGCTCCGTGCAGCTGAAATCCCCCCCCCACAATGGCACTGCCAGCCCAGGATTATTTTAGCCTCCTGTTGGCTCTGTGGGACCAGGAACTGGAGGTCTGTGCCTTAAACTGACAGGGGGCAGGGTTAGATTGGATTTTCGGAAGAAATTCTTTACTGTAAGGCCCTGGCACAGGGTGCCCAGAGAAGCTGTGGCTGCTCCATCCCTGGAAGTGTCCAAGGCCAGGTTGGACGGGGCTTGGAATAACCTGGGATAGTGGAAGGTGTCCCTGCCCTTTGCAGGGGGTGGAACCAAATGATCTCTAACTTTCCTTCCAACCCCAACCATTCCATGACTCCACACTTTCTGAGGAGCCTGCTGCATTCTCCCCTGGGTGCAGCAAGGGTTGCATGTGCTGCCAGCCCACGTTCTCTGTGCCAGTCACTCCGGAGCTGAGCCTGAGGAAGGATGGACTCCTTGGGCAGAGAGTTCAGCTCCCATCACCCCCTCACTGGGCAGCCACGTTGCTGTGGGGTTTGGGGTTTGTCTCATGCTCGAGCTGCTGAGCTCAGATAATCTCGGTGTGTGTAAATCCACTGAGTGTTTGTGTCCTGGCCCTGTGTTCCCCTCATGGAGTGACAAATGGATTCTCTTCCTACATTTGAGCTTTCTGCTCCTGCAACCTTTCAGCAAGCTCCTGGTGCCCATCTCTTTTTGTGTCACCTGTGCAGACCCTTTAGAAGTTGTGTTTGTTCCTAAATGTGTGATTTTTACTAGGAGTTTTTCTCTTGCTGTGTTGAGTCTCTGAATCGCTTTGCTGTGAATGTTTTTCATGAAGACTGAGAGGGTTTTTTGCGTGGGAACTTCCTGCTGCCTCCCTGTCCTGCTCTCATCCGGCCCCTGGCATGGTGGACATCCCTTAACTCATCCCAATGCTCCTTGTAGTGCGTTGTGAGCCAGCAGTGGAACTGCAGGTGTCAACCCTTGTCACTGACAGGTGAAAAAAAGGCTGAGAGATGGAACTGTTGAAGAGGTGGGTGGGGATCACAAATCTCATCCCTAAATCCCACCCTGGAGACAAAAGCCTTGTAGCCAAGAGCAGTTTATGGGATGAGGTTCTTCTTATTCTTTGTTCTTTATTTATTTATTACTTACTTTGCCTGACTATTTCCATCTCTTTCCTGGTTTATCCTGAGGTTGGTCCCCTGCACTGGGAGCCGCTGTGGCCAATGGGCCTCGGAACAGGGATGGGACCAGTTTTGGGATTCTCATCACCTATGTTTCCTTTTGAAACACCTTACAATATCTAAATCACTTTTCTCTAGAGGCACAGTGGGAACTTCTGAGCCTTTGATCAGTAGGACCAAAATGATGGTCATGTCATCAAAACCTCTGTCTTATTTCTCATTCCATTTGGGAATTTCCCTGAGTACTGAGCAGCTCTGAGCTTGTCTTCAGCATTTCACTATCGTGTGAGCACAAATTGATAGAGCACAATGGAGAGATGGAGTTCCAACCCTTCCTAGCACTAGGGAAGGGTTGGAACTCACCAGAACCTGTGTCAGAAATTCCTATAAAAACTTTTTCAGACACCCAGAAGTAGATCAAATGCCACTGACTGCTGCTGCTGTTTCAGTGATCTCACTCAAGCTCAGCATCCTCATTGCCCCGAATAATGAATATTTCACTGATTAAGGCATCTAAACCTTTGTGATCCCCAGTGACACCACGTTTCTGTCCTCTGGTGGCCACGTGGGCCACAGCTGAGGCCATTTGGTGCCGTAGCCACACATTCACACAGCTCAGTGTGTGGATTCCTTCCCAACTTTGCCCGAATCCTGAACTTCCCAGAGAATGTACACGACTGAAATAGCCATGGAAGTCTTTTAATGTGTCTAATCTAATCTAATGTCTCATTTAATTTTAGATTGGTGATAAGCATATTCCACCTTAAATTCCCGTTCAGTAGTTTAATAGCTTCCTTTTATAGATGGATTTTGCACATGGAGGCTGAGCAGAGCCCACAGATGGTTCTGCAGGGGTCAGTCCCTTCTCCATGGTGGCTCCTGAGCCACTGGCAGTGGGACATGACTGAGAGCAAGGGCACTTTGCATCAGTCCTTTGATAAGTGGGAAAAAGCACCATTTATCTTTTTTTAAAACTTCTTTTTGTTTTTTGATTTTTTTTTTTTTTAATTAATGCTAAAATTTAAACTATGCACAAGATCTTAAATATATGGAAGTTTTAGGAATGAGTATGGCTTTGCTGCTAAGGACGATAAAGAACTGAAAATCCTGATCCTGGTTACCGAGAGACTAAAAATGTCAGTGTTGTGACTATGTAAGATCGACTTAAATTCTCAGAAATTCAGTCTCTCTGGAGAGTAGTTCCCAGAAGCCAGGGAAGAAACTGTTTTCCCAAACAGAATTAATAAAAAGCTTTGAAAATGCAACGTGGATGTAACCTCAGACTCACGATTGTCACTTCCCTTGTTCAAGGAGTGTTCTGGAGAGGCGGGCAGGGCGACAGGGTGTGACAGCCATCGTGGGGGCTCTGTGGGACAGGGAATTACCCCTCAGCACAGGGATTTGAATGTATCTAGTGTCCTGGCATTAGACTTTTCTGTTGCCCTACACAGAATTGCTGCTTTTCTCTGTTGGATGCCATTTTGGTCTCTGGGAGTTGCTCGATCAGAGCTTAATGAGCACTTACAGCTTTTAATCTATTTGTAGAAGTGCTGCTAATGTTCTTAGATTATCTGAATTCCACACTGTGGTATAATATCTGTTTTATATTATTTTATTCATGCTTTTGTTATTTTTTAATGTAAACTGTTCCTTATTGTCGTTCAGAAAGAAAAATTAAAGCTCTATTCTCTATGGTTAATGTATTTTCAAATCAATCAGAGCCTGGTGGTTCTTTCCGGCTGCGCGGTTCCTGGGAAGGCATCGAATGGGGATACCCTGAGCAGGGAGTGCCCAAAATGCTCTGTTTTTCCACACTGCTCCCAGATTCCGGAGTCCTCTGTTGCTCGTGGTGAGTGTCCCCTGTCCTGGGGGCCCTGCTGTCACCTGGGCTCCTTTTTGCACTCTCCTTGCCCTCATGGTCCTCACTTTCCCCCATTCTGTCCCTTGGCCTCCTCAGTCCAGCCGTGCTGACCCTGTCCCTGTCCCTCTGGGCAGATGTGTGGCAGTGACACCTCCTTGGCTCTGCTGGCACTGTCACCTCTGTCCTTCCTCTTGCTGCACCCCCCAGTAACGTGGAGAATTTAAACTGACGGTGAAACAGAGCAATTGAAGAGGAGGAAGAAGGCTGGGGAAGGGCTGGGCCAGGCCCTTGGTGCTGCGTGGTGTGAACTTGCCCAGACAGAGCACACAGGGAGGTGACAGAGGGCCCTGGCATGGGGCAGCCCAGAGCTGGGACATGGTGGGGATGGTTCACTCCTGAGTGTGTCCCTGTGCTGCCAGGTGAGCTGTGCGGGAGGTGAGAGAGTGTATTCTGCAACGGTGCCCAAAATGACCTTGGACTTGATCTCCTGGGCTTGCCTCAGTATTTCCCGGATCAATCTCCAGACCTTTAAACTGGCAGTGATAGGATGGACTGCGGTGCCTTTCTTGCAGGGAACAGGAGGGACAAGTTCTTCATCAAAACCATGAGGAGGACAAGCTGCCTGTGGTCCCTGCCCCTGCTCAGGGCTGGCACTTGTCACCCCTCCAGACTCCACAAGATCCTTGGGTGCTTGTGGATCTTCCAGCTCTCCCAAGGAGTGGTGTCATGTGTGGGAATAGGAAAGAGGTGCCCCCAACCCTGGGAGTGCCATCAGCCACCTTTTTGTGGTGTCAGCTCCTGCTCTGTTGGAGGCAGAAGGGGTCCACCTCACCCCAATGCTGTGTTTTAAGCAGCACCAAATTTAACTGTGTTTCTAAAAATGGGAGTGCAAGGAAGGCTGGATGCTCGCTCCAGATTCCTGCCTCTACATACTTATGAGAAGAGGCTTAATTAAATAAATCCTGGTATTTAATTAATCCTTAATATGTTTGCTTCTTGAGGCATGTTTGCTCTAATGGCCCAGCCCCAGTTTCCAGTGCAGGCTGAGGTTTGCAGGGCTCAGAACTTCAAAAGCTGATGAAGACACTCCCCAAACACGCAGAGTTTGCAAAACGTCAGGGTGGGATTCAACCAGCCCTTGCAAATGTGTTAATTACCTGATATTAATTGGCAAACTAATCACCAGAGGCCACATCCCCAGGGTGCCAAAGCAGGAATGCTCTGTGTTCTGGTGTGGAGAGGCTGGCAAAAATCCTGGCGTTCGGATGGAGGAAAGTAAATGATCCTAAAAGTGAATTTCAGTAATTTTTAACTTGGGATAGTTTCTCACAAAAGCAGCTATCCTGAGGTTGTGCTTTGAAGTGCATGGAAATTTCCATCAGTTGCCACCTCCGTGCAGTGCAGGAGACAGCAGCTGGTGGAGCAGCTCTGAGAGGCAGCAGCTCTGTCCTGTGCAGGAAAAGAAACCATTCCAACCCCTTGCCAACAAGGGCACTTCAGGAGGTGTTCACCATTATGGGAGCTCCTCCGAGGGGTGGTGGCAGCCCCAGGTTTTTCTGTGCTCTGTTTTGATCCCCTGCTCCATGAGCCTGAGCTCTCAGGCCACGATGGATGAAGCAGTTTAGCTGTGGCACGTGCCCAGGGCTGGGTGTGATGGGGGGCACTGGGGACTGTGCTGGTGAGCCCAGCTGTGAGTGCTCATCCTCACACACCTCACACACCCTCCTGCCAGGCTCTGCACGTGGCAACGGAGCCGGGAAGGACCCGGAGTATTTATAGCCCTTGTTAACATGCATGAATGGACACGCTGAGCTCTGGCACAAACATCTGCCCAGGTGGGTGCTGTCCTGGCAGCACCCCACGCTCCCTCTGCCGCCTTAAGGTGCTCCAGCACGTAGTTCAGAGAGGCCTTTTCCAAAGGAAAATGAAGCTGAAAATTCAAAGGCTGATCCACAGCTGTAGCAATCCCTGGGCAAATCCTGCAGAGAGGCCCAGGTTGTACAGGCACCACGACCCAACTGCTGCAGGATGAGGAGCTGACTGCCTTGGATCCCTACCCAGCCCAGCAGCATTGAGGGCTGGAGGACTGCACAACAGGGATAGGCTTTGCCAGCCTGGGACTGGGAGTCTCATGGAATTACAGGGTGGTTTGGGTTGGAAGGGACCTTAAAGCTCATTCAGTTCCACCCCTGCCATGGGCAGGGACACCTTCCACTATCCCAGGTTGCTCCAACCTCCAGCCAACCTGGCCTTGGACACTTCCAGGGATGGGGCAGCCACAGCTCCTCTGAGCAACCCGTGCCAGGGCTTCAGCACCTTCACAGGGAAGGATTTCTTCCTAAAATCCAATCTAAACCTCCCCTTTATCAGTATTAGTTCTCCTTTTGCTGGCTTTGAGTGCAATCACTGAGGTGGAGCAATCCATGCTGTGGCATTTCCAACGAACTGCGGATGTACCTCACAGCCATGAAAAATGAGTTCCAGGAGATCCAGGAGACAACAGCACAGGGATGTGTTAAGCCAGTCCTTAAGCACAAGGAAGTACCGTGCTTTTTCCTGGAGCATTTCTCAGGAAGTGAAAGCATTTCTGCAAGGCTTTGGCAGCCGTGTTGGAATGACATGTGAGTGCTTAGGAGTTATCAGAGAGCTCGCTGACATAGTGCAGCACCGAGATTATCCCTGCTGGTTCAGTGGATTTTCTGAGTAGTTTCCAGGAGTTCAGTGAGGTTGTTGGGGAGGAAGATGCTGCCGTCACTGTGCACAGCTCGGGGTTCAGCACAGTCTCTGCGCAGGTTTAGTGACTGACCTGGCCCTTGGGTGGATGAGTTTGAGCTTTTTTTAGTTCAGCAAATGGAACACAGATCCTCGGCTTTATCGCCGTGACTAAGGACGTGTTGTTGTTGGCTGAGTTACAGGAGTGCGCTGAAATCTGAGTCACTCTTCTGCTTGGGAAAACAAAAGCCGACTCCCAGGAAATCTGCATCCCTTTGTTCTCCCCACAGCCCCCCAAGTCTGACCATGTGCTGTTGCTGATAGCACTGGGATCGGGATGGGCTGGTGTCCTTGCCCAAAGCAGCGCAGGCAAAACCACCAGGGATTATATAACTGGCAACAATCCCACACCCACTGGTTCTTCCCTCTGTGCACTGAAACCTCCGTGACGGTGCAATCTAACAGCTCCTTCCTACTGGAGAGCATTATACATACAAATTTGACGCTCAATTGTCCTTGTTTTTTAGTCAAGGATTTCTTGGTTATGGCTGCTTTCAGCAGCTGAGGTTTGACAATCTCTGCCTTCCCAAATTTCCCTTTTCTGGAGGAAGAAATATTGTATGGACACCACAGTGTAATCCCACAGGCCCTGTGCCCCCTTGGAAGGGTGATGCCCTTTCCAGGGCCTGGCAGAGCTCAGCCTTCACAAGGACACAAGGGATGGTGAAAGACATTGAACTGTGTGTTTTACAGACTCTTCCCTTTAAATCAGGACTCTCTCTCCTGCCTTCCTTCTCCCAGCCCTGTTCCCAAGTCAAACTTGAGGATGGGAGAGGCAGCAATGGGGCCCCACTGCCAGTGGGGTTTTATTGGGAGGGCAGTGCCGGGGCTGAGCTCTCCCTGTGCTCCGAGCCAGGCACTTGCTCTCTGTGTAGCTCTGCACTGATTTCCATGGTGGATGAGCATGAAGAGGTGGGAAAGGAGTTTTTAAGGACAGCTGCCGCGGTGGTGATGGGGAGTGGGAGGATTTCCTGCTTTCCCTTATGCAGATTATATGTAGTGGGCAGTGGAGCACCTTCCTGCAGTGCTCAGTGCCTGAGGTGAGTGGGGAGCTCCTGCCTGTTTCTTCCTGGGGCTCATCCTGAGCAGTCACCAATAGTTTTGGCTTTTGTGGGAGCAGTTACCTGGTGGAAGGTTGCAAAGCAGGACACTGAGGTGCTTCCCTGCTGAGGGGCAGAGCATTTCAACGCCACGTGGGCCTGGGAAGGTGTGCTGGTTTAGGGCAAATTTGGAAAGGGGACCTCCAAAGGTGTCTCCTTCAGAAGAGCACATTTCAGTGGCCCCTCCTGCAACCGGTTTGAAAAAATGTAAACAATAAACATAAACCTGCACTGGCTTTCTCTGACTGAATTAAAAGGACAAAAACTCATTTCTGAGCATAGCAGATGATATGGAATATATAGCATAAAATACATAACATAAAATCTCTCTAGGACAGAAGGGTGGCAGGGGAACACTGGAAGATCAGTGTTCCCTGACCCAGACAGGCTGGTTTTGCATACACCTCCACCTCTTCACATAACAGGAGCAACTGGCTCGGCAGGAAGAGACGGAGACTGTTCCTGGCTGGAACAAAGGAGGGGATCTTGTCGTACCTGCTGAAGTCAGGCAGGGGTGAGACAGGAGTGAGACACAGCAGGGGCTGGGGGATCTGCCTGGGACCCCCCTCCCCCACCCCGTGTTTGTCCCTGCTCTCAGATGTGCAGGCGTGTCATGGGCAGTGTCCATGTGCCATTTGCAATTAACCCATCTCTCCACTGCAGGGCACTGACAGACTGTGTGAGAGGAGCTAAATCCCAGCAGCAGCCCCACTGGTGCATGGAACATTCACTGGTATTCCCTGGTTTGTGCCATTCTTAGCTCAGTTCTGAAGACATCCCAGCCTGGAAGTTAATTGTGTGGTGGAGAGGAGAAACAGTGGCATTACTCATCTGAGGAGTGGAGCCTTTTGTTTGAAAACTGTATCTGAAGAATGGAAACTTCATAGATAAGGGGTCTGTCATTCTTTTCCACGTGCAGGCACTCCTTCACCGTATATTGCTGCTTGTCATCCCACTGGCAGCTCCAGTGAAGTCATAAAACAGAGGGTCAAAGCTCAGATGTCTGTGAGATGGGTCTGGCAGTGTCTGTTCACTATTGCCAGCCACACTGCAGGGTGGAATTACAGCCCTAATTCATATACATGGGGTGAGAGGCCAGGGCTCTGCATTTAACTCTGGGGTCACCCTTGCTCTGCTGCGTGCTGATAAACTCAGTGGGAGAAAGATTCCTGCAGGGTCTCAGGTGGGGACAGAGCAAAGGGAAGAACCTGTCCAGGAGCCAGGGCTGTGCCACATGCCAGGTCCTGTTCTTGCCCTCTGCTCACTGCAGGACACACACTGGGGTGTTGGAGCATGTCCAGGGATGGGAACAGAGCTGGGAAGGGTCTGGAGCACCAGGAGCAGCTGAGGGAGCTGGGAGGGACTCAGCCTGGAGAAAAGGAGGCTCAGGGGGGACCTTCTGGCTCTGCACAATTCCCTGACAGGAGGGTGTAGCCAGGTGGGGGTCGGGCTCTGCTCCCAGGGAACAACGGACAAAACCAGAGGAAACGGCTTCAAGCTGTGCCAGGGGAGGCTTAGATTGGATATTGTGGAAAATTTCTTTATAGAAGGATTATCAGGCATTGGAAGAGGCTGCCCAGGGAGGTGGTGGAGTTCCCATCCCTGAGGGATTTAAGAGATGTGTCGATGTGGACCCTGGGGACATGGGTGACCTGGGCAGTGCTGGGGGAACAGTTGGACTCGACGGTCTTGGAGGGCTTTTCCAACCCAAACAATTCTATGATTCTCAGGGATTGGCAGCAGTGGGGTGTCCCTGGGGTGACAGTGGGGTGACAATTCTCCTCTCTAGTGCCAGAGGTGGGGTGCAAGGGCTGGCTGTGATGGCCGGGAGGCTCCCACCTCCTCAGTGCAGCACTGCCGGTCCCACAGCTCTGTGCTGGCCCCACGCTACAGCCATTCCCTTTCCCACAGGTTTGGGGTGTCCCCAGGGCAATAAGGGTCGGGTGAGGGTGAGGATCCAGCCCCCGCAGCCCTGCACCGGTCGGGCCCAAGCCTGCTCCGTGCCCGGCACTGCCCCGCAGCGCTGCCATCCCACCGGAGCTGCTCCTGCCGCAGCTTGAACCAGCCCGAGCTTCTGTGGCCACTTTGAAGCTCCCAGGTCTCATCTCCCCGGGCATTCGCAAAGGCACCCGCTGAGGCTCCTCCTCGCACAGTGGGAAACCAGGCAGCAGCTCCTTGGGAACACGGCTGCTCTCTTGAAGTGTCCATTTGAATGCGGCTCCCAGGGCTATGGCGTGCCCAGTTCTCCGGCTCTGTCACTGTGTAGGTGTTTTTGTGGAGGGAGCTGCCATTAAGCGGCTCCTGAATAACTGATCAGGTGCTTTCCTCATTCCCTATGACTTGCTGAGAGCCCCATGTGCTGGAGCAGGGGTTCCCAGCCATGGGTGGAACAAGAACCGCTTCAAAGAGGTGTAAGAGGCAGGAACACCCTCCTTGCAGAAGGCACCGATCCAAGCCATGGATCGCCCTCATCTGCGCCAGAGCTGCAGGGAGGGTGCTGGTGGGGAAAGGCGGCTGAGGGGATGGGTTATGGCTTGGCTTCTGGAAAAGCGAGAGGCAAATGAGTCATGGAATTGGGATCCCTTTGTGTGGTGAAGATAAAAGGGTTGCTAAGGTGGGGAAAACACCTATATTATCCTGATTTGGGAGCAAGGGGGGAAGCTGTGGGAAAGCAATCTTAAATTAAATGGGATGTGGGTGGGGACAGAGGAGGCGAGGCAAGCTCCATATTCCTGCTGCTGATACAGGGCTGGATGTTTTTGCTGCTGAAACCTTTCCTCTTGCTCCCATCCATGCACCTGCTAAGGGGCAGCCGCAGTGACTCTGTACATCTCCATTGGAATGGATCATGGAGAGATCCTGCAGCTCCACTGGCTCAGGACCCCTGTGCCTGCAACAGAAGGAGATTTGGGCTGGTTAAAGGCAGATCAGTGAGTTCCCCATGGAGGGCAGGGACACACTGCTGCCTGGTCTTTCCCTGTCCTGCCAAGAGCTGGGATGAAGACATGGAGATGCATTTCCCTTGTGCCATGGCATCACCCTGGCTCTTGGCCAGCCCATCATCCACACTCTCCTTCCTCCGGCCGTGAGTCATGGCCTCACCTCGGAGCCGACTTTGGACTCCTTGGCAGGGAACCACACCTTTGATAATGACAAAAAGCAGCATTTGGAGCTTTTGAACTGTGACAGCTGGGGCAAGGAGAGGATGCCAGAGGGCAGATCTGGTGACTTTGGTGCCATTCCTCAGGAGGGGACTAAGGAGAAACACGCCCTGGTTTGAAGAGAAATGTTCCCTTTCTGATTCTGTCTGCTCTGAGGCAATGTGTTGTCTGGACTGGGCTCCAGGGCTGTGTTGCCCTGAGCATGACAAAAGGACAGTGGTGGCCAAGGGGCTGCCACTGGTGGCCACAAAATTGGATTTCTTACCTGGTGTGTGACAAGCCAATAATGACACACTTGAGAGAGAAATGGATTATTTATTTCAGGGTTGTGCAGCCTGGGTGCTCGGTGTATTCCTCAAATCCAGCACATCCCACTGGACTTTCCTGCTGTTATTTATACACAGAAATACAGAGCTAGTAACTTTCCAAGCACAATCCTTTATTAGGATTGGTCAGTAATTTCCATACAAGTTGCTTCTCCACATGCTCAGGGGAAGGGTCGTCATCTGGGCAGGGTCTTTTTGACCTGTAGGTGTGATTTTTAGTATTATAACAAACATAGTTGAGCTGTAGAATATACCAGCTTTGAAAGTTTACATAAACATATATCAACATCTTAATTTAGGTCCTTAAAGCTTGTTAGTTTCAGGGTGTCCTTGACTAAGGGATGCAGCTGCTGCCTGTTCCACTGATTAGAATCACAGAATCCCAGAACAGTTGTGATGGGAAGATCATGCAGTCCAACCCCCCTGCCAAGGCAGGGTGACCCGGAGCAGGTGACACAGGATTACATCCAGGTGGGTTTGGAATTTGTCCAGAAAGGGAGACTCCACGCCCTCCCTGAGCGGCTGTCCCAGTGCTCTGCCACCCTCCATGGAAAGAGGTTCTTCCTCATGTTGAGGTGCAACTTGTGTTTTAGTTTATTGCTCCCTGTCACCGGGCACCACCGAACAGAGTCTGGCACCATCCTCTTGGCACACGATTTGAGATGTTTGTATGGATTGATGAGATCCCCTCTCAGCCTTCCCTTCTCCAGACCCACCAGGCCCAGCTCCCACAGCCTCTCCTCATCACAGAGATGCTCCAGACCCCAAATCATCTCTCTGGCCTCTGCTGGACCCTCTCCAGCAGCTCCTTTTTTCACCTGTACTTGCCCAGAACTGGACACAATAAGCTAACCTCGACACACCCCACATTTTCCAGCAGCACCCACACCCACCCCTATCCCTCGTGGACGGCGGGGCCGGGACTCGAACCGGCGACCCCGCGGAGCAGGTGGAGCGGGGCGGAGCCAATGGCGGCCGCGCTGCGCGGGGGGAGCCCCGCCCACGGCCCGCGCCGCGCGGTCACCATGGCAACAGCGGCGCTTCCCGCGGGGCCCCGCGGCCGCCGGGGCGAAGGGGCCGGACCGGCACCGGGGCGGGACATTCCCGCCTCCCTCCCGCCGCCTTCCCGAAGCCTTCCCGCAGCCCCTCGCTCCGGGGCAGCGCGGAGGGACGGCCCCCTGCCCGCCCCGCCCCCGGCCGTGCCCGGCCGCCGCTCGCCGCTCGCCGCCGCCGCGGGGGAAAGGCCGCGCTGCGCGCCCAACTTCACTTCAAGCAACTTCCCCGGTGCGGCGGAGCCGGCGCCCGGTTTTGCGGAGGGAGCAGCCGGTGGTTTGGATGGGTGAGTGCTGCTGGTGAGGCCACGGTGAGGAGCGAGGCGGCGGCGGGACAAAGGCGGGCAGTGCTCGCTCGCCCTTGGGGCCGGCACGGGGCCCCCTTCCCCGTGTTCCCCCGGGGTGCTTCGCCCTCCTCGCCGGCCCCGGGGAAGCGGGGAGGGGGTGCCCGTGCCCTCGCCGCTCCCGCGTGGACCCTCGCCCTGCTGCCGGACCTCCTCGCTGCTTCTTTCTCACTGCGTCAGAGCCAAGGGCTCGTGTCCTCCTTGGGTGTTAAAAAGAAGGGAAAAGCCCCCCCCTCCGAAAAGCCTCGTTCTGTGGTTCTAATTCAGCGCTTGGAGGTGGGGAGGGGTGGTAGGTGGTTTTTGGTGGATGGTGTTGTGCTGGTGGCTCTGAGGATTAGAGTGTAATTTTGTAATCTACGAGGGCTGCAGTTATCTGTTCCTCGCTGGATTAGGGATGATAATGTGCTTGGAGGTCTTAAATGGACAAGTAAAGATGTTCCCCCGCTTCTCCCCCCTGGTTTACAGCCGGGTGACTGCCCTTTGGGCAGAGCCGAAGGGATTCAGCCATTCCCGAGAGTGGTATGTGATTCGTTTATGCCTTGGCTTTCAGGAAATATATTATCTGCTCGTTGCAATTATTCTGAAGTGCCAGTTTTAAGTCATTTAAGCTGCTTCTTTTTAATTGAAGATGCACGTAGCTTTGCTTGTTGGCATCGTGTGTATGTGGAATAGGATAGTTTGGGTTGGAAAGGCTCTTAAAGCTCATCTCATTCCAACCACCTTGCTAGGGGCATATAATTTTGTTTCGGAAGCACTTCGGTGGTCAGATCTATGTGGTTCTCATGATATGCAGCTCATTTTTTAATTTTTCCTCCAAACTCCAAATCCAAGCGGTTTATATGTGCGTGGAGAGACGTGGAGTTCTGCTTCTGGGTGGAAATAGCTGGTCCTAAAGATCACGTGGAGGTCAGTTCCCTGAATTTGCACGGAGTTCTGCGCTCGGATTTGGGAGGGACAGCACCAGCGTTCTGGACGGGTGAAGCTAATCAGTGAAATCCCAGAATTTCCTGTGTGGGGCTGCGCGGAGCCGGGTGGAAAGCTTTGCCTTCCTGAGCCCGCCTGCAGCATTGTTGCTGCTCTTGCCTTTCTCCCGTCTGGAGGTGGGAGATTAATCCCGTGGATTCAGGTATTGACTTGACTTCTATTTCTGTGGCGTAATCTGGGTGATTCTGATTCGTGTGTGGGGAATGGGATTAGGGGAGATCACACTTGGCAGATGGCAGAGCTCGTCTGAACCATTAGGAGATATCGTAACCTTTGATTACACCCACAGGTCTGGTAATAGAACTCTGACTCTTTGGGCTTTGGTAATAGAATTCCATTCCACATCAAATATTGCTCACGATAAATTACTGGGATCACATTAGAGGAGCTGCAGCAAACAGAAATTGATGTTTTGTCCAAACTGGTGCTTTACTCCAGGGTGGTAATTGCAGGCAATTTTCCCTGTCTGCTGAGGGGTAAACTCAGTTTCCAGGGTAACTGGGAAGTTGTTCAGCTGCTTCTGAGGCAGTTTTTGCCAGAGCTGAAGGTTGTTGGCATTTTCTTTTCCTTGTCTCTCCTCCATAAAGCAGAAGGATTTGCATCTTTCTAACGACCACATGAAAATGGGAGTTTTCTTTGTTTTCCTGTGACGTTGGCAGGGTGTGGTAGGGAAGCAGACAGTGTGTGGCAGAAATGCTAATAAAGTTGCCTGGCAGCTTAATCCAGGTAAAGACTTTCTCAAAAAAAAAAAAATCTTTCAAGAATTTATAAACTTTCCCCCCCTCTTTTGTTAATTAATTTTTTTTTTTTTTGTTAGGATTTTCTTCACTGTGTGCTCTGCCTTTTCCAGTAAAAAGTGTCAAGGATATTTATTAGCAAGTAAAGCTATAAAGCCTTTATGCCTTAGAGTAGTTAAGGAGGTTGGAATCCTATTTAAATAGACGTTGTAGCCTGTAATTCCCTTTTGGTAGGTGTAGAGTTTATTGAAAATAGGCGTGTAAACTTTTCTTCTGCTTCAGACAATGCCCTGAGCTAATTCTAAGCTCAGTATTTCTTTCCAATATATAGAAGACACAGAACCAAGCCACTCTGGAGTGTCACAGTATGGAAAGTCCCTAAAAGGAGGCAAAGTCTAGGACTGTTTCCAGCTCAAATACTCTGGTTTGTCACTTTTTGCTGTCTCATTTTATATGTGGCAGTAAAGGACGTGCACGGCCCCAGCCCCGGGGTTGTGCTCACGCTGCAGTTCTGGAGCTGCCGCTCTTATGGCAGGAGAAAGGGCACAGTACCCATCTGTGCTCCTCCTCACCCAGCTCTGGACTGACGAGATAACCAGGGATTCGGAAAATTTCCATGCCTGATGATGAAGCAGTTTTTCCCTCTGCCATACTGAGGCTTTGTGTAGCTGCAGGATCTTTTTATTGTTTTTTTTTTTTTTTTTTTTTTTTTTTTTTAAATTCCATTTCATCCATGTGCAGCACTATCACCTTGAGTGTTAATTGAGCCCCTTGTGTGTGCAGACTCCTCTGGCAGTGGCAATAGGCTTCCCAAATGCCTGGTTTCTACCAAAGAGAAAAAAAACCCAGTTACAGCTTGGAAATAGATTTTACTGAAAGCAGAAATTTCAGCCTTTGTGTTTCATAAGTTTACCAGCCCTTCCTGTGCCATGTGCTGAAGGTGACATTCAGACCACATGTGAAAGAAGCAAGTCCTGACCAGCAGGTCCCAGGTGGATGGAGAGCTCAGGTATTCCACCTCCTGGGATTCTTTGCACAGCTCTGTGATTTCGCTTGGGTGTTGTCCTGGACTCTGCTCCATTCAGCACTTGTGTTTCTCTGGCTATTAGATAATTTTGAAACCACTCCTGTCACCTGCCCTCTCTTTCACACGTGTTTGGTTACTGGAGATTAAAAAAGGAGCTCAGCCTCCATGGTGAGGAATGCATTGCTCTTCACTGCCTGGTCCTTTCCCTGGAGTTACTCTGTGTTTAATCTTTGCTTGTGGAGCTTCCTCCCTTCTGGCAGGTTTTCCAAGTAACATGAGAATCAAATTGATACGATTTCTCTGTCCTCTGAGTTTGTAAACAGAGATAAGAAAACCTCCCATAGTGTTGAAAATTGTGGTGTAGTGTTGTTTGTGGGGAGTGCTCTGCAGATCAGGGACAGTACTCCGGATCACATCGGAGAGGATTACCCCGAGTGTGTCACTTAGGGACACCTCACAGTTGTGACTTCCTCTCCTGGCTGCTCCTGTGTTAAAAATTGTGCTGGTTTCTTATTGGGGAGTTTCACAGAGAAAGATATTTCTCTAAGTCATGGTGTGTTTTCTCAAATTGATGCTTCACAGAAGTTGATAACTTGACACTGCTCACTGTCCAGGGGAAGTGTCCTTTGGTAGATGCGTTGGTCATGCTAACTCATGTGCTGGGTAGTTAGTGAAAAATTTGATTAGTAAAAGGGTGTGTCTAAATGCAGATTGGAGTGTTGTGCATTCATTTAGGTGTAATGTCACTGTTCTTTCCTTATTTTCAAGTTGTTTCTTTTAATGGGACATTTTCCTGCATGAGGTTGGAAGTCTTTCCCTTCCTGAGCTGGGTAACTGTACATGACGCTGTTGGTCACAGGGAGGTGTGCAGTGCTGCAGCCTTTCTGCTCGTTGATTTTAAAGATTTATTTCTTAGGGCAGGTGCAGCTTGTTCTCGAGTAGCACGCAGCATTTGGGGAGGAAGGGACTATTCCAGTGAATCCTTTATGGAGCAGGAGATCCTGGTATGTGCCATGGGCTGCTTGGAGAAACGAGACTGAAATAAATACTTAATCTTGCAAGCCCAGGCATGAGGCTTGTGGTGATGCCATGAGCCCAGTCTGTATCACTGGTTTCTGTTTGGTGCAGAGGGGTGACTGGAACCTGGGGCTGTTGCAATGTTTTTAGTTTTGTATGTAGGAATTGCCCAAAGACATTGTAGGTCAAAAGCCACAGATTTTTTGCTTTTGCTTCAGAAATTTCTTTAAATGAAGAGTCCCTGGTTGTGATGGTAGGCTTTGCAGTGTAAATCACTGTGTGGTTGTCTTGAGCTCTCAGCCAAAGAGACTGGAATAATAGCGTTGGGAGAGCTGTGGAATTCTCTCCACAGCAACCAGTCCTGAATCCTAATCACAGCCCTCGGAGTGACCATAGCCTGGTAGTTTTAACAGCTTAACTGGAAGACTTCACGCTTGACAAACTCGAGATGCACCTGCCCTGGGCAGCTGGATGTGCAGATTTTTCCTAAAAATGTCCAGGAATTGGCTGTTGGGTTGCCTGGATATGTGCTTCCAGTGCGATGTGACTGCTGATTCCAAGGAGATGCTCTGCTTGCTGGATTAGAAGAGGTGAAGAAGGTTCTCTGTTCTCTTGTCCTTCATTGACTCGCCGTGAGACTGAAGGACCTATGTGATCTTCTGAACTCTCAGACCATTCTTTTCAAGCTGTGTTCCAGGAATAATTAAAAAATTAACAAGTAACAAATCCAGAGCAAGTCAATTGCTCTTTGCCTTGAGAGGGCTTCTGTGGGTGAAGAGAACTTTGCATGTCTTGGGTTCTCTTAACTGGCAGAAAAACCAAATTCTTACAAAAACCTGGATGTTGAGTGCTGCCAAAACACACTAAATTTAGTGCAGTGACTGTTTTATCTATTTGCAGCTATTGCTTAAAAAAACCCCCGAATGTTTTCTTTTCTTCTCATGATTGGTATGACCTGAACATCTGATCACAAAGGAATATTTAAATCTACTCGGTGCTGATTTTCCTCAGGCTTAGGCTTAAATAATTCAGACTCTTAAAATTAAGCTGTTTATGGAAGCATATTTTATCTTTAGATTCTTAAATCAAGAAGGTTTATTTTCTTGGTTCTCACTGTCTTTGGTTTGTTCTGGCAATATGTAATGCTGGAACTTTTGCAAACAAAGAAGCTTTCAAACAGCTTGGGGATATTTTTCAGTGCATCTGTGTAAATAGGAGATCATTAATACATATTTTTGCAGTTCCTGAATGCCTTACATTTATGTTGAGACAATGGGAGTTGAGATTTCTTTTTATGCTCTTCATCTCTACAAAACACGCTTGAGGAGAGGAAATGAATGTTTTCTGAGGGTTGTGTGATTGTGGTGATGCAGTTTGAGCAGTCCAGGGCACAGAGGGTTATTATCCAAAACACTGCTTGTTTGTGGTTGAGTCATGTCCAATGAGCACACACTTAAACGTTGGGGGTGGGGGGGATCTGGGCTCCTCTAAAGCCACTTACAGAGCTGTTCATTAAAAGTTCTTACCAGAATTAAGTGCCAAAACTTGCAGTTTTGGGCTAAAGCTGCTGCTTGCCTGAAAGGAGATAGTGTTGGCCTCGCAGCAGTGTGAGAACTGAAAGCTTCTTACTATTGTAGTAATTACGAGTCAGGATGGTCATTAGGCTGGTGTAACGAGCAGGAAAAGATAACAATTCGGTTGCTGGAGGTTTGGTATCTCCCCATTTTCACTTGGAGGGAAGAAGCTCCAGTAGCTCCTCCAAAGAGCGATGCCTCAGCATGGGCAACTTTGGAGTAAGGCTTGTCTTAGTGTACACAATTAGATGAGCTTTAATGTGGGGAGGGAGGAGATCTGAGGCTTGTTTCCAGGTCAAAACACCCCTTTCATTTGGTCGGGGGTGGGAATCGCCAGGAGCCGAGTGGGCTGTTACCTCCAGCTCCGGGCTTGACCCAGTTCCTGCGCAGAGCTCCGGGAAGCGCCTGTGCTCCAAATGGGCAACTCCAGCTCTGCTGCAGGAGCAGGATGGCAAAGACAGAAGGAAAAGAACTCAGCTGCATTTTGTTGCTTGTGGGTTTAGTGCATTGGGGAGGGGGTGAAGAAGTCGAGATGCTCAGGCTGTACTTTGTTAGTTTTTCTTTGATTCTGCTAGTTACGAACAATTTTATCGTTTGTAGTTTTCAAGTGAAGGAAGCTGCCAGTGTTTTGGCGAAATGCGTGAAAATAGGAGGATTTGTGTGTGCTTTTAGTGCTGCAAGCAACATTGTTGCCATACACAGCGGCCTCTTCTGTTTATATTTTCATAGTGACTGTTTTTGTAATCACAGTATTGGTTAAATATGTGCTTTCAGTGCCTTTCAACAAGTGATGTTAATAAACGTCAAGTTCTAAAGCTGGTTATTCCTGCTGTTGTAAAATGAGGACGATCATTATTTTACGGTGTTGATGAGACTTTGAAAGGCCCAAACAGGAGCAGAATTTTAAATTTGTCTTTATTCTGCTCTTTTAATGAGCTCAGCCTTCAGCCCATGCTAGGCCTGGCTGTCTCAGTGCAGCCGTAGCACCGGCGGCTCCTCGCAGGGAGGGAGTTGTGCCAACATTTAGGAGGGATGTTTATCTGCTGGGAGTATGTTCAACCATACAAGGCTTTCGATGGACAAAGCTGCTTCATCCCTAACGAAAGCGTTCGGCCCAGCAAAGCCAAGATGTGTTTTAAACAGAGTTGGAATTTCTGGCCACTGTAGCTGTTTGAAATTTTGTGAGAACACTGGGAATTCTTCATTGACCCAAACGAGCACAACAGGCCTTTCTGCTGAAGCTGAGCAGCACGGCTGGCTCGCTCCCTAACTGAGGGACCTTACAGAAACGTCACTGTTGTTATTGTTGTCAAACAGTGTCTTACTGTATTGACACTATTGAATGTCAAATATTAGTGTAATCTGCTATTGGAATGTTTTCAGCAACAGGATGGTTGCAGAGTTATCTAAATACCATCCTGTTCCTGCTGTAAACATGATGCAGTGTGGGTTTTTTGCATGTTTGAGCCTGCAGTGACAGTTATGTCCAAGAGAAGCTGTGGCTGCGCCATCCCTGGAAGTGTTCAAGGCCAGGTTGGACAGGGCTTGGAGCAACCTGGTTTGTGGAAGGTGTCCCCCTGCCCATGGCAGGGGATGGAATGAGATGAACTTTAAGATCCCTTCCAATCTTTCTGTGCTTCTATAATAGATATCTTCATTTATCCAAGTAGTATTAAGAATTTCTAAAATGTTAGGATTTCTGTATCCTAATTGTTACAGTTCATCATAATGTTCAGTTAATGTTCTTCACAAAATGAATATTTAAAAAAATAATTAAATCACTGCTGCCTGCGAAGGAGAGATTAAATTAATCACTCTGATTACAGCAGAGTTTCCAGTACAACTTCAGGTCTTTGTTGCTCTCCTAAGTATAGTTTTAGTCACTATTCCTGTGTGGATGTGTGAGGCTGCTGGAGAGGTTTCCACGTGTCTGACCTGCTCTCACTTGACAGGGCAGTGATGTTTCCTTGACTCCTTCCTCAGCTGGGTGAATCAGAGTGCCCATCAGAAACACTCATCAATAGTTACAGGTCAGCATTTCAAGAAGGTCAGGGAGGCTGCTTTCTGCCTCGTGAGCATTATGCTAATTCAGTCGTTAAACATATTGGAATTGTGCTTCCTTTTGCTTCTGCAGTGCTTGCAGATTCCATGGGAGCCTTTTCCCTGTGCTCGGAGCACAGAGGGTTAGTTTTGGACAGGGAGAGGTTTTCTTGTAGCCCGTGCTGTAGTCACATGCATGAAATGTGTCCGTAGATCTCAGTCTGAATCTGTTCTTCGTGTGAAATATTTGCTTCAATAGTGTCACTGTCATGTTGGTGCCCATGCATGAGGAGAAAATGTAAGGAGATGATGGAGACACTGAAGCCTTAAGGTGATATACATATTTTCCTCTCCCAAAGGCTGAAGCACATGTGTAACTTAGGCTCCAGTACTGACCCTTCTGACAAACAATACTGAGCCTTTTCTCTCTTATTTGCTCTTGAATACTGGGAATGTGTATTGGTATTGCTTCCACACCAACACATGTTGTATCTTCAGAGATTATTTGTGCTGTGTGTGTGTGATATATGTGTAAAGTAATGCTCACACAGTGTTGTCTTTGTTGATATTGGACTGTTGCACACGATGTAGAAAGCAGTTAATTTGGAATCCAGTTTTTTTGTACTGTAGATTTATGGCTGGATAAGATGGTGTTTACACAAGCTTGGCTCTGTAGGGAGCAGGTTAGTGTATTTTTCAGATTGTCTCCAAAATTATTGTTTCAGTTCCGTTGAATTTATTTTATTAATTTAACAGCTTTTATTCCAGATTTGCACCCCTTAAAAATGCTGAAAATCGTTACTTTAGGGTTAAATCTTTCACCATCTTTGTTCACCTTGACTCTAGAAATGGTTGTGCTCTCATGTCTATCACATCCTGTGTAATAACCCTGGAAAACTGGAGTTGAACTGAGCTCCCAGAGCCCAGGGTTGTAGCTGCTCACAGAGAGAGTCAGCAGCACAAATTGTCTGCAAACAGTGCCCCTGGCTGATCCATTGGCTCTGCTCCTGCTCACATCTGGACAGAAGGCTGGAGTGAAAAACTTGTTAAGGCATGAGTGTATATTTTAAAATATATAATTAACAGAAGGTTGTTTATAACTGTTAAACCAATATTGGCTCTAAACCAATGTGCAAGACAGTGTTTGTAGTAGGTTGGACTGGCTTTTATTAGACTTCAGGATCTGTGATGTTTTATCACTTTGCTGCAGAGCAAACAGGCCACACACTGCCTGAGCACTGGGCAGGTTTGGTCAGGCAGAGCCCTTCCATCCTGTCTGTCTGCTTTTTGTCTATCCTGATTTTTGAACACTTTGGCTCTTGAACTTGATGACTTTGGGGAGGAGAACTCATCAGGCTGACCCGGGCAGTTCGTGGGCAGAGTTTGTGTCCGGTAGTTCACATGGACCTTTTGTCCGTGGTTTGCTGGTTGATTCATGTGTGGTGAAACAAAATGAAAAAATTGCCCAATCTTCTTTGCTGAGCAGGTGTCTCCTGTTGGCTCATCAAGTCTCAAAGCTACAGATTACTGGAAAATGAAAAGAAATTAGATTTTGTGCCTAAGTCACTTCTGAAGCATCCTGCACCAGCTGCTGTCTCATGAAAGATGTCGGCACGTGTGGATCTTTAATTTCCTTTCCAACTTTGTCACTTCTGTAGCTGGTTTGGTTCAGGTGCGATTCCTCCTGCAGTAGCTATGGATGCAGTGCCAATTACCTTTTTTTATGACAGCTTTATGCCACCCTTTGAACTTGCAGATCTGTATCAAAAAGGCCAGCGAGGGAGTTGGCTCAGCAGATTTCTCAGCGGCTGCAGGACTTGCTGTGCCTCTTGAGGCTGGTGAATGTCTCGTGCCTTCCAGAGGCATCCAGTGGTGTTAACAGTGATCACAGTGGGATCAGTTGGTCATGCTTCGCTGGGTGGCTTTGTGGGGACAGGCATGAACAGAGAGGTGTGGAGCTGGGAGAACTTGGTGTATCCTGATTTATTTTTTTTTGAGTCAGATTTCAGTCAAAGAATCCTTCTTTGTAATAACTTCAGCAAGGTGTTTCTAAATTCACTGTGAGATCATTCTCAGGTTACTAAATCCCTTCCTTGGATATGCCCTGAGAAACTGGGATCAGGTGCCAGGGCTGCTGTAATTGTGGTGTGAGTGTGGCTGGGTGGGGGTGATTTGAGGGAAACTTCTTGGTCTGGCTGCTCATGGGCAAGTGAGTGCTCGTGCTGAGGTCTGGATGAACTGGTGAGGACAAACCTGTGATCTTTCATTCCTCCTAATTTCTGTGAGCTGTAAAATATGCCTGTGTCAGCTATTGCTTATTATCCTGCCTTAAAATGCAGGTGATCTCTACATTGGACCGTGAGTTTCAAGTGCTTTCATGTTACTCTTCTGTCTTCATTTTGCTGTGTTAAAGTGCCTCTCTGGTCTCCGTGCTTAAAACTTTCCAGAAAGTTAAGAAGCCCCCAGGGTTCACTTGTGGTTAAAAATGCCCTTCTGTGCCAAAGCTGTGAAAGTGGCTTGAGCAGCCCCTGGGCCTCCCTGTCCCTGTACTGGAGGTGGGGATGTTCCACATCCAGGCACTCCCAGGTTCCCAGTGCCACCATTTGGATTTCAGAGCTAGCTTTTCCCAATTCAGCTATTTCTTTTTCTTTCACCCCCCTCAATAAATATGTTATGTTTTTAGTGCCTGAACTGTTGTCTTTCAATTAATAGGCATTTTTTCCCTTTCCATGCTTTCTCAAGCATGTAGGGAGGCGGAGAAGATTGTTTAGTACTCATAAAGCTTCTAGATAGTGTACGTGTTATCAATAATTCATTACAGGCCTTGATTTTGCTGAATAATGTTGTGTTTCTGAAGAACAAGGTAGTGTACAATGCTTGTGCAGGCTTGTTGCTGTCAGAGTTCTTGGCTTAAACATCCTTTTGTTCAGAAACAGGGAGAAATGCAGCGTCACTGCTCTAATCCCTCACAGTCTCACACGACCCTCTGTGCTCTGTTCCATTCATGGGGCTTTGGGGGAAGAGGAAGCTCCTTTGTGGATTGCTGATAACAATGCCGTGCTCACAAGCAACCAAAGGAACACATGTAAAGCTGGGAAGACCCTGCCAGTGGTTCTGAGGTGGGCATTTGCATTAATGTGGGGAAAAAACTTGCATATGTGAAAAGCCAGATGTGCCCACTGAAGGGAAAAGAGGAGCCTTATCATCAAGGCAGCAGCAGCAGCTCCTCTGGCACGACGTCAGACATTGTTGACAGAGCAGGTTTTTTCTGGGTGTGCAGCTCAGGGCAGTTTATGGATGCCTGGCAGGAGGCAGCACCCTGCTGCAGCACTGTATCCTAACCGAGTTAATGCTGGGTTCAGTACACAAGGAAGAGATCAAAGAGCTGTTGGAACATTGGGAACAACCTGAGAGGCAAAAAGATTCATGTCTCAGTATGTCACTGTGTTGTAGAACAGAGGGCAACATAAGGGATTTTGGCCCAGGCAATGATAAATGCCACCAAGTATTTGGCTTTTATAACAATATTTTATTGGACTCAGAATAGATCCACCCATCTCTCCTTAGTCCAGTACTTTTTTCACTATTTATGAGACGGGAGTGGAAAATGTAAATCTGAGGGTCATGTCCATCTGAACGATTTTAATGGCTTCATCAGTATCCTGAAAAGCATAACTGGAGTAAAATTAATCCAGTTTAATACTGTTAATAATTTTCTTGTTCAAAGTTAGGTCATCTTTTCTGTGAAGCATTTGAATTGCTGCTGTAGAGCTGGGGCTGGAGGTGCTGCCTGGGAAATGGAGTTGTGCTGTTTATTAATGCCAACTCTGCCAGTCTTTTGTCACAGTGCTTGTCTCTTGCAGCAGTACCAGGGAGATATCACATCCTTATCTCCAGCTCGGTACTGCCGTGCTGCGGCTTTGCAGGCTTGATCTTCAGGGCAGAGGTTGCAACAATTCAGAGGAGCAGGCTTTGAAATTGTTCATTTGTTCACGGAACAGAATAATCTGTTCCTGGGAGCCACCTGCTCCAACCCTCTGTTTATCAGTGTCTTTCTCCCATGAAGCTGCAGTTCATTTCCAGAGCAGTGCCTGGTACAAGTATTTTGGGCTCGAGTGTATTTGCTTGTTGACTGAACTCGACTACGTGCTTATGGTCTGACTAATCAAATATCTGAAAGGTGGAATGATGGACTGAATGGAGAAATTGCTGTGACACAGTATTGGCTGTCTGTTTTGACAGAAAATGTGTCATTAGCAGCCAAATCAAAAGCTGTTGAACACAGAGCTTTTTGCATATGATTTTTTTAAGATCACAAGTGGAAAATCAGCCATCGGGGAAGGCATCAGATGGCAGAGCTGTGAGAGATGAAGCAGTACAGAAATATTCGTATCAAGAATGTGCAGTGACAGTTTTCCCCAGATCGCCTAGAGAGGTTGTGGAGTCTCCCTCACTGGAGTTATTCCAGAGCTGTGCCATGTGCTCTGGGATGACCCTGCTTGAGCAGGAGCATGGGACCAGATGACCCTCTGTGGTCCCTTCCAGCCAGTCTGTGATCCTGTGATTTCCTTTTGTCCAGGTGAAAGCTTAGGAGCAGCGTAATCTATTGCAGCATCTCTGCTCTGTGTGTTTTATCAGCACCTGCCACGTGCTCTTTGTGAATGAGTCTTTGCTGGTGACTGTGCAGCTTCCAAAAGTGTCCGTCAGGACAAGTACAGGTATAAAACTAATGCACTGTAAATCTGCTTTCTTGTTTTTGCAGAAGCAAAGAAATGTTAATTCTTAGCCCTCGAATACAAATGTTACTCACCATAGCTATATATACACATACATAATTTTTAATGTCATGATTTTGGTCTTCTGTCCCATCACTCTGTTTCCTTAGTCCTCCAGTTCTATGAGTTTGGGTTTTCTCCAGATGGTTGAACCGTTGAAGTGCTCTCTCAGTGTGTTCAAGGTCGTGCTCCAAGGCCAGTAGCCTCAGGTTTTCTGGAAGTCTGGATGAAACCACTTTTTTTTCTCTGCCTATGGCAATACCTTAATTAATTTTTCAGCACTCAGATGAATGTGTAAAAGCTCAGCATTTATAAATTCATCCTGGTGACCCCCACATCAGTCACAGAACAGCTTGAGCTGGTTGTGCTTTCTGAAGGTGGTTTACTGTGCCAGGCCACAAATGCATTTTCCAGCGCTGGAAATCCTGTTAGAATTTGAGGAGGCAGATCAGAGGATTAGGAGCTTTGTCCTTCTGACACAAAAGCACCTGCTGTGCATGAAGGCAAGCAGGAAATGTCTTCTCACCTCATTCTATTTCTGTGTTACAGTGACCTTCAGAGGCTGGGTTTGTGTGAAAAGATCCGTCCCCTAATTCCTGCCTGGGGGCACAGGGCCACGGGTCAGCTTTATTTCTGAAGGCTTCAAAGTGCTGTGGAGGCATTTGCCTATTTTTGTAACAAGTAGGTGGATTTTTTCAATAAACCAAAGCCCACGGATCTGCTTCACTCGATGCTTTGACTTGAATTTCTCATCAGGTCAGCCGAGCCGAGTCTCCCACGGGAGAGCTGCACCTCCTGCGCTTCACATGAGCTTTGGTGTCCCCACACTGGCTGCCAGGCTTAGCAAGGTGCTGTGTATTGCAGGGCTATTTTAACTGCACTTTTGCTCGTCAAAGAGTTCCAATATCAGTGTCCAAATAGTTTCCACCACTGTTTTGGGAGGAGACTATCCCAATTACATCGTTGCTGCTTTTAAAGCATTTGCAGCAGCTGGTAGCTCTGAAGGCAGCGAGTAAAACAAAATCCAGTGGTGATATCCACATCCTGTCAGCTCTGAGACACTTGTCCTTCATCTTCCCTCGCTGCCAAGAGGATGAGAAATATGCAGAGTTACAGTAAATATTTGCAGGTGTGGGTGGTCTCTAAGCTCCTTTTACTGCTGAAACATGGTACCGAGCAGGGTATTGCGCAGGGGAGTATCAAATGGAAGAATGCCAAAGTTGTTTTTCAATCCCATGTTTCTGTCTGTGCTGCAGCTGGCTTATCCATCTCCTTACACTCCTTCAGCTGTGTCCATGGTGTGCCTGCCAAAAGTGAGCATTCCCACCCAAAGCTGGAGCCTCTGGAGAAACACAGCCCTGCCTCAGTTCTGGGGGCTTTGGAAAGCGCTGCCTGCTTGAGGTCAGAGGGATCAGTAGCTGCTTGATGTATTTCTGGAACAATAATGAGCCAAATGTCACCTTTTAAAGCAAGGTCACAGAGATCATACACTCAAAGGACACATAAATAAATTAGTTTTTGATTAATTCTGTCATATCCATGATGTGTAGCATAAGATATGCAAAAGACACAGTCGGGGATTTAACTTATTCTTTTAGAATCTGTGCAGAAAAACTTAACTCCAATCAAAATTTATTTAAAATACAGTTAAAATTGAAGTTAAGCTTCATTCAACAAGAAAACCACGTTACAATTAACCAGGAGGAAGGTTCAAGATGATTCTGAAAAGGTTTGAGAAGAAATTTGCAAAATTGCAAATTCAAGTACCCACCCTCTGCTGTGTCTGGGATGTGACCCCGTTGACCTTTGGGAGCTGCAGGTAGAATAAAGTTCTCCCTGAAACAACCAAACATCTTCCTGGAAAAGCCTTAATTTAACTTTTTTCTTTTTTCAGTTCCATAGTCAGTTTTTTTGCTTGTAGCCAAACCTGATCATTAATATTTCATCTGGCACGCAGTGCAGTTGTTTCTGGAATGTCTTTTTTTCCTGCTAAACTGCATGGGGAGGTTATTTGCAGGTCTTGTTCATGGTTTAAAAGCATTTGCAAGGATGAAACCTAAAAGAACATTAGCAGGAATTGAAGCTGACCACAAAAGCAAAGGTTTGGTGAGAGAAGCAAACAGAACAGCACTTTGAGGCCTGCTGGGAATACCCATCTTCTGCACAAACACACTTTTAGCCTCACTTCAGCCTTGTCCTATAATTCATGTTGTTCTGCAGAATGTCATCCTCAGCTGGCGGAAATCAGGATTTTGCTTTTATTCCCTCTTTCAACTGCCAAAAGAGTTGGACTTTCTGAAAATACCCACCCACTGATGAGCTGGGTGGAATCCCTCGTGTGGAATGCTGGAAGTAAAAGATGAATCATGCAGGAGGGTGAGGATATGCAACTTCTGGTACCAAAAAATGGTGATTCACCAACATTTAATGTAATTTTCCTTTGGTCGGGTTTTTTTCTACCTGAGACTCAAGAGACTTTCAAAACAAATTAGGCCTTTTGTGAAACTGGGAAGGGAAGAGACTTTCCTCTGAAACTGTCAATGAGAGGGTTGGGGAGAAGGAAATTGTGGAAGGTTGGGGTGTAATGAGGCAGTTGTGCAGGTCAGAGGAAGTGCCGAGCGTGCTCTGTCAGTCCCTGTGCTCTTGAGGGATCTCTTGAGCAGAACACGATGTAAAAAGAGGAAAATCCCCAACCAAGAGCTGGCTTGAACAAAGTTGATCTTGACAGAGAAGGAGTTGGCCTGAATTTTTTGTAGAACAGTGGTCATTGCCCCCAAAACCCAGTGCAGAAATTTTTGGAATGGAATACCCAAAAAATGGGTACTTGATAATAAATCTATGGTCGCAAACTGGACCTTTTTAAAGGATGATATTCTGAAGCTGTTTTCTAGAAATAACTGGAGCAATCTGCCCCTTTTTACATTAGTCCTGTTGGGTTATGTTTTATATGTGACACACAGACATTGTTATGAAAATGGCAAGGACAGGCAGCTGTGGAAGCAGATGATTACAGGTAATTTTTTTTCCCAAATCGTTCTCTCCAGACACATCTCTGTCTCATAAACTCAAGGGAATTTGGAGGATGACTCCCTGTGCCCCACAGCCATCCCGGTGCATTCTGTCCTGGTTACACACAGTAGCATTTTGCTGTGGAATCCTATTCTACCATAAATTAATCACAGAATCCCTGACTGGTTTGTGTTGGGAGGGACCTTAAAGCTCATCCAATGGGCAGGGACACCTTCCACTATCCCAGGTTGCTCCAAGCCCTGTCCAGCCTGACCTTGGACACTTCCAGGGATGGGACAACCACAGTTTTTCTGGGCACCCTGTGCCAGGGCCTCCCCACCCTCACGGTGTTTTCCTGAATCCCTGTCTCAGCTGATTGTCCTGCTACATCAGGAATGTGATCTTAAATTCATGTTGACCATTACATGCACACGCCAGCGTATTTAACATCGAATTTTTGCTTTAATAAATAAATATTATGGCCTCTGCAGGGCCAGTTTGAATTACTGAAACTACTGCTCCATAACTTGTTACCATTTTAACTGCCCAATCTTTGCAGCATGGAGATCAAAATACAGGGTGTAAAGTTCTCACTGTGGTACTGGGATGGCAGCACGTAATGGAAAGGGTGGTTGAAAATATTGCAGTTCTTGAGTGCAGCTGCATGGGGGTGAAGCTCTGGCAGGTGATGATCGTTATGCAATTGTACTGGCAGGAGCAATTAGAGATTTACAAGTGCTTGTAAATGCTGCTATTTATAGGATGGACACTTTATTTAACGAAATGCTAATCTTTTGTGCAGTGGGAGGAAATGTCAGTGGAGTCTTTCATCCTTGGGATGGGACTGGACTGTACTGTCCAGAAGAACAGCACTTTGTCCTTTTTGTGAAAGAGAACTAGATGTTTCCATGGGAAATGGAGAAAGGATATTTTGAAATTTGCAATACTTTGCATTTTTAATATTAATGACCTGTGGGGCTTTGCAGATCTATCTGGCTTGTGAGATTTGGAATTTGTAGTTTTAATACTCAACCTTCTAGTTTTCAATATTGAGAAGCAGAACTGAGTTTCTCACTGTGAATCTGGGAGAAGATCATTGAAATGCATTTTATTAACTGTTTTTACTTTATGAACAAACTTATCCTCGGAAATTAAAAATTAGAGCCAGTATGAAAGTATTTTTGTTGATCTTTCCCTTTAAGAGACCCTGAATGTCCTCTCAAATACAAGTGATGGATCCCATTGCAGTGAATAATAATGTGAATCAGGCTTAAACCCAAAAATAGAAAAAGCCTGCTTTTTACTGAATTAGTTTCATGATCTACTTGGTTATGAAAGTTTCAGAATAGGGTTGGTTTTTTTTCTTTGTGTTATTTTGGTTGTGCTGTAGTAAGTCGTGTTCTTGTCAGCACTCACACTCGTACGTGCACAGTAAGTGATAGGATCTGCTCTGTTAATTCTCATTTAATCCAATCATCACCTCTCCAAGTGCAGGAAGCAGCAGAAGGAGGATTTCTTGGGAGAACGGACAGGGATTGCTGCAGACTGACCCCAGTGTTCGGTCAGTGAGGACAGGAAGGAGAAAAGAGAGAAGAAAAAGTTTGTCAAGACTGAATCGGTTCAGACAGTGGGGCAGCCTTTTCTAGGGGGGATGAAATAGATCTTGGTTTATGGTCATCTGCTCCTGGTATCTCCTGTGGCTTGTTGTGCCAGGGAAAAGCTGCAGGCCAGGGGAATATATAGAATCATGGAATCCCAGGCTGGTTTGAGTTGGAAGAGTCCTTAGAGATCATCCAGTCCCAACGTCCCAGCCACAGTCATGGACAAAGCCATGTTTTCAGGAGCTGCTAATATATGTAGTTATACAAACCTCTTCCTGTATTTACACAATAGGAGAGTAATTTTATTTATATTGGAAGCAGATTTGCTGATAAAGTTGTATGTAAAAAAGAAAAACTTCATGTTTATTTGGTGAACATTTTTAGTAGCTGTTGGCTGATGGAGTAAGGCTTTCTGCTTGATTTCAATGTCATAAACATGTTTGGTTTTGGGTTTTGGTTTTTGTTTGTTAGTGTTTTTTAATAGCAGAGAGATTTTCTTTGTGGAATTTTTATGCTTTCCACCCTTAGAGAAGACAGATGGACTTGTTTATCTGCTGCGAGGTTCAAGGCCAGATTATAGATGATTTTGCTTTGTGTCATTTAAAACATTCTTGTTTCTGAGCAGGGAAGTTGGCAATAGTCACGTGATTCAGGGTGGAAAAATTATCTGCAGGCTGTTGCTGTTGCCTTAATAGGCTTAAAGGAATTAGCAGTGATGTAAATAATAGTTGTGTGTGTGGTGGGTGGGCAAGTGCCAAAGCGAGGGTGTGTTTGGGGTGAAGCCCTTCCCGAATGATTTTCTGCAAAAATAACCCTGTGAAGTGAATAATCCATTTTGATTTCTTATGAACAGTGTTTAACAATCTTTGCAATGATAGATCTTTAATTAAAAATGCAAGCAGCTCCTGAGGGCATTAAGATTTGAAGGGGCCTGGAGCGGTGTTTGCGTGTGCGTCTGCGTCTCTGTGAACAGCTGTGGTGGCTCAGCTTGGCCCAGGAAAAAAATCCCAGTCGCAGGTGTTTGGAAGCTGAGGAAGAGGAGCAGCAGGGAAGAGCCAGACCTTTGTGTGCCAGCCTTTCTGATAAAATCAGGAGGGATTTCAAGAGACACTTCAGTGCCATTTATAATTTCATTTGTGTGCAGAATGTGCCTGCCACAGCTGAGGGGAGCCTGGGCACTGCTTGGGGGACACAGAGAGAAACAGTGCCCAGAACTGGGGACAAAGGTGGTTTGGGGACTCTGTCAAATAGGGTGGGGACATGCAGGGACAGCACGGGCAGCTCGGCTGACTGTCCCTGGGCAGAGGAGGTCAGGGAGGGAATAACATGATGTAGCTGATGGTGAGGGATTTACAACTGTAGTAGTACGATTACAGTAGTATTACTAAATATTAATAGCATCTGAAATCCTCCTGCAGTTTAATTTACAGTTGATCTTTATAAATTGCCCAGAATTTTGTACGTTGCCAACCGCACTAGAGATATTTTATTAAGAAAGAAACAGGTTTATCTAAACCAAGATATTTGTTTCAAAACTGAGACACACTGTCTAGTGTATGTTATACTTGGCGTTGATAACATGATTCCTCTTTATCAAGTGTACTTGTATTGAGGAGCTTTATCATTTTCAGAGTTTCAAAGTTGAGTGATTATTTTTTCCCCTAAATATTTTGTTCTTTTGCGAATCCTTGTCTGTTTGGAGCCACATATCTATTGCAGGATATCTGAATTTAAAACATGAAAACTGACTTGGGTAGATGATGTAGGGGAAAATGGGGTCCTGTAAAGCTGGAGTGTAATGAAACTAAGGAAGGGGTAAATTTTGTGTTAGGAATGTTGGCTGGAGAAGGGAGTTGCACTCTGTTGCCAGGGATTAGGTCCCACATTGTAAATTCACTGCCCCGCGTTCCATTGAGGATCAAGTTTTAGTCCATTTAAGAAGCTCTGTGCCCCGTTCTTCTTTTCCAGAGAAACAGGGACTACAGAATGGTAGGAGAGAATTTATTCTCAGCTACTGCAAGACAGATGCTGTTTTCACAGCTGAATTTTTCCCTTTGCAATGTTCCCTGTGAGCATCAACCTCATTCCAGCAAGTTTCCTTTTAGAGCACCTCCCAAACCTTTGCATCCTTGGAATGTGAGAGCATTTTAATCGGATTTTGATGGCTGTTTCTTAGAATAAGGAGTGGGAGAGGGAGGAAGATTTCATGGAGATCTGTGAGATGGTGGAAGGGGCAGATTGATGTGGATAAGCTGATTGGGTTAGTGGCTATTTTGGAAAGACGAGGTCATGGACTTGGGAGGGGAGGAATGGCATCAGGGTTAAGTGGTTGAGACAAAACTCCCAAGTGGATTGGAAGATGAAAGGGAACGGACAAGGTGAGTGGAGTTCATTCTCCTGCCTGAGAGAGGGAGCACAAGCAGGGACAAAAATAAATCCCTGCAATTTCGGTGCCAGTGTGGGCTAAGTCTGGTCAAGGAAAGCTGAAGGTGAAATAATCACTTCTCCAGACTGCAGACTCAGGAAGGCAAAATCCTGGTTGGGCTTTTTTAATAATCACAAGCAGGATTCTCCATACTCCACAGAATCTACAAATAAATTTATTTGTGTGGTAAATTCACACCAAAATAGGTCCAGTGAGAGGAGTCCAAAAATGCCCCTTTGAAGGCTGCCCAAAAGAGACAAGAGGGTGGCAACACAAATTTGGGCCCCTGGCTGTGAAGTACAGTGTGAGTTTTCTAAAAATGAAGAATATGACAGCTTTTGAAGGAAAAAATAATCTAACCTTACATAGCTGCCTGCATCTGCTACAAGTTTAAATATACTTCTGTTAGAAAAAATTCAGGTTACTTCTTGTAGCTGAAATTCTAATTACTGCTGGTTTTCCCACTTCTCTGCAGTAAGAATATAATTAAAGCCAAAGCTCTTCTCCTGCCTTTGCTGGCGAGATACTGGGAAAAATGCTTTGTCATGGTAAAAGTCCCATTTTGATGGAAAATCAGCCATTTGCAGGTCAGCTGCTCAGGTAACACTTCACAGACTGCTGCCCCAGAAAAGAGCTTTACAATAGAAAGTAAATTACAGTAATTGAGATTACAGTAATGCAGAGCTCTGTGTTTAGCCAGTGATTGACAGCACTTGAATATGCAAACAGCCTTACCTGAATGTGGTTTTAACTGTTCAGATTTGGTGTGTCTGTTGTGCAGTTATTTCCCCTTCACCTTTCAGTTACACCTTTAAGTGGTAATTTCTTGTTGATTCTTTAATGGTTGTTTGACAAATAAACATTCTTCTGCTTTTTACAGTTACATGAGGTGACTTTATGCTTGGGAACCAGGTTTTTTTCCTTAGATTGCTCTGGATTTTTGTCTAACATGGCTTTGCCTGTGTAGGTCTGGGTATATGCCACACCTGAGTCTGAATACTTTGTTTATTTGCAGGTGAGGTCTGGACAGTGTTTCTGCAGTGATCACATTCCCTGTCCTTAATGTGCCCTTGGTGACCAGGCTCTTGTTGTCGCTATGAGAAAGGATTCAGGCCCTATGGATTGGTTGCAACAGCAAATTATGGTAAGTGGAAGCGTGGAAATTGGTAGGATATATTTATTTCCATTGTATTTGGTTGTTGGGCCAAGTCAGTAAATAATGGTGTTTCTTGCTGTTTTTTAGAGAAGGAACACTGTGTCTTTCAGTGAGATACACTCTGGGATCAGCATATCTGAAAGGCACCTTAGTCTGAGTTTGCTTCCTTGTGAATTTATGTGAGAATGATGTTATTTGATGTTCATGCTGACTCTACATCAATACTTACATTTTTCTCTCTCTTTTTTTTTT
>VZTJ01000269.1:142196-192940 GCA_013397795.1 Orthonyx spaldingii
CTTGCTGGAGTTTTTCAGTTCTGTTCAATGTGTAATTCCAACTATGGCAACAAGAGTAGAAATAAATTCTACTTTGGCGTCTTTGACGACAGTCCCTGACCTGAGTGAGCTCAGGGCTGAGGAGAAGGCACAGCGTGTGTATGTCAGTGTGCTCTCAGATGCCAGCAACAAGGCAAAGGAGGCCTCAGCATCACTGACTCTGGAAGAGAACAAGAAATTTGGGAATTCCTTAAGATCTGCAACGATGCCCTCGCTGGGATCAAGGCCGAGACTTTTCCCAAAGCCTTTTTGTAAAGAGAAATCCTCGGATACTTTTGCAAATGTCAAACCTCCCGTCCCAGCGTTCAGATCCAGCAGCCTGGTGAGAAAGGCCGCTGAGGAAACGTCCTCTGTGAAGGTGTTGAGTGGGAATGTCCCTCCCTTAGTGGATCAGAAAGCCATTGACGCTGAAAATCAGGCTGACAGTGACATGGTCACAAATGTGACTTTCTACACAGGGCCCAGTGCCAACACAGTCATTCTGTTTGAGCCAGCGGGCCCCGAGCAGGCCAAGGTCAGCCTGGCCCAGGAGAAAAGGGCTCAGGACCGCGGGGGATTTACTGCTCTGCAAACTAAGGATCTCCAGGGTTCTGTGAAACCAGCAGAGACACCCAGGAATCCTGAGGGGTCTCTCCATAGGCAGATGTCCTTTTCCTCCAGCCTCAGACCAGTCTCCTGGAACTCCCTCAAAACCGGTGAAAAGAAAGATGCTCGTGAAGTTCATGCAGGGGAGAAAAGCAACGATGATGCAAGTAATCTCAACAATAAAGTTGATTTCTCTGTTGATGTCCAGCAAAGGGCAAAACATAGACCAGTATCTGCTATTTTTCTGGAATCATTACGAGAGCAAAAGCATCACCCTGTGGAAGCTTCTGAGGAAAAATCTCCTACAGAGAAATCTGGGGTTAGAAAACCAAGGCCTTTGTCCATGGACCTGACAGCTAAGTTTGAACATAAAGATCTTTCTTCATGCAAGAAGGCTGGTTCATCCCACGAAAGCAAGGAGAATGTATCCATAATTGCTTTCACTGATGTGGGTAGTCATGATCAGTCTGAAACGGGGCCAAAACATGAAGAAACTGAATTTACTAAAAGCAGTTCTTCTAAAACAAATCTGAAATGCAGTAGTCAGGACATTGGCATCCTAAACAATGGGAAGTACACCTGGGAAGCAAAACTTAAATCTAAAAGTGAACAAATTGAGACAAAACCAGAAATAATTATTAACTTGCATGGTCCTGAAAGAAGCCCTGAAACAACCAGTGAAAACAGAACTAATAAGGGGGGGAAGAGACCAGATCAGAAGGAAACATACGTGATCCTAGGCTGTGAAAGTCCTGCAGCTTCCTCGGAAAAAGAGAATAATATCTTAAGAGGTAGTGTTAAAAAACACATTAATTTGTTTACTTCGGAAAATCCCAGTCCCACAGCGGATACAGAGCTTCTCCCAGCAAGTGCTGAGAAGGAAAACAGGTGTGTGACCATCCAGCAGAGGATCAAGGAGCTGACAACAGAAAATCCTGAGGTTAAGGCTGGAAATCTGCGCCGGTCACTGCAGTCACGGCCACTCTCTGCAGACTTAACCAAGATGTAGGTTACAGAGAAATTCTGTTTAATCCTCTTGGCTTCATGTTGTTCAGTAAAACTTGCTCTCTCAGTCCAGGAAAAAAGCTGATCATTTTGTTTTCACTTAATGTGATTTTTATACTATTATTCTTAAGCTTCTTTCCTCCTTTTTTAAGTCCAAAAAAGAGAAAATTAAATATATTCTGACAACAGCTGAAAGATAATAATAAAGCTGTCAATATTGTGATCTTTACATGTAAGTGTAACTGTCAGCGAGTTATTATACCTTGTTATGCACCTCTAAATCCTCTATTATCAAAAAAGCTGCATAACTAAGAATTTTTTGGGAAATTTCTTCAGTCTAGGTACAATTTAATGACCAGATACAGTAATTTACTATGAAATAGTGACGTTTCTCCTTTAGCAAATGTAATTTGATGGGTAATTTCTACCAGTCTGCTTTGGTAGGAAGTGACCCTGCTCACTGACCAACTGGGCTAAAGAAGTAACACCACTCCTTTGTTTTTTAGGTTTTCAAGTCCAACATCAGGTGGTGAAGCAAAGCCTGAGAAACCTGGGGAGACTGGAGGCGACTCTGTCCATGACTTCCAGGAAAATCCAGAAGTAAGGAACTGGCAGCAGCAAGCAGAGGGTCCTGTTGTGTGTGGCTTTATCCCTCAGTGACTTGAAATGGGTGTGGAGAGTGTTGGGGCTGACATAATCCCAGTGGATTTGCTGGTGTGAGTCTGTCTTTAGGACACGCAGATAAAAGTACAGGAGTATTTTGTCTGCTGAGTTTGTCAAACTGGGTGTGCGCACTGTTCAGTGGAGGAGTGGTAGAGAGGGAAAAATATTTTTTGTACTATTTTTAAGGGATTTCTAATGCATGAAACCCCACAGTGAATTGCCTGTGGCTGTGGTGGGTTCGTGCCGCAATTTTTTTCTTTATTTTCTCCAAGCAGAGCATTAGGATTGTGCTTTCCTGCATCCAAGTCCCAGCTCCTGATAAATCACAACCTGGACCTTTGTCAGTCTCCTCAACAACATTTACCTGAGCAGTTCAGACAACAGAGTGTTCCAGGGAAAATGGGAATTTGTTGTGGAAGCTTTAGCTTCTCTCTGTTTCTAAGCAACACTTCAGTGTTGCAAAACAGAACTTCTCTGGTGACAGTTCTTAGTAGAGGAGATTTAGTGTAGTTTACGGGTGTTTATAGTGAGCTCTCATGGCTTTTTTCCTGTCCAAGATAGGAATATGTGGTGAGGAAAAGTTACAGGTGCAAAGTTTCTGTACTTCAGCGTTATTTTCAAGAAGAGCTATTTGTTTTTAAAAAAAAAATCTTTCATTAATGGAAGTGCTGTTTTCAGACTCTGACAGGAAAGTAGGATTAAAGAAATTCATAGAAGAATATAGCTCAGACTTAAAAATCTTTATTTATAATGCCTTTAAGTGTTCATTTTCTGATGTTCTTTAGCTTTTTTTTTAAAGACAGATTTTAAAACTTGAAGATGGAACTCTTGAAGACCTCTAGTATTCTTTGATTCCCTTTATTATTTTCATGCTGTACCTTTTCAGCAAATGCTATTAAAAATACCATCTTTTAGGGTGCTGCTTCTATCTCATGTGAGTAGATAATAGTGAAGCATTGGTAATAAATACTAATTTCCATCTTTCCTTTTTACTTTGGCTCAGCCTAACATTTCTCATAGCTGAGCAGCGCCAGCTGTGATATTTACTCAGATCTTCATGTTTCTTTCAGTTTCTGACCGTGTAACTGGTTATTAGCGAGACCATTCTGTTAAAATCAAGATTCAGGAGCTGGAGCTGCACATTCCCTTAGGTGACCTTGGTCTCAGTGGAATTTGTGTTCAGGGAATGTGGATGTGTTTGACTTTCACAGGCTCTGTTGCACAAAGTAGGTGCAAGTAAGTTTTAAAATAAACTTTATTACACTTCTCTTAAATAAACTCAGTCAACTGTTGGATTTTGTTGTTGCAGAGCAAGGAGCTGAAGCTCGCCCATGGCACAGATTTCTCCGAGGCATCTTCTGCTGGAAAGCCTTGGAAATCCCGTCAGGTTTTAAAGATAACCAACAAACCTGACCAGCTGGAGAGGAAAGGAAGCTTCCTGGGAGATGGTCAGCATTTCTCACAGCAGAGTGAGAGTTCTGTCTCATTCACAAGCAATTTTGAAAAGAAATTAAACCCAGCACTTCTGGAAAAGCCCTTCATTAAAACTGTCCGGGCCACCCTGTTTGAGCACAATGTCCAGAAACACAGCATTGTTGCTGAGCATTCTGGGGCTGATCCTGCACCAAAAAGGAACCAGGAGCCTGAGGCAAAGCAGGACCTGGTGGTTTTGGGACACAGCAGACGCTCGTGGATTGGAGAAGGGGAGGAAACCACTACTGCAAAGGAGCCCCACAAGCAACCTGATCCATTAAAACATACAGCACATGTAGAGAAAAGTCCAAAACCAGCTTGTTCAAGTGAAGACAAGAAAATGAGTCCAGGAATTGTCTTAGAAAAATCTTTGGTTGAGAAAAGTGAAAAAGCTGCTCCCAAAAATGCAGAAGATTCTCAAATTTACCAAAGAATAGAGCCCAGGTATGAAATCTTTCAGACGTGTGGTGAAAGGGCTCTTAGTGAAGCCATCACAATGGTTCCTGAGAAAAAGGCCATGACACTCAGAGCTAGAAAATCATCTGTGAAAGAGAATAAAACTGATGAGGATGTTGTACCCACAGGGCAGTCAGTTAGGACAAGCAGTCACACTCTTTACTTGAGAGAAGATAATGGCTCCGAAGCCAGAGAAGCAAAAGTTCTCACAAGCAAGGCTATGTTGAGAGAACCTACTGATTTGCTCTCCAGTGAATGCACTTTACCTGAACAGAAAAGAGGCTCTGATAAAATTGATCCTGAGCCACTGTTCATAGCTGAGAAAATACCTTATTCCACAAACAAAAGTAAGGGTTTGGGAATGGGTGAAAAAGCCAACAAGCTACATGCTGAAATTAAAGGTGATAAGAGTGAAGTCTCTTCTATAGACAAATCAGAGATGTTTAATGTAGTGAAATGCTCTTCTGAGAAAAGGAGTTTCAGGGCAGGTGGGACAGATGTCCATGAATTCCGAACCAACTTGGATCGTGAAGTGATTTCCACAAGTGTCAATAAACACGGGGCTCAGGCTCCAGTGCTTGCAAGTGGGCAATTTTTTAAATCTTCCAGTAGCCACCCCCCTGATACAAAAGCACTGAACGTTACTAAAGAGGAATGTGGGGCCTTTGGGTTAAGGAAAACTCTGGACATAAATTGCAAAGAGCAGGACTTTAGCTTGGCTGGTACAGCTCCTGAAAACAGCGAGAAACTCCGAGGAGCAGATCCAGAAGAGAAAGTCAGGAGAAGCAGAAGTAGCGTTTCTGACTTGAAGATTTCTGAAAGGTGGAGGAGGAGGACCTTGCCTCAGGAGTCAGTCAAGGTGGAAGACGTTGTGTGGCTCAGTCCTGAAAATATCAAGAGGCTGAGCCGGACAGATTCATTGCAATTGAATGAAAATTTACTTAAAAAGAAAAGCAAAAAAATCAAAGAAGGGGTGGAAGGGAGCGAGGCAAACCAAGCTGTTCTTGGCAGTCCTGATGATTACATGAAACATCAGAGTTCTGTCTTGGAGCCAAAGGCAACTTATTTTGCAGTGACTTATCAGATTCCTGGTATGAAAAAAGAGAAAAGCTTTGTTGGTGCTCCCAGTTCAAGTGAAATTAATATGGTTTCTGGTTCAAGCGAGGGAGCAGCAATTAATCTGGACCCTGGTTTTCCTGGAAGGTCCAAACCTTTATTGCAGCAACCAAATAAAAGTGTGACGAGTTCAACTTGTAGGGAAGACTCCCGGGAAGTGCGTATTAGCAAGGATTGGGTCAAAGAAGATGAGAAAGATGCCATTTTCTCCAAAAGCGTTGCATTTGGTAATTTTCATGTGTCTAGGAAAGATAACCAACAGCATCATGAAAAAGGTCTGGATCATTCTAAAGAGAAAATTATTGATGTTGATGCTTTCCTGTTAAAACAGGATGTGGAAAATACAGCTCAAAGTGATCTCAAGAGTGGCAGAAAGAAAATCTCCTCTTACCATGAACCCCGCTCCCCGTCGTGTTCCAGGCAGCTGCGTAAAGACAGCGAACTGGGCCCCCAGAAAAGGAGTGAGAATAATCCTGAGATGCCTGCAAGGAAGGCTGAGGATGGGTACAGATCCCAAATTCTTGATATTGATGCGCTTATGGCAGAATATAAAGAAGAATCGGCAAAGGCCAGTAGAGTTCAGGACAAGCTCTCAGAAGATCTTGGCTCACTGAGTAGGGAGAAATCAAAGAAAAGAAATGTGTCGGATAGGATGACTCTTACCTATAGCTGGAACGAGTGGAAGAGTGGATCAGACCACTATTCTGTTAATAACAAACCAAGTGAACGGGCAGAAGAGCAGCACAGGCCAGAGAAACTAATTCTAAATGAAAAGAGCAAAGAGAAACTGGAATTACGGAGCCCCGAATTCGATAAGCAGAAGTCCAAAGACAGAAAGGTCAGCCCTCCTTACTGGGGAAACCCCAGCAGCATTTTCCCAGAGAAGTTTGTAAATTCACCTGTGGAATTTGCTAGGAAGAAAACTTTCATTGTTGATGAGGATGAGGAAGTGACCTTGGCCTCCAGAAATCAGGGTGCAAAATTTGTAATTGATAAGGTACAGCCCATAAATGCAGTGAGTACAGAGCAGAGGCTGGAAGTCAATCTGGCCTCTAAATTGTCCCTGAAGGGAGATGATGGGTTCCTGCAGAAGAGGCTGGTGACAAAAGAACAGTTCTTGGAGGTGTCTCCAGAGGGTGATTGGAGCAAAAATGTCTTAAGGAGCTCTACACTGAGAAGCAGAGACAGCACAAATAAGATGTATGAGGGCGACTCTTTCAGAAGTAGAACTGATTGGAAGAGCTACATGTCAGGGTTTGGGACGGTACCCGCGGATCTCAGACGATCCTACTCGGAAAAATGCCGCCAGGGAAGGGACAGCCTGCCCCTCATGCAGGAGGTGAGGACAAGGAAGGACCTGCATCGATCCAGGCCAAGCTTCCCCTTGGAAAGTGTGGATAACACATGGAAACACAAGATGTCAGCTCAGTCAGAACCATTCTTCCACGAGGATAAAAAGGTATTTCCAAACCGTATCCAAGTGTTTCGTGTAACTGAAACAGAACTTTTCTGTATTAAAGCTTTTATTGTGTCCTTGTACCACTTCTCAGCACTCTGCAGCAAGGCAGCAGATCCCTACTTTTCACTGGAGTTCATTTCCTTTTGGCTTCTCTTTTCTTGAGCAATGTCTATTGTACTAGATGACCTGATTTTTGCTTCAAGTCTAGAAATACTTATTGATGTTTCTATGGAGAGCTTGAAAAAGGCTTTTAAAAGAGTGCTTATTCTTTTTTTAATGCTGTGAACCTGGGATGGTAAATTGTTAACTCTGCAATTTTATATTTATTTGAAAAGAAGTAATTTGGGTTTATTTTATGACTTGTCAGGAGTGATCTTTTTGGGCTGCTCTTTGTTTTTTGTCTTTATCTGAAAGAAGAAAAATATATTTTTATTTTTACTGGGTGAATGGCCTTCATGTGTCTGTGAAACTCCACTGCTCTCCTGATTTTAGTGAGAAGCAAGAGATTCCCTTAACATTCTGGAATGAAATCCAGAGGTTGGATTTGGTTGCAAAAGACCTTAATGGTTCCATAATTCTGTGATTAAAATGTAGGGTGTTCATGGCTATCATGTTTTTCCATTTTCTGTTTTCAGCTTTGAGTTTCCTGTGTGTTTTTTTTCAAAAAACCATTATACATATATATATATATATGTGCATATGCATGTATATTTATTTACATTCATAACTGTATTTTACAGGCTTCCAGGAAAGAGTGGAGCAAACAGAGCTCAGACAAAACAGAGGGAACAGACTTCTCGGTGTCTGCACAGAGGAGCCGCCACAGCTTCTACAAGGAGAGAAAAGCAGATTTTGGGATGGTATGTGACCCTGGGGGAAGGGTTTGGGGAGGGATCAGGGAGCTGCAGCTCTGTTTTCCTTTTTGCAAAGGTCTGTGGCAGAAGGATGTGTCTGCCAAGCAGAGAAGCACTTGCTGGGGGATTGAACTGGTGAGGCTGCCCCTCCCTGGGATCCCACCCACTGCTGCCTGCCAAAGCCTCCAACACAAAGCCTCAGCCTTGCAGCTTGTTCAGGTTGCTTTCTGAGTGAAGAATTTTCAGCCTGAGCTCAAGATGTCTCCAGAGCATTATGGTTTTTGTTGTTTTCTCAGCTTGTGCAGACAAATAGAACTGTGTCCCAGCGTGAGAAATGATGGGTTTAATTTCCTTTCTGTAGGCAACACACAGAGAGGTGTTTCTGTGAAGGGTCACAGCTGACATTTTGGGTGGTTTGATTTGTCTCTAACACACAAACTGTTCGGGTGGATTCTTGCTTGGAGTTGTTGGGTGCTCTTCTCCTCAGTTTCAAAAGGATGTCCTGACTTCAGCCCTCAGAGAAATTTTATGTTGTGAAACAGCATCCTACATCCAGCTGTTGTTCTGAAATACAAAACAAAGGTCTGGATGTTCCAGAAGATATACAGTAAATGAAATATCAGCGTTTTCCGAGGGAAATAAAGGATTTGGAAGGTGGAGACTGAAGGATGTTGTCCCATGGACAACACCTCCCCTGTCCTGTCTCTGCCAGCACACTCTGCAGTGAGGTGCTGCACTGCCCTGTTCTGTCCTGGCTCACTCTGCTATTTGCAGCCCTTTAGCAGAGAACACACAAAAATATAAAAAAGAAAAGAAACTCAGTATTTTGTTTCCTACTAGCAAAGAAAACAAGAACACCCAAACCTATAAGGATTTTATAAACAAGTTTCCTAATGGGAGTTTTGGAAACGGGCTCAGATATTCTTCAGTTCCAGTCTTTAAGCTTCATGGAAGGTATCCAAAGGCTAACGTCCCTTTGTCTTCCCCATTCTTAGCATGGACTTCAGGTTCATCTTGGGGAATTTGGGTTATTGACAGAATGGGCATTTATCCAACCCCTAAAAGTTACGTGCCATCAGCTTACGGTGCAAATATGTAAAGGTGGTGTTGGCCAGGTAGGAAATGTGGGACAGAAGGGCTGTTGGAAGTAACTGGGATAACTGAACTGTTCAGGTGCTGTACTCAGATAAATACAGCTGTTGTTCTCCAACTTCATTGTTAATTGGGAGGTTGCTCAGAATAATCCTTCAGCTTCACCAAGTGTAGCCTGAGACAGGAAAGGAAGTGGGAAAGGGAAACTGAGCTTCATGAAAAGAGAAAACTCCCATGTGTGGAATTCAGTAGGATCCCAGTGCTTTGCTCCTTTGTGTTGCTTTGGAAAGGCTCCTCTGAGTGTGTTTGTTGTGCAGTGCCATGGGAGCCAAAGGGCAGCCTGGTCCTGCTGGGTGTGAAGTGTGAAGGAGTGCATGGAAGGGGCTTTTACCTGTGTTTGGGAGGTGGATACTCATCACATTGGTGTTTTCCAAAGTCCCACACCGGTGCTGCAGAAGATTATGTAAAACCAAACTATTCTGCAGCAAGTTATGCCTTTGTTTTCTTTGGAAAAAACACGGACTTTGAGTGCGGAATCGCAGTTCCGTCAGCGCGTTCCAACACTCCCCTCTGCTGGAGACACATCCGAGCTGTGTGAGCTGGACAGACACGAGGGGTCAGGAAAGAGCCACGGCAGGCGCAGTTAAATCCTGTATTTCCTCGGAATCTCAACGCAGTCTGTGTTTCCTGTGGTGCAGCTGTAAAGGGGGGTGTAGAGGGAAGTGTAACATCGTGCTGATGTTTGCTTTGAGCGGTTTCTGGTCTGTGTAGTTGGGAAGTTACTTGTTTTTTCATGTGTCATAGTGACAAAAATTATTCTCCAGTCCATATTTCTGGTCAGTGAGAATATTGGTATCGTTCTAGTGAGACTGAATGCTCAGAGTGACAAGTTTTGTTGTAGAATAAACAATTCCCTTTAAATCACATTTACCACTAAAGCAGTGTGATGATAGTGATACCCTTTCATATATGACAAACCAGTTTACAAGAATATCCATTTGTTGCATTATTCCACATCTGTCTGTGACAATAAACTGCTTGAGTGGCATTTTCCAGGACAGCTGATGAACTAGGTTCTTATGGATAAACACAATTCCCGTTGGAAGCAAGGTGCAGTAGTATCATTTTAGCTCTGGAGAAGTCATTTCTTTGTGATTATGTTCCAGAGAATCTGCTTGTAATTAGGCTGTTTTTTAGAACATTACATAGGATGACTTTGAAATCAAACCGTTGCACAATACAAGTGGCAATATGGGATTGGTGTTTGAAATTGCAAAGGATGATACTTTGGAGATTTAACACTCATGTAGATTGCATCCTTTAGCTATTTTGAGTTTGTATTGATTAAAAAACAGAGTAAGGCTTTGATAAAGATTCCAGCATCACTGCTAGACTGTCATCATCTATGATTTTGCTATGGTTGGTACTTTGCTCTCTTTTAGCCCTGCTGCAGCACAGACTAGGTATAAAAATGAAGTTTTGTGCTTTGGACAGTGAAGGATTTTTCTCACCAACTCAGCTGCAAATCTCAGGGCCTTGGACTTTTGTAGAGATCTTTTCCTTTAGACTTGGAATGCAGATGGAAGGTCAGGTGTGAGCTTCTGTGCTATCAAACCCTCTCTGGGCTGGTACCTGTGGTTGGATATGGGGCTGTTCCCACTCCTGCGCATCCAGGGGCAACCACGGAGCTCAGGAGGTGCTTCCATAAATTGTGTGATTCCATCAGAGCTGACGTTTGGTCACAAGCCTGGATTCCTGATTGAGTCATCCAGACTGATAAGAGTGTTGGGAATGAAAACCTGAGGAATGTGTGCTGGGACTCATCCTCCAAATAAAGTAACTGTGGTTGTGCCATGGGGCTGGAGGAATTGCACCTTCAGCTGGAAATGGAGCAGCTTTAGTGCCCAAACTGCTGCTTTGGGGAGTTAGAGCACTGCTACTAGAGCTGGTGTAGGCAGGAATTATTTTGAAGCCTCTCAATGTATTATTTATTTATTTTATATTAAACTCTGGGGGTTTTTTGTCCTTTAGGGAGGAAAATTTCTCTAATGGTCTCCACAGAAAGATGCATTTATATGAGACTGTGATGTGTGGGTGGAGAAGGGTTTCTTGAAGAAAATCATGAGCTGACTCTTAAAATATCTTGGAAATGAAGTGCAAGGGAAAAAAGATAAATATTTTATAAACATGTGCAGATGAATTTATAGTTTGGCTTGTCACAGTTCACCAGTTGTTTTCAGTTCTGCCCATGACAGGTCTGTCTTCTGCCCACTGAAAACCACACCTTCTCTTTTTCTGGATTGTGTAAAGCCTCTAATGTTGGAGCTTTGTTCCTTCTGAAACTCATCTTGAGTTGTTCTGTTACCCCAAAAAACTGTCTCAGCCTGGAAGAAAGTCGACATACTTCATCAGCTCTATGGGAATTCATAGGTGATGATTAGAAAAGTATTTCCTAAAACTACCAAAATTTCAAAGAGAGGAGGCTACAGCATCCCAGAAACTGTTTTGTGTCACCTCCACCTTGTCGCTCCCTGGGAAGGGTGAGAGCTGGAGCAGTGCTGGGGAGGGGGACAGGCTGTAGGGGCCCCTCCCTGGATGGGTCCTGTCACTTATCTTTCCTTTTCCTATCAAAAAAAGGACGTAAGTAAAAAAAGCAGTGTTACAATTCCCATTTTTGCTCTTCACAAACCACCCACTGCTGATGTCCAACAACTCCACCACTCTATTTTAGACCCAGCCCGAGGAGGACGACCCGGGGGTGGGTAAAGCTCTGCCTGGGCTTTCTTCCTTTTTTGGCAGTTTTCGTTCCCTGGGAACATTCCAGGGGTGTATAAAAAGCCACTTGGTTGTGTCTATTTCTTCTCGTTCACAAAAGACATTTTTATATTCAAAGAACATAGAAACAGCAGCTCCTCTTGTTCCATGTGTGGGTTTTTGTCTTTCCTGTACATCACCAAAAACAAGGTCAGCGAGCAACCCCACCAGCGTTCAGAGCGTTTCATAACCGAGGGGGTTTAGAGCTTCCTTTTCATTCTGGAGGAAAAAACCCGACGTCCTGTCAGTAATTCCAGCCTAACCCACTCCAGATTACGGAGTTGGGAGCAGTGGGATGTTCAATAACAAGTGGTTAAGTCACGTGCTGCCGGTAGCTCAGCGACTGCTCCTGAGGAGCCCCAGCTCGTGGTGACGTGGGGCCAGACACACTCGGTACATTATTCATGGTGCTTTTAATTGCTCCACTCTGCTTTTAAGTGGTGCTGGAGGCGGGGAGAGCCGGCAGCTGCCTGGAACAGGGATGGGTTGGCGTTAACTCGGAGCTGTGGAAAATGGAGTATTATTACTGTCCACGTCTGCTGAAGTTCCTGCAGTATCTGTGGGTAAGTGTGCTCTGGAATGTCAGCGTGCTCCCAGAGCTGTTTTCCTCGTTTTCAGAAACCCTGGGAGCATTCATATGTGCTGAAGGCTTTCCTTAGCAGTTCCTTTCTGAGCAGTAACGTGAAACTCAGAATTTATTTGGGTGAGAAAGGCTCTCTAATACTTAAAACTGTAGACTACCTGAATGTGCCTTGGAAAACCCCCTTAGGAATCAACATTTCCTCCTTGTTTATGCTGAGCCATGGGAGCTGTAGTTTCGTTCAGTGTGTATTAGGAATGTTCTTCCCTCTTTTGTGCACAAGCTCTCCCTGGCTCCGGAGCTGCTGCCCCAGAACCCTCCTGCCCTGCTGCTGGTACAGCCACTGCCTGCTCTTCCAGGAAAACAGTCGTGCTCATGGCCCTAGGAGTGTGTCATTTTACAGTTCCTTACTTGTTTTTAATTTGACTCTTCATGGGTTTCGATGTCTCGGTGAGCACTTCCTCTTCCAACACTCCTCAGGGCTGTCTGTCATGAAAAGCTCTTTTTAGCAACTCTGACTGTGCTGCCCTGCCGGCTTTGCACAGTGACTGCCGTGTGTCTGAAACTCTCACATTATAAAACATGCATTTGAGCTGGAAAGCCTTTATGAATAAATACTGTATTGCTTTGAACTAATAACTTAATGTTTTAATTTCTCCTGTACTCATCAAAGATCAGTTTTCATTTGCTTGTTATAGTTTGCATTGATCTGAATTTTTTCAGCTGTCGATTCAGCCTGTAATCAGCACTGACACCAAACCTTTTCATGCTAGCTGTTTGCTACTGTGTTTTAAAACTGTAGCAAAGAGCTTCCTTCCCTCATTTTGAGATTAATTTTGCAATCCTTGCCTGTATGTCCTTTGATCAGTTGTGAGGTGAGATTGCCCACTGCAAATTTTTTGTTGCTGGGAGAGAAAGTTGTATTTGAAGATCCTGGGCATTTTGTTAAAATCCTTTTCCTGTTGGAGACTGTAGTAGCATAAAACATGGAAGTGCTTGGACATTAATTGTTTTATTTGACCAAGTGTATTTTTAAGAGACAAGCTTTCTTTAAATTGCCAACTAAAAACTTAGTCATTAGTGTGATGAGGGGGCGGATGTTCTTCGTGGTTTGTCAGTGTGAGAAGTGTGAAAGAGCTCTCTCCCTGCTCTTTCTTTGACATGGGATTTTCTGTAAGGCCAGGGGAAAAATCCCAAACCAACCCAAACTTTGGATCAGTCCAGAAGATGCCTGGGATGGTGGGCTCTAGTACTGTGCAGTTCTAGGCTGTAACAGAACAGAATGTTGTATTTCCTGGATGTGCATTCTCTTTTAGAGACCTTGGAGCATTCCTTAGGCGCTTTCATTCATGCATACTCCAGATTTACTGCAGGAAGATATTGGAATGACAGTTGTGATATTCATGATGTTAAAAAAGGAAATTTAAGGGACATACGCACTTGTGCCTTCTGTCGCTTTCTGTGCTGCTGTTGCAGCTGGAGGCTACTGGGGAGATACTTATCTGTTCTCTCTACTTACAGTCAGGAGTAACCAGAGATGCTGGGGTTAGTTTAAGTGTTATTTGATCTGTCTTGGGGAGCTAAGATGCTTTATTCATTAGGCAAACATACCTGACGAAGTTACAATTCTTAATTAAAAAATATTATAACAAAAATCTGCTTTTAAAGCTACTCTGTGGAGTTACTGATGGGTTGCATCTCCTCTGCTGTGCATTTGCTTTACTCCTACGGTGGTGGGACATCACTGGCCCCACTCAGTGCCAGCTCTCTGCTGATTCATTGCTGATTGCTCTCCTGATCTTTGGACAGGATGTGCTGTACTGTGACAAACAGTATTTTCTGAGCACAGCAGGGTCTGTGGTCTGCCCCAGTCTGTGTGCTATGGTGTGACCACCACACCTCTGTGTCCTGTGGGTGGGTGACAGCTCTGGGTTTCTGAGAAATGTCTTTGTGTCCAGTGAAACGTTTTTTTTCCACAGCCTGTATGTATTTGAGTATTTTCCAGGGTGCATGGGGTGTCCATCACCCCTTTTCCAGCTGGTGAGGAGCTGCTGCAGCTGATAAAAGCCATCTTTAGGTCAGGCTTGCACAGGAAGTGCTGTAAGTGCAGCTCAGTGGTCTTGCATCAGTCACAGGGTCAGACTGGTCGTGCCAGGTGTGCAGCCACAGCACTGGGGTTTCCTGTTCCAGTGCCCTTTGTCCAAGAACCAGGTTTTTTTGGCTTCCTCGTGGACACAGCCACTACTGGACTGCTCTCAGTCGGTTCTGCTCCTGCCCTTGGCCTTCTCAGTTGTCAGCAATTCTTGCTCTGATTCATTGCTCATTTTTGGCCTTCTGGAATGGTTGTGGTGGTGGGTCTCCTGCCCATGCTGGTACCAGTCCTCATGAGTTGTTTCTTCCCAGTCTGGCACTTGTCATTTTTCAAACAACAAAGAAATGCTACGTCCTGAAAGCACTCAAAGCAAATGGCTTGTTTGAAATGAAACGTTCCTCTGCAGCACTGCGGTGGTTTAAAAAGATCTTGTTCTTTATTGACAGTCGTTGAAGAACAGTTGCAAAATCAAAAGAAAATTAGGGTATTTAAGAAGCAAGATTTAGAGCTTGTTTTGACAAGATTTTGGTTGCTACCTTTAAAGAGTAGTTTTGATACATTTTGTCAGGTGACTGAAGGAAGCGGCAGCTGATTAATAACCACTGTCCTGACGTGTCACTGCGAGAGTTGGGTTGGTGATGGAAGGAAACTGAAATCATCAGCCTGGAGCCACGGGTGGGAGTCATCCTGCCCTGAGGGGGATTATCCTGCTCTGAGGGAGTGCCGGGGCTCTGTGCAGGTGTGGTGTGCCTTCTACCTCAGACTGTGCTGCTCTTCCCTTGTGGGATTTGCTTTTGGTGATGGGGATCTGTTTCTTCCAAAGGGTTAAACACCCCTCCCACCCAGGAGGTGTCTTTGCTCTCCCGGTGTCAGCAGGAGCAGATAACCTGGGTCACCTTTCGGATAACCTGGGGAAATGACGCCCTTGCACAGGCAAATCTGGAAAGGCATTTCCCCCATTCCCAGCTGCTGCTGTAGAAGAGGAATTGTGGTGTCTGTGGCATTGCTAAGAGCAGGCAGACGGGTCAGGCTGGCCGAGGAGCCCCATTCCCAGCGGGAACACGAGGGAGTGCTGTTCCACCGCGGAGCGCCGCTGGCCCACGGCCACGTCCCTGCTCCCAGCCCAAGGACACGTGCTCAGTGCAAGGCAGTTTGTTCTAATGAGGTGTGGTATTGAGTTTAATTTACCATAAAATGCTCCCGTGGAATAGCACATTCTAGGTTAACTTGTCGCAATAAGGGTTTCATTGAGTAAGATGTAGTTGTCTGTAGACCTGGTAATGTTTTTGTAGTGACTGTGTTGTTCCAGGCTCAGAGCAATTGGAAGTGGGGCTGACTGTCTCTGCCCTCCCTCCCCTTATTTTAAATCTGGAATTGTGATTATGCTTCTGAAAAAGTTCTTCCCTGTGAGGGTGGTGAGGCCCTGGCACAGATTCTCAGAGAAGCTGTGGCTGCCCCATCCCTGGAAGTGTCCTAGGCCACGTTGGATGGGGCTTGGAGCAACCTGGGATAGTGGAAGATGTCCCTGCCCATGGCAAGGTTGGAACTGGATGATCTTTAAAGTCCCTTCCAACCCAAACCATTTTGTCACACGAGGCTAAAGAGCATTGTTAAACCTCATTTATGCACACAAAACAGAGGTAACGTCACTGCCTCCCTCCTAATATTTTGATCTAAAGTTGTTTTGACTCAGTTCCTGCTTTCCCAAGCTGTTGTCCGTGTTGCTGATGCTGGGAGACAGCCAAGTTCCCACTATTGTTCCTGTCCTTTCAGCAGTGGTGAGTTGTTCATGCAACCAGTGCGTGTTTACTGTGCTGGAAGGAAACGGCATTTTTAGGGAACTACTTGAGCATGGGGAAAGTGGCTCTTTGTAGAGGACTTTCCTCAGGATACCACAGGATTTGTACTGCAGGGCACAGGTGCTCTTAAAATGTAACTTCAGGTAAATCTGGAGCCTGAGTGAAGCTTGGAAAAATTTAATATTTGGTTTAGTGATTCATGGGGGAGACTAATAAACCCCTGGAACCTAAGGGGAGGCCTTAGTATGGATCATGTGCTGTCCAGGTTCTGGGGAATGTGGGAGCACAGGGCTGTTGTGCTGTGCCTGAGAGGAGGAGTAAGAGCAGAGAGACCTGGAAGTAAAGGAAGGTGTGTGCACTCAGGGTTACACAGCCATGGCAATAAAGCCTCTGCTCTCATCATCAGATGGCAACTTAAAATGGGTGGAGGAATTGTATTAACTTAGAGCTGCTGTTTGGTCAATTTACTGCCATCAAGCAGTGCCTGATGTGAGTGGAAGACACGTGGAATAGTGTTTTGTAGGGAGAAGATGGAAGAGCAGTGTTTGGACAGGTGTTGGGCAGTGTGTGATCACACTGGGAACAGCTGGAATGAGTTCAGAAGCAGCTCCTTGTTACTGATCTTTGAAGAAGGAAATCCCTTGCACGAAAAAGAAGCTCTTCCTTCAGAGTGTTCTCTGACTTTTGTGAGTCAGATCTGAGCCTTCAGGAGTTGGAGATTTCTTGAGCATCCTCTGTGAGGAGAACAAATGCTGTGACATCTCTTCAGGCAGGCAGTGTGGAGCAGGAGCAGCACGTTCTCCTGCTTGTTTTCATGCACTCCACTCACCCTCTGTGCCCTGGGAGAAACGTTCGGCAGGTGGAGGTGTTTTAGGCTGTATTCTGTGTTCAAGAAGTTTCTGTTGAAGATGTTTTGTGGTTGTCTGTGGTTAACATGTCCATTGGGTCAAGTGATGGAGCAGCAACTGTTCCCATGTTGAGCCCTGGCTCTGGCACTACTTCATTTTCCCTCCCTGGTACAGGGAGATCCATTGTAGGCATCTTCATCCTGGATTTTTGTTCGTACAAATTAAAAACAATCTGTAACTATCCATCTTTTGCTTGGCTTGGACATAGACAAATGTAAAGAAAATTGTTTTAGTCCTTTCCAGCGTATTTGTGCTGTAGGAATTTCCTGTTTCTGTTTTTTCAGTTTTTCCTCCTCCATTGAGCTGGAAGGGAAGTGCTTCAGGATTATGGACATGGGCTTGCAAACAACATGGTATATTTTTAGCTGGTTTCCTCAGCTTTAACATTGATAGCTTTGTTTTACACTGAAACAATTCAAGGCACAAAAGCTGTGTATGTTCAGGATGTTTAACTAGGCCTGGCTTGGGTTCAGGAGCAGTGTAGTTTGGGGGACAAAAGAATTGGCATTTTCTGAAATACTGTTGTGCTTTAGTTGCAATTATTACTGGTAGTTGTATTTAAATTGTTAAAAAACTTAGAGTAAAAATTACATTTCACAGTTAGCTTTATTTACAGGTGTTAAGTAATCTTGAAATAATGACATACTACTGCAAAAGTGCCTAGAATCCTGTGCAGAGAAAGGATGGCTGACTTTTTGATTACAAATGAAATGGGAAAGTGCAGTTTTTCACTGATCCCATCAAGGATCACCATGGCATTAGAGTGGAAAAATTACTCTGGCAGGTAGAAACAAGTGTGTGGAGTGTTGGTGCAGTCATGAAAACTGTTAATGTGTTTTCTTTATCACAAGGGTATTTCTGTAAAGAAAACAAGGAAAGCAGATTTAATTTATTTTTTTAAATGACTTACCACCTTTTAAAGTAAAGATTTTTAAAATAAAGGTTTTTAAAATAACCATGCACTGCATTAATGGGATCTTTTCTAAAATGCTTTTGCACCTTTCTTCAAAAGCCTCTCATGTCAATGTGTTCTTGTGTAAACTTTACTAGTATTGATGCAGAGCCTGTTGCCTCCACAGCCTCTCCTTGTTCACTGGTTTGTGAGGCCTCTGGGGGCTTTTAAAATTACCTAACAGAAGGAAAAAGTCTGGAAATGGAATTTCAGCCTCTTCTAGTTGGTGTGTGCAAGGGGAACACCTTTAATGGCAAGGTCTCGCTGCAAGTTGTCCAAGATTGTGAATAACCATTAATTAGAGCTGTGGTTGTGAGTGTAACTTGCTTATTTTCAGTAGAAAATGAAAGTAGGAATCAAAACCAAATATTTGGTGTAAATATTGAGATACCTGGGATTTCAGGTTACAAAATAGATTTCTCTGTATGAACACTGTCCAAAGTCCTTGTGTTAAAACACTCCAGCCATTCCACTCTTTTGGTTTTTTCCCCTTTTTCTTTTGCCTGTAGAGTGCCTGTCAGGACATCTCAGTGAATTCTATTATTGTATCACCATGAAGATTAAAAAAACCCCCACAAAATAGAACAGATAAAACCAAGGCCTTTTGTCTTTGGCTGTGCAAATTTCAGGGGAATTCCTGGACTGGAATGATGGGCAAACTGGGTATCTGCCATGGGGCAGACCCTCTGCTGCAGCTGTTGAGCTTTGATCTCTCTCTGCCAGAGGTGCAGCTGGGCATTTATTTTTTACTTTAAATGAGAATTTGAAGGTGACATAGTAAAAACTTTCATGATGGGGTGTTGCGTGTAAGAAATTGAGCCTGTAGTTAGGAATGCTCACTGCTCCTTCTTGGAATGTGACAATTCAGTTGGCAAAATACGGAATACAGAGGCAAAAATAAGGAGCCTGTAAAACCATGAGTTGTTTGTCGTGTCTGAGGAGCCCAAGAATAATTGAGTCTGGAGCTATGCAACCCAGCCCAGCCCAATGCTGCATCTTTAAATAGTCCTTCATGTCAAACACAAGAGGTTAAATTAAGTTCTCTTACTAATGAAGCAGAAAGAGGGTTGGTGTGGAATGCAGGGCCAGGACAGCCTTACAAGGGCAGGCTCTGCTCCCGGGGGCGCCGAGCTCTGGGTGTCACAAGTGGGACTGGAGCTGCCTGTGGTCCTCACAAGTGCTGGGTCCTGCTGTTTGTGGGTGGGATGATGCCTCAGAAAACCCTTTGGAAATGCCTGAATGAATGCTAATTGCTAATTGGAGTGGAGTGATGGGGGGGTGACAGAAGGAACCTATCAGAGAGTGAATTTCTCACTGAGGTTCCCACAAGGGAAGAGCAGAAGCTGTTGTCACAGTTAGTCCAGACTAAGGTTTCCCATCCTTCTGTCCCACCTGCTTTGCTGGCAAAGGATCCTTCAGGGGACCCAGTCGAGGTGAAAACTAATTCCAGGTGTCTTGGTGGGTCTTCAGCTGGATTTCCTTCCCAGTTCCATGCTGCTGGGGTGGAAGTGGTGGCAGGGGAACTCCATGGGCTGGAAGGACTCAAACCCACAGTGAGGCCTCAAGTCCCACCTGCCCCTCCTGGGCCGTGTGTTCTGTGCTCTGCTGCTTGCAGGGATTCTTTAAATTGACCTTCCAATCCCACGGAGTCATTAACATAATTACATCTACTTGAGAGCAGGTGAAGCTCAAAATGAGCTGTAAGAGGCTTTTGGAAAATGTAATGTAACCATGGAATTTTGTTTTCTGCTGAATGAGGGGAGAAACAAGGTTTGTTAGGTCTTTGTGCAGGGTTGTGGTTTTGAGCTGTAGGTGGAATAGATGTTAATAATGGAAGTATCCAGCAATGTTTGAATAACGAGGTCCCATTTATTCTGAGGTAATTAGTCATGCAGTTTGGGTTGCTGTATGTGTGTGCTCTGTCTTCTGGAGCTGCAGGTCCCTGACAGACCCCAGGGTGAGATAATCACTCAGATTTGTCAAGGGCAGAAGATCATCTTGTGTTGTTCTTGTTCAGGAACAAGCCCTCGCTCAGCCAGGACTGCTGGGCTGGGGCCAGTTAGAGAATCCTTCCCTGGGAGGGTGGTGAGGCCCTGGCACAGGGTGCCCAGAGAAGCTGTGGCTGCCCCTGGATCCCTGGAAGTGTCCAAGGCCAGGTTGGACAGGGCTTGGAGCAACCTGGAATAGTGGAAGGTGCTCATGGCCTCCAAGGGAAGGGATCTTAAAACTCATCTTGTTCCACTCCCTGCAAGTTCAGCTGAAGTGGTGGAAAAATCTCCAACCATTTGAATTTGATGGTGAAGGTGCATCTGGTTGTCCTCTAAGGCATTTTGCCCTGATGTTAATTGAGGTGTAAATCTAAGCAGTAATTTAGGTGTTTCAATACCCAGCAGTGTGTTCACATGGTTCCAGAAGATCCTAAATTTAGTACTGCAGAAAGACTCAAATCAGCAGTTTTTCAATCTTCTAAGGACAAAAATGGTATATTTGGTATAACATCTCTTTTCAGGGGAGCTATAATAAAAAAGTGGAATATATTCTGTAGCGAATTTTCAGATCCTTCAAGTTCCATGCACATGTGAGGAGTCCTTGGAGTGAGCTCTAGGAACACCTTGCTCTGTGGATCCTGGGTGGAATCCAGCTGTGCCTCTCCCCCTGTTTGCCCCAGGTGATATTCCAGAAGGGAGTTTAAATTTGGGTTCTGCTCTGCCCGTCCTGGTGAGGTGAAGGAACTGCTGACTAACTCGCATGGCAGCTCCAGGCAGAGCTCTCATGCTGCTATTTCAGGGGCTCCTGCATCAGATGGAGCCTGAAACCCTCTGGAATGGCAGAGTGCCCCGTGCAGAATCCCTGCACTGCAGCAAGCACAGACCTGCACTTGCAAAGGCGCAGATGTTTGAAAATCACACTTAGATTTAACAGCATAAAAATGTGCAATAAGTCTTAAATTCCAGCCTTGGATGCAGGATCTCCGTTGTTCGTGAAGCATTATCCATTACTCTGGTAGATAAATTTATTTTTTTCCTATTTCCTTACAAATCTAAGAAACACCCAACTCTTGGGGCATCTGGTCAAAAGTATCTCTTTCCATTTCCATGCAAAAATAACCCTGCAGCTCTTTAAGAGAAGAGCTGTGTGAGGGGTGGAAAAAACAGATTGTCTCTGTTGGCTGGATTTTCTTTTATCACTGAGGGGTTTTATTAGGCTGCTAATTTGAGAATGTTCAAAACAAATACATTCAGAAATGATAATAAGTTAGGGAATGCTACATATCGTCACTGAAGTTTTTCTTGGAGATAAGTTACAGGTTGGTGGAGTTCAGCTCCTAAAAACAGAGATTAAAAGGGAAGGCAACGCATTTCCTCTGGGCATCTTGGGTTCATGCGTGTCAGCAGGGCACATTTCTGATACAATAAAACCTTACGCAAGAACCATTGCATCAAATGTTATCTAGAAGTTCATTGTTCCATTGAATCTCTTGCTGGATGGTTCAGGGGAGCAGAGGGTGATGCAAGTTCATGGTACTTTGTATGGCAAATTAAGCAATAGCCACAAACCCCCTTGAACAAACAGCAGAGTGAGCAGCTTCCAACATGCCTGTCTTGCCTCGTTCTCCTCGGTCCTGAACTAGTTACAGCTTGACTTTGGACTTTTAAGTCCAAACTGCTGTCATAAACTTAGGTTTATTGATTTAAACCCATGGCTTTTATTCCTGCTGTCCTCCCAAGTGGGCTGTTCCCAGGAATTCCATAGCTGGTGACACCTGGGGTCATCTCGTTACCCACAATCATTTTGGGTTTGCAGTACTGACCCTGTGACCTCCCAGCTGGGGAGGGAGCAGAGCTGGGGAAGGACCTGGAGCCCTTCCTCACAACAGGGCACAACATGGGAAAGTGGAAAAAAAACCGGCTTGCAATGGTCTGACCTGTTCAGCTTTGGTATTGAGCCTCTGGCTTAATGATTATCCTGTGCTGATAGCACAGCCGCTGAGTGGGACGTGTCCCCTTTGGGGCCGTGGATGGCACAATGGGCCAGGTACAGATGCTGGCACTGCCCGCGTGCCCGCTGAGCAGCAGGAGTGGGACGTGGGTGTGGCCCCATCCCGGTGGGAATCCTCTGGTGTGGGTGTGAGACGTTCCCTGGCAGAGCCGCGTTCCCCGGGAAGGGTTAAAATCGCTAAGTCCACGTGACTTACGCAAACTGTGAATCATTCCAATGGATCTGTGCAACTCCTGCCTGCTCCGGAGCCAGCAGATGCTGTTCCCTGCGTTGCCATGGGAACGCTGCCTGTACTATAATAAAGCCCAGCCCAGATCCTTCCTTGGGCAGACCTCTGCGGCTGGTCACCTCCTCATTGTTTCCTCCCCGGAGCACGGAGAGGAGGGATCGGCATTCCAGAGGCAGCGTTCTCCTGCTCGTCACCTCGTGTGCCTTAGCCGGGAGCGTGGCGGACCCTGCCCGGCAGCCAGACAAACAGCTGTGCATCCAGAGCTGCTTCCAGAGCTGCTTCCAGAGGCACTCCGCGCCGGGTGAGGAGAGGAGAGGAGGCGTGGGGACAGTCCGTGCGTTTGTCCCTGGGCTGGGAGCCCCCCTGGAAGCAGAGGAGCTGATGTCATCCAGCAGCTCTTTTGGCAGGCTCTGAGCAGCCAGCGAGTCCCGCGGGGAAGGCTGGACACGCTTCCCCTTCAGCCTCCCCCGGCTCCGCTCCGCAGTTCTGCCAGGGGAGAGCTCCACGATGGTTCCGAAGGCAGCGAGGCTGGCGAGGAGGGGATTCTGCTGCTGACACCCTTCTGCAGAGTTTTCTGGGAAGAAAAGGATCTGGATTTATTGTTTAGAAGATCGAATCGATTTGCTGCTAAATGGATTGTATAGGAGCACCAGAACTTTGGTCAATGTACTCTCACCTGACGAGTGGCCGAGCCAGGAGAATAAGATTTTTTTTATCCTTCTGATATTTACAGCAAAACAAAAACTTGGCTTAAAAAGGGAGTTGCTTTTCCTGCCCTGAAATGAGAGAGTAAGAGCCTAATTCTCTGCTTGCAAATGGACTCGTTTCAAGTGACTGTCAGGATTTAAACATTGATTTATCTCTTTAACATGGCTGAATTAAACATATTTTGATGGAACTCTGGAAAGCCGATTGTAAGTAGGAAAAGTCTTTTATTTTTTCCTACTTGACAAATACCAATCTCCCACCTCACATCTTTGGTTATTTAATTTAGGAACATGCTGAGGGTGATAGTGCAGTGCTGTTTACCTTAGCTGGAAATATTTTATACACGGAATCACTTTTCGCAAAATAAATCAGGGTTGTTAAGGAGCATATATTTTAATTGCCACCGAATATTGATATCTCATCTCTGCTGGAAAAAAAAAATGGATTACCTTGGAGACAAACTGACAGTGGCACAAACTCACATGACCCAGTGGATGGGCACAGTGCGGAGATCCTTGCAGGAAGCACTAAATTTAGTCACTACTGCGGTGGCTCATGAGCGGAGTGGCGGGGAAGGTGGCACCAGGACTCCCTTCAAGAGAACCTCTTCCTTCAGGCACTTTGCATCCCGGAGCAGAGAGTCCTTCCGAAGGTTTTCAGTGCGGAGTCAGCAGAGGTTTTCCTCTCTGAGGAAGAGGCAGCCCAGCTCAGAGCCACCCGAGCTTGTAAGCACCTTTTTGAGAGCCTCAAAAGGAGAGAATACAATGCAAACCCTCTGGTTTGTTGCAGCATTTTATCTCCTAGCAAAACCTACCTCCTGTCTGCTTTTCCATCTAAAAACAGCCCCCAAAACACCTCCACATAGTGCTGTCTGTCTGTCTGCTCCCAGCTGCTTTCTTCCTGCAGCGCAGGTGGATGTTTTCATTTGCCAGGGAATCAAGGTTTGGGGAATGGGGAAAATGTGGTTGGTTTTGAAGCAAGACAGTGAGGTAGGACATGTATTGGTCTGAAATTAGAAAGTTAAACTGAAACTGGGCTGGTATTGTTCGGTTCCCTAGCACAGGCCAGCATGGCTTTGGGTGTGCTTCAGTATTTTTCAGTAAAAAATGCCTGAAGCTGAATTTGTAAGAAGAAGAGTGAAGTGCTGCCACTGTGCAGGCACCATAAATGATCATTATTCCCTTCTTCCATTGAAAAAGAGGTGTTTTTTTCTCAGAATGCTTCCTGCTTTGTCATGCCATAGAAGCGATAGGGTCAGTGTGACTTGTGAAGGCTGTGGTGTGGCAGAGACAGGGTGCAATTCCTAGGAGGAAAGGAAAGGTGAAGAACTCTTGGTTCCCCACAGCTCTGTGCCAGACAGAGCCCTTTGCCCTCCCTTTTCCATTAGCTTCCAGGTTATTTTCAGGAAGGACTGTCTGTACTGCATGGCATGGCAAAGTTGTGGAGGAGAGGCTGGTTTTCTGAGGGCTGGGGCCATGACTGATACCCCCAATTCTAATTCTGGCACGTCCTACAAAGCAGCAAAGGTTTGGGGTGATAGGGAGTGAAAGGGAAACAATTCTGGTTTATTCTGTTTTATTTTGTGGAGAGGAGCTGAAACCAGTGGTTTGAGTTGTACCTGAAACTGGTGATTTAAGCCCAATGTTTGACCAGTGGGAAGTGAGTGACTGTGGTTGAGTTGTGTGGAAAGGGGCCCCAAGCCTTGGTGCCAACATGTGGGTAAATCCAAGCTCTCTGAAGTGGCTAAAATGTTTTTGTTTCTTTTTTTTATTATTAAACAAAACAGTTACTCATTGTGAAGTGCAAACACAGGCAGCTCTGCTGTGGCCTGGCGGGGTTTGCTCAGGGAATGAGTGCAGGTGACGCTGCATTCCTTGGGCAGGTGTGGTGTTTGAATACTGCTGTTTCCAGTGCTCTCTATCAGCCCTAGGTAGAGCATTTCTGTCCCAGCTTGCTATCCATGTCCTGTTTGGACAGACTGGGGAAAATACTGTCATGTAAGCACAAAAGAATGAAGAAGAAAATATTTGGTAACCACTGTTACGGTGTTAGCATGGTGAAGTTCTCTTGGCTTCTTTTTGAAGCTGGTGTTTTAGATTTATTGGGATCATCTGAATGAACAACTCGTGTAAAAGAAGGCTGAAAAATGGGAATGTGAAACCTGCAGAGGACAAGTGTTCTGCTGTCCTACACAGCCCTGCTTACGGAGCAGAAATCGGGAGACACGGGGTGACCTTTTCACTTAAGTCACTGGTGACAGTGCTGGAGCTGCTCTTCCTCTGTTTCAGCAGGAATTTTGCTTGTGCTTGGCTTTATGTGTGAATTTGGTTTCACTTGGGCTCAAACTTAAGGTCTGAGCACTCCAAGAAGTTTGTGCTTGGTCTGTGCAAATGGCCAGTGAATACAGACCTGGAGCTGGTGCTTTTTTATCTGATTGCAACAGGGCCCTGTCTTAGTCCTTGGAACTACTGACATGGTACTGCAAAAATCTATGGGATGAGTAAAAAGTGTGTAAATCATATAAACTGGCTTATGTGCTGCTTTAGGGCTGTAGTGCAGAGGAGTCACTCAGTGCTGATGGAGTTTTTAAACAAGGAGCAGCTGTGCCCGTGAACTCCTGCCTGACACAGCCAGGGCCAGGGGCTTCCAGCTCCCTTCCCTGCTGCCACTGGTGGCTACTGGTGGAGAAGTTGGCATTGTGCAAGGCACAGAAACCTGTCCAAATTCAGCTCAGGCAGCAGAATTTAAGTCAGTGTGAGTAAACTTCTTCACCCTCACATCTGCGAATCCATAGCTGAGCTTGCAGAAGTTTTTCCTTCACAGTGAGACTTTTTAAATAGAAGCTGATTTTTCTTTCAGGTATTTTTATTGAGTTGATTGTCCATTTTCATCTCATGTCATCAGCTTGGTGGCTTTGTAAGAGGAGCAGAGATACATGCATTAAACATGGCCTCTGATTTAATCAGGGTCTATCTGTCGTGGTTCTATTATAGGTGTGAGATCTGGTTTCACAGCCAGCACTGTTCTAGGTCTCGAGGTTTGTTGCCATACAATAAAACCAGGATAGTTGTTTGATGCCCTTGGCTCCACTTACACTGCTAAAAAAGTCATGGAAAAGCTCAGAGGTGTTTGACACAGAACAGGAAAGATGAATTCTGGGGCTGAGAGTGGTCAATGTGATTTACCTAAATTGCTCCGATATGTGCTAAAAATAACACCAAAATGCACTTAGCAGTGGTTTGCTTTTGGTGTACCAGGCAGTCAAAGAAAATGGTATTTTCATTCAAAATGCATCTGGCAGCATCACCGTTACTTAGTTTTGATTCAGTTTTTAATATAATTCCAAAATAAAGATGGAAGTGGAGTGATTTGTTTGCTGCACATGTCCCAGATGTGCTGTGAGGCACTTGGGCCTTCTGAGGGTTTTGGTTGTATCCTGCAGCCCTTTCCCTGCTAAAGGCTGAAATTCCCATCCTATTTTTCATTACTCTTCCCAGATGTTTCTTTTTAAGCCATTCTAAGCTTGTGCAGCTTGTTCCTGGGGAGAGCTGGTGAACTCTGACTTTTCCCATAGAACAGGATCCCTTTCTGGAGCAGGTGAGGGTCCTGGTTTGAGTTCCACACCTGCATTCACCTGGGACTCTGCTTATAAGAGAGCTTTGATCTGCCTGCAGTGCCTGTTCTGTTGTACACAAGTCTGTCTGCAGAAGTTTGTCCTTTGTGGTGAACATCCTTCAACAAACAATTCGTAAAAAGAAATTACTACAAGTTGGCACTTTGATTGTGAACTTGGAATAGGTACAGACCCTACAGTGAATAGTTGCTGAACTGTTCTGCCCTAATATTCACCAAGGACACAATGAATTGTTCTCAAAAATAATTTTGTGGTACTATCAGTAAATGGAATTTTAATTTTTAATTTTTATCTTTAGATTCCCAGGGAGCTGTTAGGATAGGGGGAAGCAAGTTTACAGCAAGCAGGCTTTAAAAAATGAGTTGTTTGTCTTGGTTGTGAGTGGGGGGAGGAGTGAAGCTGTTCAGTTTAATTAATGAAGATACAAGGGCCAGTGCTGAAACAGTTCCTGCTTTTTCATTCTTAATAACTTCTCTTTGGTTTAACAGGCCATGAACGTAGCTGGCAGATAAATCTGGGCCAGAAACCCATAGTGATGGGCATTTGGTGGCTGCCTTTGTTGTTCTCTTGTCATTTTGACAAGAATCATTATTTAAACGACTTTACTCTGTGATTTCACTTAGCCTGACTGCAAGGAGTTGATTTTTACCATGCTCTTAAACAAGAAGAAAATAGCATAAATAGATTTAGAGCTGTACTTTGTGCTTATCCACCTTTTTTTTTTTTTAAAAGCTCTAAGTGACAGCTTTCAAGGGAAGTAAATTGTATTAAACAAAAACGTCTCTGAACACATTAGGATCGGAGAATTCCAGAAGGATTTGGGTTGAAAGGGGCCTTAGAATTATCCAATTCCACCCCCTGCCGTGGGCAGAGACATTTTCCACTATCCCAGGTTGCTCCAACCTGGCCTTGGACACTTCCAGGGATGGGGCAGCCACAGCCTCTCTGGACACCCTGTGCCAGGGCCTCACAGCCTCCCTATCCTGGCAATCCATTTTTATTGAAATTGGTATTATTGTGAAAGTTTTGGGAGACACTCCTGGTGCTCACTGGGGGGGTGACTGTGTGTGTGTGTTTTGTCTGCTGTCTCCTGAAACATCTCCTGAGCTGTAGGAGCTGTGTGTTGAAACGAGCACGTTTGTTATTCACTTGTTGTCAGGAAATCCTATCACTTTCTGTACATCTTTAATTCCAGGCTTTAAGCTAACGAGCACTTTTTCCCAGGAATGTTTGTTTGAAGTTTAGCTTGTGTCTTATGTGGAGAGACGTTAACTGTACAGAAGAGCTGTGAAATGCAGCATTTCGAGTAGGAGGTGTTGATTTCAACTATGCAGCTTTTCAAAAAAAGCAAATCTATTCCCTCCTTGGCATCCCAGTATGAAATTGCCTTGTTCTGGCTTGTGCCTCTTGCAGTGTTGAAGTCAAGGGATCCTGTTCCACGCTCAGTGCCAGGTTTTATTAACACTGATGGGAGTCACACGTGCCCTGGGGAGAGCCTGGATTCCCTGTCACTGCTCAGGAGCCTCTGGCTCCTTCCTGCTGCCTTGGCTTTCTTGGGGGTTCATTCCTTACCAGCTTGGCTGCCTGAGGCTGAACAGGAATTTTAATCTGATGATACAGGAAAGGTTTTAAAGATGTTCCCAGCTAGTTCCTCTGCTGTGCTGTGGCGTTGTACGTTCCCACCTCTCAGAGGAAGTGCTGTCGTGGCTCACTCAGCCCTAGCAGGGCTTATATTTAGAATTTGGTTCTCGTCTGCTTTTTGCACATCGAGTCAACCTCTGCTCCATCTTCAGCCTTACCCTGAACCACCTGACGTGTGTGTGGTGAGTGTTTGCAGCGGGGCAGAGCAGCTCGATTTGCAGGGTAGAAAAAATGACAAGCTCTCAAATGTCTTTGAAATCCTCAGTGGAACGAGGAGGAGGATGGCACCAGGAGTCACTGCAGAAGCAGGGAGCTGATGTCACTGCATGGTCGTAACCAGATCCCTGGCAAAGCCAATTTCATCTGCATTAATTTGACCACATTCTCTGCTGCAGCCAGAATCGATGCTGGGTAGACTTTGGGTCTCTCTTTGGTGCTGCAGCCTGTGCCAGGGCTTCACCACTCTCACAGGGAAGAATTTCTTCCTAATATCTAATCTAAACCTGCCCTGTGCCAATGTAAAATCATTCCCGTCCACGTCCTTGTCCACAGTCCCTCTCCAGCTCTCTTGGAGCCTCTTTAGTCCATCTGCTTTGCTGCATTTTTTACTGTGCCTTTCCAGAGAGAAGGGGTTGGGATTTGGGTCTGTGCATCAATGGGGAAGCAATGACAAGGTGAAGAATTAGACCAGTAACCCTCTAAAAACAACTCCTGTTTCATAAGGGAGATGCTGTCAGGCTTCAGCATCAGGGATGTAATTGGTGGTTGGGTATCGTATCCCTGTGGAAGAGGCAGGGAAAACATATGGAGAGGCAGCCCAGGGTTGCATAGCAACAGGGAGGCTGTCGGGGCTGATGGCATTTATGAGATGCTTGGTACTGTGGGACTGGAACGTACTCCACTGCCCATGGGAGAGGGAAACATCCATTATTTAAAGGATTTTTGAGCAGAGCAGTGCAGCTCCTTAGGATGTAAGAGAGCTAAATCTGTGGTGTGAGTGCTCGCAGTCACATGGGGCACACGTGTGTTTCTCCAGGCGTTGCTTGTGCATGCAGCAGCAGCAGCAGCTCCAGTTTTCCACATAAAACCAGCTTGTCCTGCCCAGCCCAGGATGCACTGGGGCCAGCAGGATCATGGAATGGTCTGGGTTGGAAGGGACCTTAAAGCTCATGCCATTCCACCCCCTGCCATGTGCAGAGACGTCTTCCACTGTTCCAGGTTGCTCCAAGCCCTGTCCAACCTGGCCTTGGACACTTCCAGGGATGGGGCAGCCACAGCTTCTCTGAGCACCCTGTGCCAGGGCCTCCCCACCCTCACAGGGAAGAATTTCTTCCTAACATTAATCTAAACCTACTCTCTGTCATTGGGAAGCCATTCCCCCTTGTCCAAAGCCCCTCCCCAGCTCTCTTGGAGCCCCTTCAGATACTAGAGGCCACAGTAAGGTCTCCCTGGAGCTTTCTCCTCTCCAGGCTGAGCAACCCCAACCCTCAGCCTTTCCTTATGGGAGAGCTGCTTCATTCCTCTAATAATCTCCTTGGCCTCCTCTGGACTCACTCCAACAGCTCCACGTTCTCCCTGTGCTGGGACCCCAGAGCTGGACACCCCACAGAGGGATGTTCCTCTTGAGCAGACACCACGGCCACTCGCTGCCATCTCCTGACCTGCTGACCTCACTGGAGGTGGCTGTGTTGTGGTGTAAAGAGCTGGAGGTTCTGAGATGGGTTAATTCCATTAATTCTGTCCCTGCTCTTGGGGCTGGTCTCCAGGGATGGTGCAGTGCTGCCTTGTTTGAGGCTGTTGTGCTGCCCGGAGTGTTTGGGAGGGATGGGGAGCTTTCCCTTGTGCTGGAGGTCTGTAACTCATCCCTGAGCTCAGCTGGGCAGTTCCTGGAACTCTTTATCTGGGGCTGCAGCAGGAAGGCGGGGGCAGAAGGTGCTGCCTTAGCCTGGAGTGTTCCCTGAGGCACTGACCAATTAATTAAAACACGGAGTTGGTTGATCTCACCAGTCTGAATCCCACCTGATTGCTGGGAATTAACGGGAGCTGGAGCCATGACTTACTCCTTATGGGCAGCGTTCATCGGATGGATAGTAAGTACAGATGGAAATCTTGGGATCCTCTTCCCACTTGCTGTCCTGGCATTTGGGTACTTCCAAATTAAAGTCCATGGGCTGTGACCCACAGACCCTCTTATTGTGGTGGATTTTTCAGTTGTTGGTTGGTTTCAATCTGATGTTATATTCTGATAATTCTGTTAGTGCTCAAAAATATATAGTTCACCTCTTAGTCCTTAGAATCCTTAGAATAATTGTTGAATAATTTAGGTTGTAAAGGACCTCTGGAGGTCATTGAGCCCAGCATCCTGTTCAAGCAGAGTCAACTACAAAATAATACCATAAAATATGAATGGGTGAAGGTCTATGGCTGTCTTCCTGGCATGCTGCAAGGGAATAGCTGGAATACTTTCCTGGATTTGTAAGGACTTTAGAGCTCTGCTAAAATGTAGTGTCACACTTAAGGAGCATTACTTCTTTAATTAAAGTAAGGAAAGAGAAAAACGAAAGGGGAAAAAAAACCCTTTTCAAGAAATCAGCACCGTTTTTTCTCTGAGTTGTGTATTAACAAGGCAGATGGTCAGAACTTCCTTCCATTGTGCAGTTCCTCTTCATACCTAATCCATGCCAGTGGAATTCAGCTCTGAACGTTCACACTCAAGCTGTGGGCTGTCACTTTGGCTGGCTGATGTCTCGGGCTCCTTGGCAAACAAAGATATTTTTGAGACTGTCTGTGCAGCTTCTGACTCAGGAGATCTCTCGGAGCTGGTTTTCCTCCTGTGCCAGGTCTTCATTTCCCATCGGTGCAGGAGGGTTTTGCACATAAATGTCTGCATTGACCCAGAGTCAGGGGTAATTTTGGAGCTGGTGGGACCAATGTTGTGTGTGCATCATTTTCAGGAACGGGAATTGCAGGAGTAATCAGCCCTGGACTGTAGCCAAGCCCAGCTTAATTCCACAGGAGGACTGAAAGAGCCATAATCGTAATGGCTCATTTTAGAAGAACCAGAGGCAAAGCAGGACACAGCTTAGCTGATTTATTTTATAGAAAAATTAAGTAGATTTTCTTTTCCCTGCCTCCTGGCGTAAGGATTGGGAAGTTAAAGATCAAAGCTTGGAGAATTACAGCATTTGAAACCTGGATCGGGCGTGGGTTTTATTTGATTTGGGAGATTTTCCTGTCATCAGAAATTAGAAAAATTCTAAATTTGGTCTATCTTGTGTGCTAAAAAGACACCAGACCCCTCTTTACTGCTTTTTTCCTTTGGAATGATCGGTTTTCCAGTTTCCTGAATATTCTGTTCATGAAGGAAATGGCTGTACCTGGCCTGGCTTCATGTGTTGATTGCCTTGAGTCTTTCAGGAATGTGGTGACTATGATAGAAAAGAGATCTTCAAAAGAAGAGCTAAAACTCTTCATTCTTGCTAATAATCACCTTCTGGGAAGGAAAATCTTCCTGGTTTGTTGTCACTTCCTTCCTCAGCACCCCGTCTCCTCCGAGCTGCTGCACAGGCTATAAATTGCTTTTCTGCACCGCCCTCAGTGCCCCCAGCCAACACCTCCTCCACCAGCCAGAGAGAGGATCAGCTCCTCTTCCCACTCCTTATTTTTGTGCTTGGTACCTAGAGAACATTTATTTTTTCCAATTAATCATTTGGCATCTTAAAAAGTACGTGTTGAAAGGGCCTGTCAGGGAAGGACGCGGTCGTTTTGAAATAAGCAGCTTCCTCCAGAAGCAAAATGAAATAATGATTCTGAATATAACAAAGTCTTTAGAATCTAGAGAACTTTTGATTTCCTAGAGTTTGGAGTGTTTTATTCCTCACATTTAGACTTTGTTTGTTGTATTGAACTTTGCATTGTCTTCAGAAGGAGTGATCTTATTTCTTCTTCAGGCTTCTTTTGGGTTTAGCACAAAGAAATAACGCTGCTAATGGTGTCATTCTGGCCAGCAGTGTAAAATGCTTTTTTACACTCAGGAATTACTGAGCCTTCACAGGACTGGTGTCTTTGCATCCAAACTTCACCCCTGTGGCTGCTGAGCCGTTGTTATCTGGGCTGTGCACACCCCTCCTGTGCAGCCCCCACAGCCCCGATAACCCAGCCCTGTGTAAACAAGGGCTCCCCACTGCAGCGGGACAAAAATTGCTCCTCTGCTGCTCCTGTTCCTGTTTCTAAGCTTTTTAGTCCCATTTCTAGTAGAAACAGTGTGAGTGATTGCAAATAAAAAGGTCTGTGCTGTGTGTGGAGGTAACAGGCTTTTGTTGTAACCAATGGAAAGTACTTTACAAATTGATTATAAGAGTGGGGTAACTTGTGAGATTGGGATTGAAAAAAAATTCATAATAAGCATCAAGGTGGCAAAAAAAAAACCCTGAATGAGCATGGACTGTTGGGAGGGAAGTGAGAAGAACCAAGGGTATTTGTTAGTGCCTTTCCTGGAAGTGCAGCCACCGGCCAAAGGTGCCGTGGCCACTGGGTGAGAGCTGAGCCCAGGAGTCCCTGGAGCAAATCATGGGACTGGGAAGCTGCAGAGGGAGTTTGTGGAAGACAAAACATCCAGCCAAGCCAAGCAGGAGGAAATGCCCTGTGGTTTCTAGGAAACACCAGACTATCTCCCATGTTGGAAGCAGCGTGTGCCTGGCTCGCGTTTGGAATCTTGTACCTGGCATGGACTGGGAAATGTAAGAGCTTAACTCGCCTCCAGGCATTCATGTACATATCTGTATTTAGATATCTATGTAGGATAGGTTGGGCTCAGTCTTTTTGAGGTTTTTTCCAACCTTAAGAGTTCTGTGATTATATAAAGTGTAAGAATCAGTGAATTCTGGGGCTGCAGGAACATCTGGAGTATGAAAAGCAGGAAATGTCTGTTCCATGTAACTCACAAACTGAGCCCATTTCACTTGAGTATTACAAACAGAATTTAACTCGGTCTTTAACTTGGAGGTGCATGGCGATAGTTGGAGTAAATGGTGAAAGCTTTTGTATTTTCTTTCTCTCTGCATTAAGACAAACACTTCGTCAGCAGCAAAGAGCACAACAGGGCTGGAGAGTGGCTGTGGCCACTGGGAAATAAGAACTGATTATGAGAGCTGGAAGTGTTGTGGGACTTCTTTAGTAGCCCAGTATCAGCACTGCTGGATTACCTTTAGTGGTTTTATAGTCTCAAGGCAGCATTCTTTAGGTGTATAAAATTAAGGAAACAAGAAAACGTGCAATCTTTCTTTTTTTCCCCCAATAATATGAAGGAATTCTGCATATTAAATACAGGATTTCTTAATTGTTGTTACTTTGTGTGTGCTGCCTGAAGAGAAGGAGATGTGTTCCAGTACTAGCAATGTGTTCTGCTCAATGGGTCTGAGGCAGAGGGTGCTTATAAAGAGAGAAAAATCCTTGGATTTTCCAAGGGCAGGTGGAAAACCATGTAATTTGCTGTCAGATAAAATCTTGATAAGCAAAGCTGATCTGGAGCTGAAAGCCATGTTTGTATTTGTTCAGGGTAATGAAGGTGAAAGGGACCAACAGTTAATTATCTGCTCCCAGTGTAGGATTTCAGGAACTCTCGAAGCTCCCTGAGTTAACTCAGCACAACTGCAGGGCTCTGTTGACTTTGGTGTGCTGCAAATCTGGGGTGCCAGCACTGACCCACTTCTCTCCCTGGAAAGGGGTGGGCCTGGGTTCCACTCTTGTCTTAGGAAAGCAGCAGATTCTTGAAATAAAAACAGTCAGGAAATCAGAGATCAGAGTAAAACAAAGCAAACCCACCGTGGTCTGTCCTGCGTTGGGTTTGGATGTTACATCAGTTTGTCGAAGGTTTTTTGTGTCTGGCCCTGTGCTTATTTATTTATTTATGCATTTTGTTTTGAATGTCTTCCAAAGAAACCTCGAAAAAAAAGCATCTTTTTATTAAACTCAGGAAAAGAGCAGTAGAGTTGATGTTTCCCTGCTGTGCTTGAGGAGATGAAATGTCATTCCCAGCAGAATTCCTTGTGCTTGCATAGGTGCTTTGAAAAGTTCTGTGCAACCTGAGATAAGAGCAATATTAAAACAGCATGGAGTTACTGAAACCAGGGAGTCAGTTCCAACCCCTAGAATCCATTATTTACCCGGGAAAACAATTATTGTAATTATTGTATGGAGAATTATTGTACAGAGAATTACTGTACAGAGAATTGTCACTCCGAGTTCACAGCAGTTCTCCGTGTTTAATTCATTCCCAGTCGGCCAAGTTTAATTGGCAGATTCAGACCCGTTATTGCCAATAAAACCTGTTAATCCCTCAGCCAGGAGGGGCTGGAGGACTGACAGAAGGTTTTTCTTGCAGGACCAGCTGAGGCAATGCTTCTCCAGGCAGCCGCCGGGGGCGAAGGACACGGACACGCTGGTGCAGGAGCCCGACAGCCAGTACGGCACCTGGAACGAGCAGCGGCACAGCGGAGACAGGTGAGGCCTTTCCTCAGCTCAGGGATGAGGGGAAATGGTGCAATCCCACAGTCCTAGAATGGTTTGTGCTGGAAGGACCTTAAAGATCATCACATTCCTACCCTCAGCCATGGGACACCTTCCACTCCACCACGTTGCTCCAAGCCCTGTTCTTGGACGCTTTTGTTTTCTTCGTTTATAAATCTGTTTTTCTGTCATTGCCTTTCCTTTAAGAGCCTCAACAATACTTCCAGGTGGGCTGAATGGCAAAATCCCTCTGGAACAGGGGCTCTGGAGCCCAGCTGGGGTGACACAGGGTGCATCTCTCCGTGTCCACATCTCAGACTCTCAAGTGTTTTATTGGTGGTGAAGTGGAGGATGAAATGGAATATCAGTTGAGTGAAACAGAGTATTGCTGATGCTTTTCTCTTCTTAGAATGATTTAGTGAAATAAACCTAGAGCAGCAAAGTGTGAGGGTTTTTTATAGTTTACACCTGTTGTGTAAATTACAGCTTGATCTACCCTGAACTCATGTCCTGTCTGCTCAGTGTGGTATGAAAATAGCATTTTATCTGTTTTTTAATGCTATACTTGTTGGGATCTTACAGCAGACATTAATGTCAATTATGTTTGGTGTGTTCTGCACTTGAGAACTGTGTGTTATAAATATTTTATTGCTTATGAAATCAGGGTAACGACCAGCTCAAGGTTCAGCAGCCGAGCGAATGCCAACAGTGACAGCCAGGCTGCTGTAAAATTAACTTGGATTCCAGGATGGTACAGACATTTCTGAGATCAGTTTCTTAACAAAGGTGCTTGCCTCAGCTTCAGAGCAGACAGCACTGGAGAGTTATTTCAATCCATCCATCCTGGTTAGAACAGCTCCACCTAAACATTCCGGTTCATTGAAGGATTGAACTCAATCCCACGTGCCGGAATTTTGTTTGCACTGCAAGAAATGTTTAGGTTTTGCTTTTTTTTACAGTATAAGGGTGACAGTGTAGAGACTCTTCAGCATTTTGCCACCCCATTGCTCTGCTTTATTTTGACTTACAGCTCATTGTAGGGGAATTACTGCTATATTAACTCAGGCACTTGAAGAGAGATGAGATTAATGTACTTTTAAATAATGGAAGTCTTCCTGGAATATATCGAGCGTGCATTTTGTCTGCAGTTTATTTTGTATGAAGTCCCTGCCAAGAGCAGCGCAGACGTTCTCTTCATGTTGCTGTGGGTGCTCTGAGCAGGGCTCTGCCTTTGGTGCCTCCTCCTCGCCCCAACTGGAGGCAGCAACTCGCAGGAGATGTTGATGGTTCAGTTTTCCTGTTTGGCCTGGCTCACTTCCCTTGGAGCATTTCCCCTGGTGACACCCCCATGGTGTCACATCCCGCGGGGACCCAACGGTGTCACAGCCTCCTGCTGCGCTGGGGGAACCTCCAGTCTCAGGCATTTCCCAGTATTGGAGCCATGGAGGGATTATTTAGGAGTGTTTCATTAGTGCTGCTGTGAATGACCTCATCTTCATGGAATCACGGAGTTCTTAAGGTTGGAAAAGCCCTCCAGGATCACTGAGTCCAACCTTCACCTGAATCCCACCGTGGCCACTAAGCCATATGGCCCAGTGCCACCTCTGCTTGGCATTTGAACACTTCCAGGGATGGTGACTCCACCACTTCTCTGGGAGAGGAGGGGAATTTTGAAATAAAAAGCCATAACTACATGGCAACAGGATGAACACGATCCTTTTACTACATGAGCTTTTGAAGGGAGCATTTTCCTCTAGAACTGAGTCACTGCTGGAATTAGTGTAAGGAGCTCCTCTGGGCTGGTTCCAGTGGACTTTGGCCAGTAACTCCTTGGAATGGACAGAGATGAAACCATCTCCTCCAATTTGGAGGCGTTAATTGTTTTTTTCTTAGTTGATCTAAAAGATTTTATTTTAATTTTTCTCAAGTGCTTTAGTAAGCTTTTCTGAGTTTGCATTGTAGAAAACTCTTTTAGGTTAGAACAGTCTTCACAAGGAAAATTATTGTTTTTTACAGGAAAGGAATTGGTTTTAAGTGGTGGTTCCATACAGCTCTGACTCCTCATTTCACAGGCTGAAGCAACACCTTTATGGCCTCTATGCACTGTCTTACTAAAACTAATTAAATTTAATTGCAGTTGAAGGTGAGGATTGCTGTCAGTTTATTGCCCATTATGATAACCATCCTGCTGGGTTTGTGTGCTCCACATGAGGGATGATTTCTCAGAGAAGTGTCTGTAAATGCACCTGTGGAACATCGGGGACAGCTCGTGGATACACTCACAAACCCTGGAATCTTAATGAAGTAATAGAAGGAGGTGCATGATATATCTCAGTAATGAGGACTGAAAATACGTTTTCAATTTCATTTTTCTGAAGGGAATTTCCCCCCCTAATTTGCTGTTCACTGGAAAGAATCCACTGCACATAACAGGGTTTAGACTCCAGGCATCCTTCCCATGTTTGGGAATGAGCTGTGCCACAGAGCTTGGTGTGTGGGGCTGTAATTGTGCAGGAACTCCACAGGAAAATCCATCGGGAAGGTTTGGGAATGAGGAACCACCAACCAGTGCAAATTCAGCTGCATTTCTGTCACGTCTTGCTCTCAAATATTTCAGTTTGAAAAACCTCAGTGAATTTTATCAGATGGCAGCCATGGGATGTAGCAGGGAAGAGGCTTTTTGGAAACATGCACATCTAACAGGATCCTTTCAACACTCACTTTAATTTCCATGAAAGGTCCTGCAGTTTGTCCCTCCCCTCTCCATTCTTCCATGTTGCAGTGGCTCTAAAGCCTAATACTGCAGATACCAAATGTCATTTGAAGCAAAAATCCTAGACAAAAACCTCCCCCAGAGCTCATTAGTGCCATTCTTAATTATCCTGGGGCCCACTGGTGAAGGAGGGAAGCAGCATTCCCTCTGCTCGTGTGCTGGAAACCCTCTGGGCAGTGTCTGCTCTGCCAAACTGGACATTGTACCATGTGCTGGTGCTGATGGAATGCTGTCATCCAGCAGTCGACTCCTGAGTGTTTTTCTCCTGGGATTGCTGTACCAAATACTAAGGTTTATTGTTTAAAAGATGTGCATATATTGATATATATGTGGGTTTTTTAGGTTTAGAACAGTTTTCCTAGGTATGTGCCCAAGAAATGGTGCTTAGTGACAAAAGACTTCTATCAAGAAGAGAGAAAATAAATCAGAACTAGATCCTTTAGGTTTTTTCAAATTGGGAATTAGAAGCAAGACAGCCCAGTTTTTACTGACAGTAGAGTCTTCCTGCTGTTTCAATGAATACTCCAGCTTTTATGACAAATGCACACGCAACTGTGTACAGCTTTCAGTCCTGACCCTGCAGCTCATTCCTGTCAGTCTAGGCCACGGGAGGAATTCCAGGAGTACACTGGGAGCATTCCAGCAGCTGGGTGCAGGTGCTGCCGCCCTCCTCCCCGAAGCACAGGGAGCTCTGCCCATGGAGCCCTGCCTTAGGGTGCCACCTGGTGCCCAGCTCTCTTCAGCTCCAGCATTTCTGAAGGGAAACATCCTCTGGCTGGCCAGAACACACCCCAATCCCCAACACACTGTGAATCCAAGCGGTGAGGGCTGTGCCAGTGGAAGGGATGCCCACCCTGCTGCTGCCTCCCCAGCTGCCCTTGCTGCTCAAACTTTCTGTTCCACCTTTATTTAACTCCTGCTGACCATGTGTGATCCAGCCTGGCCTTGCAGCTCTTTGTTTACCCCGAAGTCTCACAGATTCCCTTTGCTCCATTTGCAGCTTTGTGGGGGAATCTCCTTCCCTGGAGAACGAGGTGGTGTCAGCGCGGAAGCAGCCCCCAGGCAGCCACCCGTCCTCGCTGTCGTCGCAGACAGAGCCGCCCTCCCTGGCTGAGCACCATGACTTCTCCAAAGACCAAAGGAGCACCAGCCTGGACCGTTCCAGCACTGACATGGACTCCACTGATGGCACTGACCTGCCTCCTGCAGGAGACACCCTCCCTGAGGACAAGAGCAGTTATTTCTCCTTCATTGATGTAAGTTGCCATCGTGGCAAACAGAAGTTCTGCCACGTTGCCTGTGGTGTTTCCTCAGTTAATCCCTACAAAGCAGTTTCTTCTGGAAACTTTGCGACCAGTTTTGCCCTGCCTTTCGCACACTGGATTTTCCCAGCTGCTTTCCTGCCTGAAAAATTTAGGATTCAGAACTACAGAGTTCTTCTGAGTCTCTGTAGTGTTGAGGTCCTGAGAGATTCCATAAAGCTGCTGGCCTTGGATAATCATGGAATCCCAGGCTGGTTTGGGTTGGAAGGGATCTTAAAGCTCATTCAGTTCTACCCCCTGCCATGAGCAGGGACATTTTCCACTAGACCAGGTTTCTCCAAGCCCCATCCAACTTGGCCTTGGACTCTTCACTTTATGAACATTGGAAGTGTAATTAAATAACACAGCCAGTGATTGCTGTACTGTCAGCCATGCAGAATTAAGGCTGTAAAGACTTTCACTGATATTTTTCTTATTTACAATTGTTTTCATTCCCCAGTAGCTCACAGCTGCATTTTAAAGGATTTTTTCATAGTGAAGAATCTTGCAGCTGGTGTAAGACCAGGAATTCCTGGCCAAACACAGTTATAGAGGTCTAGTGCTGCAAGAACTTTGTTTAGTTTGGAAAAATCCTCTAAGATCATCAAGTCCAACTGTTCTCCCAGCACTGCCAAGGCCACCACCACCACATCCCCAAGTGCCACATCCACACAGTGTTTGAACACTTCCAGAAGGTTCTGCTTTGTCCCTGGGTCCACTAAAGGTGTCTCTGTAAAACATTAATAGCTCCAAGTGCAGCTGGCAAATGCTGTGTGATGAGTAGTTTATTCCTGACCTGAAATCTTTGGAAAAGGAGCAAACCCACATCTTCTGGAGAAGGAGAGGCTCAGACATATTTGGTGGTTACAGGCAAGTCTATAACAGCAAATTGCTTTAAGCAAGTAAATAAATTACAGCTCCTTGTTTTGCTCTGTAAATGTTATTGGTTATTGGATGTGCTGGAAATGATTGATCACAGAAGTTTTCTGAATGCTGTGACATTAAATTTGGAGTGCCCTTGTTGCTACTGAGTGGCTTTGAGTGTTTGTGGCTGGCAGGGAAGCTGCAGCTCTGCACTACAAGGGAATTCTGTGTGGTTGCTCTTTTTAGATCCCAATCTTGGGATTTGCCTTCAGCTGCTATGGGCGAGCAAGGCCTGTATTCATAAAACACTCTAGGAACCAAACTCCTGATTATTGCAGTTACTTGTTTTATTAAATTAATGCAAATAATTCATGCAGCTCAGGTATTATCCACAGCCTAGAGAGCTCAAAGGATTACACCCAGTTAGCCACGATGTACCATGCCCTCATCACAAACTCTGTTTAATATAAATTCAAGTGACTACAATAATAATAATAATCAGGCAACTTTATATATATATTTTTAAATTAAACTCAACAGGTGAATGCAGTCAGGTGGGTTGGGAAGTCAGTGTGGAGGAGGTGGGGTTCATTGGCAGGTCTGTGTCTCCCCAGCACACGGCTGTCCTGGACTCCAGTGCTCTGAAGACTCGGGTGCAGCTGAGCAAGAAGCGCCGGTGCCGGGCGCCCGCGTCCCACTCGCTGCGCAGGAGCAGAGGGCTGGACCTGGAGAACAGGTTTTCCTTGACAGAAGAACCAGATAATGCCTGGATGTTCAAAGATTCCACAGGTAACGCCTCAGCTGCCTGGTTGTGCTCAGCCTGGGTGCAAGGGCAGGAGTTTGTAAATGGCGTTTTTAAATGCTGCCCTTCGTTCCTGCTTGAGTGCAGGAAGAGATCTTGAACAAGGCAGAGATGAAAAGCTGGCTCATGGTTTCCCCCTCTGCTTTGTTTTTTTAAACAATTAGAGGAGAAGAAAACTATGCAACAGGAAGATTCTGAGGAGGAAGACAAGATCCAGCACACTCCGAGGTCATCTTCTGTGCAAGCCCAGAGACTGCCCGTGTTCCCAGGGATGGATCACTCTGTCCTCAAGGTGAGCTCAGGCAGAGCCCAGCAGGTGGGAGATAAATCAGTTCAGTAGCTGCAGGTGCTTCATAAGGAATTCCCTCACTCATTTCAGGGAATTTTTTTTGTTTTTATAAATCTGGAGTGATCTGTTCTGCATTCCACAAAACCCCTGGATGCTGGCTGAAAAGGACCTCTTGCTTTATTTTTATATTTAGGCCCAACTGCGGAAAAGACAGGAGTCTGAGAGCACTGGTGACATCAGCTCTGCTCAGCTCTTCAAATCCCCCAAAGCCCAGCTCGGCACTCCCAGCAGCAGAGTGCTGCCCTCCAGTGTGGAAAAGGAGGACAGGTGAGAGAATCCCAGCGTCGGGAAGAGGCTCATGCTCTCTTTGGTGAAAGGAAAAAATAATGCAACAAGTTGTACATTCCCTTTTTGTTGTTGTTGTTGTTTCTGTCAGGAATTTTCATAATGAAAGAATAAAGAGTAATTTTTTTATATCTTAGGTCAGAAGAAAAGTCTCCTCAGTGGCTGAAGGAGCTGAAATCAAAGAAGAGACAGAGCCATTATGAGAATCAGGTTTGAAAAGGTACTTGGGTAGGAAGGGGGGCTTTGATTAGTGCAGGTGTGCAGTGACAAATTCACATTTTCTTCGATGTGTTGGTGTCACCACTGAGCCCCCACCAGCACTGCCCTTACCCTGCCCTGGGCATTATGGGTGTCAGGGACTGGTGCCAAGCAGGGCAGTGCCCCTCCACTCCCACTCACAGTTCCACTGATTCTCTGCACATAACTTGATTTTCACAACCCTCACCCTGTTGGGGCTGTGATTTCCCAAAGTTTGAAAACTTTGTGTGGTTTCAGCACAATTCTGGGCAGCTCGTGAGCATTTAATTCATTAAATAGACAAGACCAAGGTGGCACTACAACAGAAAAAAAACCACATTTTAGGGGGGTTCCTATTCCAGCTGCCTGACCATATCACACCCTTCCTTCTGTTTTCCTTTCCAGGCAGTGATTCTAACTAGGAGAAGATAAAGAAGTTTAACAGAAGCCTTAACTCATCTGATCCTAAACCCCCATGTCATGTTGCTGCTGTTTGCTTCCTGCCTCAACTGCTCTGTGCATGGTGCCTTCCTGTTTTGTGTAGAAAAGCTGCTTCAGTTCATAGTCAAATACAAAGCTGTGTCTGTCAGGTTGAGGGGGCAGTGTCACTTCAGAGCTGCCTGGCAGGAGAACCCCCCTGGGTCACAGTCAGCACTTCAGAAAGTCTTGGAAAACGGAGATATTTGGGAGTGCTGTGATCCAGGGAACTCCCCTCGCTGTGGAACAGACTCTGTAGGTGTTCAGCACTGAGGTGTGACCTCTGGGAGATGTGTCTGGGCTTTGTGTTTGTTTATGAAAATAATAATTTTAATCAAATTTATCTTTTTTTTTTTTTTTTTTTGGTGAACAAATAATAAGCTCCTATTTAGAATGAAGTTTGTGGAAGGTGAGAGTGGAAGAACAAATCATGTTTACTGCCATATTGAAAAAGGAAACTTGATTATTTTTTGTAAAATGTATTTTTGATTGGCATATATTTACATGTGATCTGCTGACCTGGCAGATGGAGATAATTTTTAGATGAACAAAATGTTAACTTTTGTCACTCTTGAAGTGGTATATTCTGTGTTTTGTCAGCATGTGGAATAATTGCTTCATTGGAATGTCTTTCCTAAAAAGGATCAAGCAATAATGTCAACCAGTTCTCTTAAAAAAAAAAAAAAAGAGTAAAAATATGTAAATACTGTTTTTATAACAAAAAAGGAAGGGAAGAGGGAGGATGTTACACTCATATCAGGGTTCCAGTTAATTGTTGAATGTCACTTTAATAGCAGTTCGGATAGTCCCACTTCATATTTTTATTTGTTAATCTGTAAATACCAGGTTTAAGTTTTTATTTTTATGCTGATTTTGTGGGATAACCTAAATGTGATCTTCAGTTTCTCAGATGATTTCCTGTCCTTCCTTTGGCAAGATGTGCTGATAACAGAGTAGAGATCTCCTGGACCACACGGGTGTTTGGGTATCCCTAATTCTCAGATATTCCCTGTCTCTGGACACTCATTCTGAAACACCAACCACCATGGCCATGGAAGACAGACCTGATTCTTGCCCCAGATAAGTGCTCTTTCAGTAACCTTTAAAAGCGTAGCCCAGGGAGGGAGCTGACTCCAGGTGTTCCTTAGGCTCAACCAGGAGAACGTGGAAGAGGGAGAGTGGAGAGCTCTCCTCACCTGGCAGAGCTCCTTGGGCAGCACTCCCCACATCCTGCTGAGGGTCTCCTCTGGATACAAACCACAAAGCACCAGCACTTCAGCTCCTTCTCCTTTGCTCTTTCCCCCAAGCAGCGTTTCGGGAGCGCGGCTCCTGTGGGGGCCTGCCTGGGCCGCTGCCTGTCAGGCTTGGAGCTGCCAAAACCATGTGCCAATTCTTCTCATGGAGGAGTCACAGGAGGGGGATTTGCAGTCCCAGCCTGCAGGAAGTAGCAGCAGGATGGCAGGAGACAAGTCCCATCTGCACATCTCTCGCTCCCGGATTTTGTTCCGATGGCAGCTCCCTGGAGATGAGATGGAGACGTCTGGTTGATGTAAAAGTCTTTTCCTTGCTGCTCTGCCCTGTTTCTTGTGGGAGCTGTTGCCACTGTTAGTTTGGCAGCCCCTCTGCTGCCCATGGATCCCCAGGATTCCTGCCAGGTATTCCATGGTGATGGGTGATGGGGCTGGGCTGTGCCAGTGCAGCCACCACCATTAACCAGCTCCCCCAGCTCCTTTGAAAACCTTGCACAGATTTCCTTCCCCCTCCTTCAGATGATGGTGGAAAGGGTGACTCTTGGCATGTTTTTTGGGATATATTCCTGTGGCAGCACCCAAGGGTTCCATGGGCGTGTCCCACGTGTGGCACTCACCTGGGCCAGCCCAAGCAGCACGTGCAGGTGAGGAGGGTGACGGTGGCTGTTCCTGTTTTAACCCATGTCCAGAAACCAGGCAAGTCCCTGCTCACAGGCTGGGTTTTCCACTTGTGCAGGTGACAGTGTTGTGTTCCCAACAGCTGGAGGATTTACTGGTTCTTGGTCTAGGCCAGAAATCCTGTAACTGTTTGTGTTGAGGAAACTGAGGGGATTGACACGAGGTTTCCACAAAGCCCTTGAATGTGTTTGCATTTCCACATCTGCTTGGACAATGCACTGAAATTACTGTATGGAGTAGTTTAACCTACTACTGAGAAATGTTTAATGCTTAAATGTCTAATTAAAAAGCATCTTTAGAATGTTGTTGAATGAGAAAGTTTTTTTTCTGCTCTATTATTTCTTTATATTGTACATGGATTAAATATCAATTTCCTTCTCTTCGGGTTATCGCTCTGTAATAAAAGATATATAAATATGTTATTACTTCTTAAATATAGAACAGACTGTAATACACTTTATATAATTCTATTTTAATTGCAAATAGTGCTTCTTGGAATTTTTTATGCTTTCACTTTTGTTGCCACGTGCTTTTTCCTGCTCTTTATTAGAGATGGAAGTGAGCTCACAGGTTCCTTCAGATGTGCTGCTTCCTTCTCTCCTGGATCCTGCCCTGGAGCAGGTTTAGCTCCTGTCCAAAACGTGATGCTGAAAGTGATGGAGGCCCTGAAGGACAGTGGCCTTGTCTCTCCCCTCACAGCTCTTCAGCTGTTTCTCTGTGCTTAAAAAGCCACATCAATATTGGGTTTTAAAGGTGGAATGATGTGTTTTGTGGAATTCAGGAAAACTTTCTGGCTGCCCTCCTCTCATGATCCCCAGTGATCCCTGCCCTGGGTGGTGTGTCAGGGCCTTGCATGGCTGCTCCATTGCTTTTTATTGGAATCCACATTGTGGATTTCTTCCTTTTTAGTTTTCTGTTTGCAAATTCACCTTTTTAGCATCTGTGAAACTTCAGTTTAAGTCCTTATCGACCAGAACCTTTCACTTCCTGCAGAGAAAGAAGCAATCTTTGGTTCTCCAGCCTTTGACATTCCAAGACTTTCCATAAGACTTACCCTCACACATCACCCCCTGTTCGCTCCCACAAAAGTTTGTTTCACCCTGTTCCTTGTTTGCAAGTTATTGGCAAACTGAAATGTGTGGGGGGCAGATTTGAGAAGGCAAAGTGTGACCTGTAAGAGGTTTGGAATAACAAATCCCTGATTTCTGCAGGGAAAGTGTATTTCAGGAGCAGATGGGCAGTTCAGGGGTGCTGCCACAGGGAGTGGCTCTGCCTCATGAGGCGTATCCAGGTACAGAACATCTGCAGCGAGTTCCCAGCACTGTCACTGCTGTCCCCAAGGCAGCTCTGGGGGTAAAACAAACTGTTCCAGTGAAATACAGAGCTGTCACCTCCCTGCCCGCCCAAGGTCACCGTCTGCACCTCCCTGAAGGACACTGGTGCAAGAGCAGCTGCAGCCAAGTGAGGGATGTGTTGGATCTGTCCCTTCAGCCCAGTGCTGAGAAGGAAAAACAGGTATTTGCTTTAAAATGATTTAAAGGTGGACTTTTAGGAGGTGAAGGCTTTTGGGGCCAGGTTGGATGGGGCTTGGAGCAACCTGGTCTAGTGGAAGGTGTGGGGGCAGAAGGAGGTGAGCTTTAAGGTCCCTTCCAACCCAAACCATCCTGTGATTCTAAGAAACCACCTCCATGGAGCTTGAATGGGATTTGGGGTGTTCTGGCAGGGGCTGCAGAGTCCAGGCCTGGTTCTGCTCACATTGGGAGTGGAGAGGGTGGAGGGTGGGGATCCTTCCTGAGCTGGTGGTGAGCTCTGTTCCATGGCTGTCCTGTTCACTCACATATAAATGTATTGCAAAAATACAACCTGAAATAACTTCTGGTTCTTCTGGTGGGATTGACAGAGAAGGAGAGCCAAGGTCCAGTGGTTTATGGGTTTTTCTCATTCCATATTAAACACAAGGGTATCAGACCTGGGTTTTGAAGGAGCTGTTGTACAGATTAAACTTTTCTATTGCTCCACGTAGCCTTATAGAGTCTGTCAATCTGGGTCACAACAAATACATTGTGTGGTAGAAATATTATATTTTGTATTACACAGTTTCCTAGGGAATTAAGATATTCTGGCTGCTGTGTTTTGTACTGTACCATTGCAGTTCCAGTTTAGCTCTGCCAAGTATTAACAAAAAATATCTATTTTCTAACAGTCATTTTTCAAAAGGATTTAAGAGGCTGACAGTGAGAGGAAATTGAGGTCTGTTTGGGAGAGGCATCAAGGAGATCCAGTGCCCCTTCTGTCATGTGTTTGGAATTGCCTTGTCAGTGTGGAGAGCTGGGAGAGGCAGATCCAGGGCCCTGAGGCTGTGGCAGAGCTCGGTGAATGAGGGTGCTGGGAAGGAAGGGACTGGCATGAGAAATTCTGTGTTTCTGATCTGTTGAGAACAGATATTGTTGTGTTTAAGGCTTAAATGAATCCATTCCTTCTCAGCCTGTGCCTGCTGGAGCTGTGGCACCGGTGGGACGGCTCTGATGGGGACAACAAATCCTCCTTCATCAGGAACCACAGGATGGGCAGGGTGGGGAAGAGTCAGCTGGGGACACAGCTCAGCACTGCCGAGGCACCTCCTGGGTCATCCCTGTCACACCAGGCCTGGGGCATCACCCAGGGACAGGATGGGGATGAAGGGCCTCATTCTAACACATAGGACAGGTTCCCATCCCTCTCCCATTCAGTTTGTCCAGCCCGGCCCAGGGGATTTGCTTGTCTGGCAATTTCAGTAAAGGTTTCATGGGTAGTTCTTGGTTTCAAAATGAGCCATGCTCAGAGCAGGTAGAAAAACCTGCGAGGGCCATCATGAATGGGGATAGGGGCAGCTGAACAAAGAATTCCCTGAGGAATCAGGATGGTTTGGGTCTGAGGGGACTCAAAGGTGAAGAGGGAGCTGGGCCTGCTGCCAGCAGAGTGAAGCACTCCCAGTTTGGTGCCTGGTGTGGAAGGGCTGCGCTCCCCCCTTACATCATCCTGTGCCTGTAAAGATGGATAAACCCTTGTGCCAGGCACCTGGCTGCAGAAATCCCTCATCACACACCCCAGGATGTGTTCCCAGCGTGTTCCTGGGAAATGCCAGGGAGGGAGCGGGACTGGGGGCAGAGAAGGAAAAGGGACTCAATGGAGAGAACCTGCTAAGGGCCACAGCTAAAGCAAGGACGCAGATCTGGAGATCCTGAGCTGCTCCCGCTTCCTGCTCAGCTCCCGCAGCCGACCCCGGCCCTGGGTCGCACCTTGCGCCGGAGCCCACACAAACGGGGATATTTTCCCTGGTTTTTGCTTCGCGCTGCGCTCGGTTTCCAGGCTAAACCCTCCCGTGAACTGCTGATGGCAGAGCTTTCCAGAGAACCTGGCAAGAAGCAGCGTGAACGTGCTGATGTGAATTTCGACGTTAATCTTCTGTAAATCGAGTGGCCCGTGTCCGAGGGACAGCCGGGAGAAATCTGAATGACGTTTCCATAGCCCGCTGCGCGCCCGCGCTATTGAGATGAAATCTCATGGATGGAATTCCGTGGACGCAGCTGCTGTATCAGCGCTCGGGTAATTCTGCTGTTCTGTTCAGAAGCAACCCATAAATAGCGGGGCCGCCCGCGCCGCCCGGCACAGCGGAACCACACGGAGAGGTAGCGGCGGCACCGCCGGCACTGCAAGGGGCTTTCACAAAGAATTCCCGGGTCTGAGTCCAGGTGTCCCCGAGAGAAGGGTTTGGCGAGAAGTGAAGCTGCAGGGTTTGATTCAGGACGTTGATCAAACCCTTTGATTCGTCTCTTAACCCCCTCGTGGCCGGGGAAGGCGCGTTCCGGTGTTTGAGCAGAGTTTTGTGGATGTTCCTGGAGAGCGAGGAGGGGGCTCTCACCACCATCCCCCCGGCCAAGGCGGCGGCAGCAGCTCCAGCTGCCGGGTTTGGTGTCCCCCGGGATGCTGGAGCAAGGGAGAGGTGTCAGGTTTTATGTTGTGGGGAAAGATGTCAGCAGCTGGAAGCTGACAAATCCCTGCTGGAAACAAAGGCTGGGCTGTGAGTTGGGAGTTTAGTGGTGACTGGGCGAGCTGCCCTGGGCAGAGGGATCCGTGTCACTTGGGATGTGGCTCGGTTCAGTCCTGAGGATGCGGGGCCCGTGTGCAGGAGGGAGAGGAGGATGGAGAACGGAGCTTGCTCCGAGCCTGGACACCCCTGGGGATTTACAGCTGCTGCGTCGGGTTCTGTGTTAACCCGTGCTGCCTGTTCCCGTGCCGGCTTCATCCTTTGTGTTTCGTTACCGGCTGTAGATCCCGGTGCCTCCCGCCTTAACCTCCTGCAATTTGGGTTTTCCAGGCACCATGACCGAGCAGCAAAGTCCCCCCGAGCAGATGGCGACTGGGGAGGGTGCTGGCGAGCGAGGTGGCAACTACAAGGTATACTGGGGTGTACTGGGGTGTACTGGGGGCAGCTGGTTTCGGGTGGATGCTGAGTGATGCCGTGGGCTGTGGCGTGCACGCGCTGGGCTGGAACCAGTGCCAGCACTGCAGGTGGTGCTGGCGACAGGAGTGGCCTCCAGCTCTCCCACAGCAGCAGTGAGTGGTGGCCCCGCTCTGGTGCTGGGGCCGCAGGTTGGGGAAGCAGCTGGGGGCCAGGGAACTGCTGCTCCCTGGCAGGAGGGACACTGCTCCCTGCCTGCGTGGCTGCCAGGGACGTTGGCTGGCCAGGCTGGCGTGCAGCTGCCCCGGGATTTCATCCTGGAGATGAAGCATCCCGGCACGGCGGGATCGGCTGCCGGCCCAGGTACTGAAACTCCCCGGGTGTTTGTAGGTTTGGATTCAGCTCGAAGGTTGGTTGGAGGTAAATCAGCTGGAGAGGGTGCAGGGGCTGCAGAGCCCCCCACAAAGCAGCTCCTGGACAGGGAAAGCTGGAGGTGGGAGCAGATCCTGCCGGTGGGATAGAGGTGTGCCAGGAGCTGGGGTTTATTGCCTTGGGGTGCACAGAGGTTCCTGAGGAACCTGGGTGTCGCCTCTGTCCCTTGAGCCCCCCATTACGTGCTGTGTGCAGGAGGCTCTGCCCTTGTCCCAGGCTCAGGGGCTGTCTCTGGGATCCCTTTGGGATAGTGCCAGGGGGTGCCTGGTCACCCACTGACCCTCCTGGTCCCTGATTGGTGCTGGGCACCCTGGGCCCTGCTCTGTGCCATGCTTCAGCCACTGGGACTGGCTCCAACCCATCCTGCAGCTCAGCCTCGAGGCTCTGCCGGGAGCAGGGGGGCCTGGAGAGGCACTGGGGGCTCTGCACTTTGCAGGGCTTAGAAGGAAACACTGAATAAAGAGCTTGTGCCAGGCCAGGCCAAGGGAATGTTGGATCTGGAGGGAGCAGTGATAAGGGAAGGATGGGTGATGATCAGGCTGGGGCAGGAGAGGCAGCCCATGGCTCTGGAGGTCTCTTAGCCCAAACCTTCTGTGTTTCCAGTGCTGTGCTTGAGCTGCTTTTCAGCCTGTCATGGATGAAATTCCAGCTTGTGCTTTACCAAGCAAACACCCCTGGCTGGAGCTGGGCCCAGAGCTCTGCTGGGGCAGAGGAACTGGCAGGACCCAGCTCTGCCAGGAGAGGAGCGACATCCGCCGGGATGGCCACGATGGATGGACATGGCCAGAGCCCTTTGCTCCACTGCTGCTCCCATTTCCCGGGGTGTTCCCCTGCTGTGGTGGCTGACAGCGTCTCTCCCCACCTCAGATCACGATCTACGAGCTGGAGAATTTCCAGGGGAAAAGGTGTGAGCTGACAGAGGAGCTCCCCAACATCACCGAGAAGGAGATGGAGAAGGTGGGCTCCATCCAGGTGGAGTCTGGCCCGTAAGTCCGGGGTGGGGAGGATGGAGCAGCCCCAGGGGTGGCAGGGGGAGCATCCCCCTGACGCCGGGGTCCCGCAGGTGGCTGGGCTTCGAGCGCCAGGGCTACGCCGGGGAGCAGTTCGTGCTGGAGAAGGGCGACTACCCCCGCTGGGACTCCTGGTCCAACAGCCACAACAGCGACAGCCTGATGTCCATCCGGCCCCTCCAGATCGTGAGTAGGGCTGTGCTGGGGTGGCTGTGCTGGCATGGCCACAGCGCTGGGCACCACAGGGCTGGGGGCAGCCCCTGAGCCGCCCGTTCCCCCAGGACAGCGCCGACCACAAGATCCACCTGTTTGAGAACGTGGGCTACACCGGGAGGAAGATGGAGATCGTGGATGATGACGTCCCCAGCCTCTGGGCCCACGGCTTCCAGGACCGCGTGGCCAGCGTCAAGGCCCTGAATGGAACGTAAGGATGGGGACACAGGGGGCGCCTCAATGAGTTCCTGTCCGTGGCATCATGGTTGGTCCCCTCAGGGTGGTGGCAGGGGCACCTGGCACAGTCCCTGCAGCTGCTGCCACAGTGCTGCTCGTGCCCATCATGTCCCTTGTTCCAGCCCTGCTGCCACCTTGTCCCCAGCCCACAGGGAGTAATGGGGACCATGGCAGTGTCCCTGGAGCTGTGTGCTGGCTCCTTGCCCTAACCCACCACCACCAGAGCACTGGAGCTGTGGCTGCTCCTCCACGGACTCTCCACCCCCTCCTGGCACACAGCATTTCCCACCTGGGCTCTGTGGCCACAGCCTGTGCGGTGGCACTTGGTGACACAAAAGTGGCCCTGGGCAGCATCCCCCGGCTGTGGCAGGCAGAGAGACACGGGCACTGCCTTGGCCTTGGTGTGGGATGGGGATGGGGACGGAGACACTGCCCCTGCTCCAGGGCGTGTGGGGGGTGGGGTGGGCTCTGCTGAGCGCTGCCTCGGTCCCCGCAGGTGGGTGGGCTACGAGTACCCCGGGTACCGGGGCCGCCAGCACGTCTTCGAGAAGGGCGAGTACCGGCACTGGAATGAGTGGGACGCCAACCAGCCCCTCATCCAGTCCGTGCGCCGCGTGCGGGACCAGCAGTGGCACCAGCGGGGCTCCTTCGAGAACAGCTGAGGGACCCCCAGCCCCCGCCGGGGCCGCTCGCGGGGTCCCCTGGCTGCTGCGGTGACCGTGGTGTTTTTTGTGCAAAAACCTCAATAAAGCTCTGAGCTGGAGGCTGCCGGGGCCTGCCTGGTCCTGGG